>CM060452.1:161306647-161854407 GCA_030545235.1 Helianthus tuberosus
AAACTGATAGATCTAAAACAGAAGCATGATTGATGGTTAGGATTTCTAGATATTAGAATCTGATAAGTTTTGGTCAGGGTTATGAATCTTGTGGGTAGATTGATTAAATGTTAGTCAGGATCTTGCTGAATTGCTGATGATGCCAACTAAATGTGTTGTTGATTTGTTGGAACTTGATTTATGATGAAACCGATAGTCCACGATTAGAAATTATGAACACTGTGATTTCTATGTTGTGTTAGTAATGGCAGCCAGTTAGGGTTCTCAGGAATTTGCAAAGATCTGTTAGGACGGCGAGGTATGATCCCCGACAAAAAACTCACTTCGACGAAAGACTTGATCTTTCATCGACGGGGTAATGACGAATAACTTGAACTTCCGTCGACTGCCTCATGACGAATCACCTGTTTTTCGCCGTGTCCCTCCACGATGAAGTATTGGTCTTTCGTCGGCTAGCATTTGACGAAATAGGTGGGTTCTTCGCCGGACACTGGAACAATAACTGTAGGTAGCAGATTGTGATTTATGTGGTAAAGGATAATTATGTACATGGGATACTGTTGTTATGTGATAACCCTACTGACTAGAATGAGAACTCTGGCTTGATTGTATAAATATAACACTCCTCTGTTATTGATTGTTATGTGGACCTGTATGAGGAAACTGTATGATATATATGACATTGAACGAAACTGTGTGAATTGACTAGTGGATTATAAAAGCCTATCTGTTGCATGGTAACAATGTTAATCAGATGAGAACCTTGACTCAACCCGTATGAATAAACAATACATCTGTGAATGTTGATATGTGTCATGAACATGGGATGTAGACTTGTTTGGGAACAAAACACTTGTTATGTGACTTTACGACAAACACTATAGATCAATAGATTGCATGATTAATAGTTACGACTTGTATAAGCACGTGTGTCTTACTTGTATGCTACTCGTGTAATGTGTATGTTGGATACGTGATATATGTGAACAATGTTAATGTAAACTGATAACGTGTACATGAACATCATAGGCTTTGACTGATTAAGTGTGAACAAGTAACTAGTTATACCGAGCAAACCAAGGTGAGTTCACTTCTCTCAAAATAACCATGCGTCCGGTGGGGACAATCAAACTGGCAAAATTGTAAACGGATTTTCTTAAACCCATATTATTGGTGCATATGTCTGTCGACTTCGTCTTGTATCGAGTCTTGTAACTAGATTGGATAGAATGGAGCTCGGTAGCCTAGAAAATAGGAAGTTAAGATTGTCAGTCCAGGACGCACGAACTCGATAGTCCAGTTCGCACGAGCTGACCACTTCGCACGGACTGTGTCATGATGGTTCGTGCGGACTGGGACTCCTATAAATAGGTGAGTTGTGATTTCATTAGGAACAGTTGTGATTCCGGTAGCGAAGCTCTGCCGAAGTGTCGAACAAGTTGTAATCGCTTTTAAATCAATCTAAACGACAGTTAAAGTGAATCCTAGTGTTAAACAAGCTGCATACATGTCCAAATCATTGAATTCCGCCTTTGGTTTGGTCTAGAACTCTTCTGATCGACTCATTTGATCGATTCACCGATCCTACAAGTGGTATCAGAGCTCAGGAGGAGGAGTTCTTACCATTTCAGCTTGTTTTCATTGATAAAACCGATTTCTTCTCACTTCTACTCATTCTTCTACACATTTTCTTCAAAAACAGAATGTTTTCACGGTTAAAATGATCTGAATTTCACATATAACACGTAAAACACTGTTATAATCAATCCTTGAAAAAATCAGACCTAAAATCAAACTAAAACTTGGTAAAATAGACTAGATCGCGTGAAACTCTTGTTCAGATCGTTTGAAATAACTACCAGATCGCACGAGTTGATTCACTCAGCTCGCACGAGGTGTCCAGATCACTTGAAATTGGTCAAGTCGTTTAAAGGTAGTCAGGTCGCGTATAAGTTTGCTCAGGTCGCACGGTTTAAAAAAATCAGATCGCACGAAGTGATCCTGGTTGTGCGAAGTGATCCAGGTCGCGTGAACTTGTGTCAGGTCGTTTGAAATTGTGATCCAGTTCGTTTGAGACCTCAGGTCGTGTGAAATACCAGCTCGTTTGAACCCCAGCTCACGTGAAATCTTCAGGTCGTGTGAAGTACCAGATCCTGTGAAGTACCAGATCGTTTGAACTCAGTTCGTTTGAAACTCAGCTCGTTTAAACTTTGTGATTTTGTGAATCTTTTCACCGAAACATGGATAACGAGTTTTACAACGCTTTTACTACTGCTCCGGCTGCTCCAGTTACTGTTGCCGAAACTTTGGGATTGAGAATGAAACGGGAACTTTCCAAAAGCCTCCAAAGCGTATGTACATTGAGGACTTTAAAGGATGGCAAGATCGTTTTGAAAACTGGGTGCAAGCTAATAAGTTTGAAGCATGGGTTCGTTAGAGAAAGATTACACTAAACCGAAAGATGATCTTGAAAATGAAAAACCATTAAGTCAATTTACACCGGAAGAAAAATTAAGATACACCAGTGAAAAGATGATGATTAGCATTCTCCAACAAGCGGTAAAAGAAGATATTTTCGTTTTGCTTCAACATGAGGGAACTGCTAGATCAATTTGGACAACATTGATTAAAAAGTTTAAGGGTAGTGCTGAAATGATAAAAAATAAATGAGCATTACTAAAAAAATCTTTTGATATGTTTACAGCTTTTGAAGGTGAGACGACTAGGAAGATTATCGAGAGATATTGTCATCTTGTCCAGGAAATGAAAAGATTGGACATCAAGAAAGAAGATGAAGAATGGGTTGATAAGCTAGCTGATGCGTTACCACAGAATGAATGGGGAACATATCTGTTGATTTTAAAGCATAACCGACAATTTGAAGATATGAATTTGTGTAAGTTTATCCAGAAGTTGGAAGAACATGAGTTAGCAATGCAAAAAACTGCTACAATGAGAAGTCCGAGTGCTCAACAGGATGTGAGTCTATACTATAGAGGAAGAAAAGTTGAGACCACTCCAAGTCCGAAGATTCAGACTGTGTTCAGTGGTGATGGTACTTCCGGAACAAATGCAAGCAATATAAATCAGAGCAGTGGATATTCTTCGTCTTATACAAGTTTTGAACCAAATTTCTCAACAACAAAGCTCAACAAATTTGCAATGCAATGTGACATTAAACATTCAAAATGGTCAAAATTTCTCCCCAGATATTGCAAAGCAACACATGGCATCTCTTTTTACTGTGTTAGAGTCGTATGAAAGCTTAGTTGCTGGACGAATCGGCAATCCGATGCTCACTAAAGAGGATTATGATCAGATTGATTCTGAGGAACTTGAGCTGATGGACATCAAGTGGTGTTTAGCAAGTGTTTTGAGAAGAGCAGAAAAATTCAAACAAATCACCGGAAGAGATGATCTTCGTGATGCTGCTACATCTCAACTAGGTTTTGACAAATCAAAGGTTACTTGTTTTCGTTGCCGAGAAAAATGACATTTTAAACGAGAATGTACAAACAGAGAAGCAACCGGAAGACAAGATCCATTTGGAAACAACGATTACCATCGAAAAGCGATTTATCATCAGGTTGCTCAACAACCATATCAACAACAATCTTCACATTCACGTTCGATTGAAGAATCAAAGGGTAAAGCTTGTTATGGTCTGATAGACGAAGACGATGAGAGAATTCCAGAAGGCTTTAATTGGGATGATTATGATCCTAACCAACCTTCAGCTTCTAAAGCATTTGTTGCTCGAATCTTTGAAGACTCAACCTCAGGAGTAGAATCAGTCAAATCTAAGAACCGTCCTAGAAGACAACCGATTTTTAAATCTTCAGGAAGTGATGAAGGTACTGATGATGAGGAAGAGTATATTAATAGAGCTAGAAAACAATTGGATCCTTATAGTTTTAATTTAGTTTTTGCAGATAAAATCGAGACTTTGAAAGAGAAAAAGGCTGCTAGACTGAAGAGAGAAATGGAAGCAAGAAGGATTGTTGAAGAAAAGGCAAAAATTGAAGAAAGAAGGGTTGCTGAAGAAAAGACAAAAGCTGAAGAAAAACCGACGGAGAGAGTCGAGGTTGAAAAGAATGAAGTGAAGATGGAAGGTGAGAAAGAATCGATTGTGATTGAAAAGGTGGTGGAGAAAATAGTTGAACAAATCATCGAAGTTGAAAAAATTGTTGAAGTGGAAAAGATTGTAGAGGTTGAAAGACCTTGTACTAATTGTTTAAAACCTTGCAACGATTGTGCTGAGAAAGATACAAAGTTGGCTGAATTGGAAAAGCTCAAAAAGAACTTACTGCACAATGTGAGGAGCATAAAGGAGTCATATGATCTCCTAAGCAGCAAAGTGAACTTGTACAAAGGAGCTTGTGATGAAGATATTCAGATGAAAAATCTTCTGAAAGCAACAGTTCTTCAAAAGCAAACTGCAATCAATGGATATATTGAGATGAATGCTGAGCTGAAACAAGAATTGGCAGCAATGAAGATTGAAACCGAAAGAGTGAACAATTTACTTCGAAGTTATCAAAGTTCAGAGTATGTTATTGATCGCATCTATCCTGCCGTTGCAGCTCATAAGTTTGCAGATGACGAAGGAAATTCTGGTAAGAAAACTGGTTTGAAGTATAACAGAGTACCAAATCCAATGTGGGATGGCTATACCCCCCGAGAGTTTGAAAAGGTGGATAAAGCACTCAATCTGAATCTGAAAGCCGAGTCTATCGATGGATTGCCAGATGATATTGATGTCACCTTCACAGCGTCTGACACTGATCATGAGTCCGAGTTAATTAAGAAAGTGGTCGATCAGGTGTTGGATAAAGATGAGGAGTCAATGTCAGAGTCTAAAACTGAAAAGTCAAGTTCATCAGAGAAAAGCTCGAGTTCACCGGTCAAAAGGGATTATAATAAAGAATTTCTGATGTCACAAAATAATTTGAATGACGAAACATTCAAAGTAGCATATACTTTGAATGATTCCGACAAATTATATTCTGATGAAGAATTTCCAATAAGAAGTGTTAAAACTGAAATGATTAACAAGGTTTTCAAATTAACAGAAATTAATATTTCTGAAATAAAAGATGTAAATCTTACTGAAAAACCTAAAAAATACACTTCCAGTGTTCAACAAAGATTGAACAAGAAAAAGGGTTACAGTTCTGGTTCTGGTTCTGGTTCTGGTTCTCGAAAGAAACCAAACCATAACAGTAATTTCAAAAAGAAAGGATTAGGTTTTATTCCACCCTAAAATCATAAAAATGAGAAAATTTATAAACCAAAAACTATATTTGTTTCAGGAGCAAGTTCTGAAGAGGAGAAGGAGAAACCGTTCTGGAGACAGTCAAACAAGGAATTTCTCGCTGAAAGAAAAAAGAATATGTTGAAAGAATCTGAGCCAAGAGTTGAAAGAAGAAGTTGTTTCAAATGTCAAGAGGTTGGACATATTGCTTGGAATTACCCAAAGTCCACCAACACAAAACAGGGAGTTTCTTCTAACTCTAAATTGAAAGAAAAATGTGTTGATCAAAAGGAACAACCAATTGAAAAATTTAAAGAGTTCAAAAATTCGACTTTCGAAGTTGGTGAAAGTTTGAAACATTTTTACAAAAGAGGAGCAAATTTAAACAAACAAAAATGGGTTGTCAAGAACTCAGAGGATAGTTCTGGCAATGAATCTGACTCGTCAAAGTCAGAGGAGCCATCTGTTGTGCTAAATGATGAGAATTCTGTTCCAACAATGGATGATGAAAATTTTCCACCATTGTCAAACGGAAACTTGAAATCAAAAGTGGATAAGATTGAGATTTCAGATCAATTCTTCTCTGACAAGAAAGAAATTGATGCTGAAAAAGCATTCAATGGCAAAGTGTTACATATTTTTGGTAAGATGGTTGATGGGAAGGTGAAGGGAGTGAAAGAATTTTATGAATCAAAAATTGTTAAACCAAATGAGGATGGTTCACCCATGATTGATCAGGCATGGGTGAGATTCTTTAAAAAGTAAAATCCTGACTTGCCGGAGCTCCCAAGATGGTAATCGTGGAGCATGAATCGACATCATTCTTGAAAAATGCTTTTGTGAAAAACTTAAAATTGTTAGATTTTACAAGTGGTGAAAAGAACAATGTGATGAAACCCCATGTTTGTGAAATGACAAACAAACTAATTTTTCGGAAAAACCATTTTGATTAAAACAAACTTAAATGTTTTGAAATCATAATGGGAAAATAGTTTGTTGTCAGGGGGAGTTCTGATTGTTTAAGCCAAATGGATGGTGAATTGAAGCAATTCACATCAGTTTGTCATTTTACTTTACAGTTTATTACTTTTACGTTTCAAATTTTCCCGGAAAATCAAAAATGGAAACATATTTTTTGATTTTAGGGGGAGTAAAAAATTTAGAAATTTTGAAAATTTGAAAAATCCAAAAACATGATAAAATCTAAAAACCAAAAACATCTAAAAAACAAAATGAGTTTTTTTGTGAAAAAGAGGAAATGATAGTACATCAATGGACAATCACAACATGCTAAAAAATTGGAAAGTCAAATGTGATAAATGGTCTCACTGATGATATGCCAGTAGGTTTTTACACATTCAGTAGATTGTTCTCGAGATATAAACCTAAATATCAAATACTTACTTATTTCGTGGGGAACATCTCTCGGATATATAGGTAACCCCTGAAATCTTGTTTGAAGGGCTTTCTATTTCTGACATACTAGGTCTTTGTGCGTGATGATATCTGGGGTATTATACCAGGACTTCTGATTTTGCGGGAGCAATAGCCTAGTCCTCGTATAATACTCTGCACTGCTTTAATCATAAAGCTCGCCCTCAGCATAAAAAAAGATGAAACATTGAAAAATGCTAATCATGTGTTGTTGAAGAAAAGATTATCTAAAGGGAACACACCTAAAGTCGAGCCATCATCTCTCTGATTTTGCGGAAGCAATAGCCTGAGCTCTCATGGCCTCGCATTCACCCTTTACAAATATCATTAGTGTACATTCACCTGTAAGACTGAATATAGGAGTCTGGATACGAGAGTATATTCTGAGGTGGGACACGCGAATAAGTTAAGTCCATTAAAACACTAATTCTCGTATCTCGAAACAATTGAACTTTGTGTAAAAATTTAAGTGGATCAGTATACTGACAATCTAAGTGAATCGTTTAAAACTTAAAGTGTTTAAAGCTCAACGGTGTTAGTGATTTGTCGCATAAACTGATATGATCCTCTTACACAAACTCACAAAAATATTGTCTGTAAATATTTCTTTATTGCTTTTCATTTTAAAAAAAATCCAAAAAGATTTTCGGAGTGTTTTAGCATAAAATTTTGAAAAATCAAAAAGATTTTATTTCATCTTATTTTCGACAATTGATGTTGAAAAGCTGATTTACAAAATTCGAAGTGCTAAACATGATGAACGACAAAAGGGTTGGGAGAGTTTATTTGAAATGAGAATTGATTTTGAAATGATTAAATGGTTCATTAATTTGATACCAAATTTGAATGTTTCAAATACAAGTGATAAGCAGAGATTAAAATTGTTATAAATAAAAACCTTATGTTTTGGGTAAAGATTTGTGCAGATCCCCGTGTCTGAGCCTGAGCAGAGTTTGAGCCAGGACACGATTCTAGAAGAGAGTTATGTCAGATTACGATCCCGGAACAGCTTAAGGGGGAGTCTGTTAGCAAAGGGGAGTCTGATGACAGTAGAGCCAGTTTGGATTCCTGCCGTCCATGCCAGCTGCTAATGCTGAAGAGCTTAAGGAATTAAGAGATCTGATCAAGAGAATTAGAAAGATTGAAAGAGCCAGATTGAGATTCTGAGAGAAAGAAGAGAAGATAGAGATTGAAGGATGCTTACAGAGATAGATACTTTGGAAAGAAGCGTGAAGACTGATCAAGATTGAAGACTCGACGTACTGAAGACTCGTCAACATCCAAAGGGGAGTTTGTTGGTGCATATGTCTGTCGACTTCGTCTTGTATCGAGTCCTGTAGCTAGATTGGATAGAATGGAGCTCGGTAGCCTAGAAAATAGGAAGTTAAGATTGTCAGTCCAGGTCGCACGAACTTACCACTTCGCACGGACTGGGTCATGATGGTTCGTGCGGACTGGGACTCCTATAAATAGGTGAGTTGTGATTTCATTTGGAACAGTTGTGATTCCGATAGCGGAGCTCTGCCGAAGTGTCGAACAAGTTGTAATCGCTTTCAAATCAATCTAAACAACAGTTAAAGTGATTCCTAGTGTTAAACAAGCTGTATACATGTCCAAATCATTGAATTCCGCCTTTGGTTTGGTTTAGAACTCTTCTGATTGACTCATTTGATCGATTCACCGATCCTACACATATCCTTGTAGGGGATATGAGGCGGTTTTCAAATACCCACATCCTTGTAGGGGATGTGAGGCGGATTTCACAAACGCATATCCTTGCAGGGGATATGTAACGGTTTTCAGTAAACGTTGATGTTGGATAATACACTCACTTCTATCACTTAAGTCCCATCATACTACCGGGTTAGTTTCTTGTAGGGCAACGGGGTTATTAGTTGATAGCGCTATTAGGTTTGGCACCCTCACGACGTACCTGGATAGGACGGGCGTGAACTAATAACTTTAAATCATGACCAATGTTTAATAGAGCATTGGAGAAGGGCAAAAAGGGCCGTCTGCGGTATCGAGTTATTATCAACATAACAAAACATAACATAAATCAACTCATGGTAACAAACGGTTAAACAAACTGTGAACCAGCGTTGTCTGATACACTTTTCTGCATGCTTGCAGGCCTTAGGTACATGTCATTGGAACTTGCTGTCTAGGATGCTGGAGTGGTCATGGGTCCAGTTGCATGGAATTATGAGACGCGTAAAATGGCTTTTGTACAATTGGGTTATGAAACTCTAATTAATGTAGTATGCTTCCGCTGAAATGTGAACAATGTTTTGTAACAATGATCTTACTAAATGAAAGTTTTATTTAAAATAATGTTATGAGTTCAACGTGATTGGTGGCTAGATCCTGGTACGTCACACGACCCGCGGTGTTTCCACAAGTGGTATTTTGGGGGTGTGACATCATATATGCTATGCCATATATTATCGACACTATTAAAAAGGCAGGAAATAATTCTGTAATAGGCATTAAACGTGAAACCACTGAACCAAGTCACAGCGTGAACGGAAATCATGGACCACTTATCCAAGCTTCAATTTCAAAAAGAAGAAAGACCATCCCATATGGTTGTTCTTATAAAGAATTCTTGGCCTGCAAACCAATAGAATTTTCGGCAATGAAGGAGCCATTTCAGCCTTGCGCTGGATAGAAAAGACAGAAACAGTCTTAAAAATAAGTAAATGTGCAGATGAAGATAAGATCATGTTTGCTTCTAATCTTTTTAAGGAAATAGTTGAAAGAATAACTTTAAGGAAATAGTTGAAAGAATATTCTTTCCTCGTAATGAAAAAGAACAAATTGCCAATAAGTTCTTAAATGATAAAATGATTGGAGTAGATTGCAGGGAATATACTACCATATTCTTTGAATATGCTAGGATAGTACCAACCTTGGCCTCACCAGAACCAGTATTAATCTCTCGTTACATCTAAGGATTAATCAGTGAGATCCGACATGTAGTTAAAGCAGCGAGACCACAAACCATAAAAGAAGCGGTAGAACTTGCCAACACTCTGACTGATGAATTGGTACATACACAAGAGGAAAACCAGAAAAAGAACCTAACTAAAAGATTACCCAAGAATTACGTTATGGTAATTCCTACCATGGAAAAGGACCAGGTTCTTCCTCTTCACCCAACTGCAAGTATTGCAAAAGGAAACACTCAGGGAAATGCTCGATATAGTGCAACTTCTGCAAAATATTTGGACATAAGGAAGAAGATTGTAGGGAGAAAGCTAGCAATAGAATATGCTACAATTGTGGAGAAGCTTTTCATATTAAACCGAACTTCCGAAACTAGCTCTAGCAACAAACAACAAGGCTAAGGCAACCGAAGGACCCAAGAAAAATGCTAGAGCATTCGTTTTGACAGCTGAAGAAGCCAAGATAATCCCAGATGTGATTACCGGTACGTTTTTAGTTAATGTTGTTTATGCTAAAGTATTATTTAACTCTGGTACAAACCAAAGTTTTATCAATACTTCTCTCTGCAAACTTCTCAATCAACCATTAACTAAACTTCAACAAGACTGTCTAGTGGAAATGGCAAATGGAGATTCCATCAAGATAAGCGAAATCCTGTAAGGAGCAAGGATAGAAATTCTAAACCATAATTTTATTGCTAATCTTTTCCCAATGAATCTAGCCGGATTCGATGTCATGTTAGGAATGGATTGGTTGGTAGCCAATCATGCTAGTATTTTATGTGATCAACAGTCTGTACAAGTAAGTACACCAAATAGTGAAAAGATCACAATTAAAGGAGACAAGCCAACGAAAACCACAAAATTCATCTCTGTGATGAAAGCCGCAAGTTACGAAAGAAAAAAGGAGGAATGGTGTATATGATTTCAGTAAAGGAAAAGAATTGAAAGATATTCCCGTAGTATCTAAATTCTTAGATGTCTTTCCAGAAGAATTACCTGGATTACCGTCAGATCGAGAGGTTGAATTTAGAATTCACTTAATACTAGGAATGGCACCGATTGCCAAAGCACCATATCGACTAGCACCAACGGAGATACAAGAACTGAAGAAACAGCTTAACGAATTACTAGAGAAAGGTTTCATACAGCCTAGCTCATCGCCATGGAGAGCACCGGTGTTATTTGTCAAGAAGAAGGATGGATCGATGCGTATGTACCCACTACCGAGAATCGATGACCTGTTCGATCAGCTTCAAAGAGCTCGATTATTTTCTAAGATCGACTTACGCTTTGGATATCATCAATTGAAAGTACAGGAAGAGGACATTCCTAAAACTGCTTTCAGAACAAGGTACGGTCATTATGAATTTACAGTCATGCCATTTGGTTTAACCAATGCCCCAGCCGTATTTATGGACATGATGAACAGGATATGTAAACCATACCTAGATAAATTCATAATTGTCTTTATAGATGATATTCTAATTTACTCTAAGAGTAAGGAGGAACATGCGGAGCATTTGAAGATACTTCTGACATTGTTGAGAAAAGAAAAGCTTTATGCTAAATTCTCAAAATGTGAATTCTGGTTGCAAGAAGTGCATCCTTGGACATCTGGTTAATCATGAAGAATTCATGTGGATCCCACAAAGATCGAGGCAATTACCAAATGGAAAGTCCCTGCGTCACCTACAGAAGAGAGAAGTTTTCTTGGACTGGCAGGATATTATAGACGTTTAATTCAAGATTTCTCTAGAATAGCCATTCCATTGACCAAACTGACTTGTAAATCGGTTAAGTTTGATCTTTTCAATCCAATGTAGAAGGCCTACAGCTCCTTCAGTGCCATTGAAGGTATGAGGCTTGCAATCCATAAAGGTTTTGAAAGTGCACACACAAGGCTGAATGGGTACAGGTTGTCCTGTTGTGTAAACGAAGCGAACATAATTAAGGATGACTAAGATGATACGAGAGTAGGATATAACATCCCAGAACGACTAGTATACCTCCAGGGTGGGCTGCCAAAGCTGAAGCCACGGTGTGGATCAGATTCCTAAGCTGATCTTGCGTCATGTTGACGTTGCCTCTTCCTCGTCCGCTCATTGTCTTCACGTCTAGAAAACACAGTATGAGAATGACGTTGGGAAGATAGAGACAAGTGAGGTAAGGAGATGTCTAACTACGATACGTAAGCCTCTAAGCGTCGCTTAGAATATAGCCAAATATGTAGTATAATGTATTACCAAGTACACTATCACGTAATACATTAAGCAAGCAGCAAGTAGGCATTCACTTCTGCTGAGTAATCTTAGATTAAGCAAGCAGTAGGTAGGCATATACTTATGCTGAGTAACAAGTAGTAAGTAGGCATATACTTATGCTGAGTAATCTTAACACGTTAAGTCCTGCACTTGGAGTGTGTGTCGCGCGGATCGTTTAGTATAAAACAAGTTATAGTTTGGTTTTTCAAAAAGACTTTTTTTTTTAAACCAAGTTCACTATAACTGATGGGTTTGATACCAATCTGTCACAGCCTGAAATTTCCACATGCGGAGTATCACTGCGAGGCATGTGACTGCCTAGGATCAAGCCACCAATCACATTGAACATTCATCATAAGTAAAGTAAAACCATCCTCAATATGATTAGTGACAAAACATTTAAGTCTAAAAATAGTAAGTTGAAATAAAGTTCCAAAGCGTAAAAAGTTCAAAATAGCGTTCAAGCATTTAGCGAAAGCATGAAGTTCATAAGTAATCTAAAACATAAGTTTCCGAGGTAGGAATCCAACAACGGATTCTAGACGAACACCACAACGCTCCAAGCAAACTCCGGCGCATCATCTACGGACCTGCAAGCATGCAGTAGTGTGTCAACATAAAGTTGGCGAGTTCACGGTTTTTGAAAAAGGTTTTCTCGTGTTTATCCAAAAACATCATTATGTGAAGTTACCATGTTATTAACAAGCCATGGGGAGCTACCCCATTTGTATGTATGAATGAATGAACCAACCAATCAACTAAACTGTGCAGTACCGAAACTTTGACGTAATTATTGTTTGCCCTTTTGATCAATGTCTACCGTCATTGATCAGAGTTCCTAGATAATAGTCCACGCCGTCCTCCTCCAGGGGCACGATGTGAGGTTGTCAAACCTAATAGCGCTATCAACTAATATCCCGTTCGTCTCATATTCCCAACCACCGGGAATATGTGAAGTTCCTATCCCACCGGGAATATTTGAAGTTCCCAACCCACCGGGAATGCATGCTTTTAGTAGTAGTGTGAACTCACCTTAGGTTGCTCGGTAGATAATATATTTACCCTAAGCTTGGTCAACCACGTCCAATTATGGTTACCAATGTTAGGACGGTATTCAAGTAGACACGTATACATGTAGCACATAAATCCATGTTTCATATAACACATATGGTTTGCTTAGTGAACAGTAACAGTACGCATACACTGCCCAAACGTAACACTTAAACTGTGTGGCCCAATAATTAATAGTCCAATAATTAAATGGACCAGTTCAGTCAAAACCATGAGGTCTCGAGTCATAACCACGGGATCCCGAGTCGCAATCAGGAGATCTCGAGTTGTCCAGTTAACACCCGAAACCAGGTTTTCGACTCAAGCCTTGAGTCGGAACCAGACAGGTTTCGACTCGCAACCAGGCTGGTCTCGAGTCCCTTTATTATGATGTGTCTAGTTTCGAGTTGTAAACAAAATGGTCTCAAGTCGCAACCGGGAGGTTTGGACTCGCATCTACTGCTAATGTTTCTAGAATCTTATCCATTTCAGCAACAGCGAATCAAATTTCATTATCATGTTTTGTATTCCGTACATTCCCTAAATCAGAACAAATATAACACATTTCAAATATTTCAAGCATCATTCAAACAGTTCATCATCTGGGTTTTCAACATTTATCAAAACAGATCTATCATCTTATCCTTTAACTCAGTATTATAACACAACATCATGATATCATCAAACAAGCATGTCTAATCCTAACACTATTTTATTAATATACAACATCCACATTCCTCTATTGTTACATTGTGAACACCTACTAGCCATGCATCATCATCATCGAATACTACTATCATTTTTCAGCTCGATCTCATTATTCATGGAACACTAAAACAGCCACTACTCATATATACATCTAAGTCATCGACTAATCAAGTAGGCACCTTTGTTTATATACTAAGACGTAAGCTCACTAACCTGGATTGAAGTGTGTGAGTGTGTGAGTGGTTGAAATATTCAAGAGGTGGCTCCTTAACAATGGAGATATGGCTTGATGTTGATGAAGATGGTGCGCCGCAAGGGTGGGAGGAGGAGAGGAGGTGATGTGTTCCTAGGGTTTTAACTGAGAGAAAGTAGGAGAGAAAGAGGAGAGAATGTTTGGGGATTTGTGAGAATGATTGCAAGAATGATGTCTGCCAAAATGAGGGGATGTCGGCTGGTTTCAAGGGATATATACCGGAGACCCGGACTCGAAACCTAGGGTCTCGAGTCGAAACCAAAGAGTTTCGGCTCACCCCCATACATTTACACATAACAATCTAACTAGATAAATATGTTTATATAGACTACACGTTTTCACCAAAACACACATAATACACAAAAATTATAATTCCAGATTTTCAATTAATAATCTCACAAAATTGCATCGTACAATAAACTTGTGTGAGAAAACCCGAAGTGTCACAGATGAACACCTTAAACTTACTGATTATCCATGCACGTTCCAAATCATCCTCTTTGTCTTCCTTATTTGATTCACAAGAACACACACACACACACACACTATGTGTGTGTGTCGACATATGCATCTGCCCAAGAATAGGCTTTCCTTTTTCTCCATCTTTTTATTTAAAACACTTTCCAACTTATCTCTTATAACCCCTATAGTTTACAATCTTACCCCATATACCCCAAACCTTATTTCTACTTTTGGACTTGTAGTATTAAAAAAGTTATTTAACTTAGTTATCACCTTCCATTCTATATCACTCGAAATCATACTAGAGAATAAAAATATTTGGGTTTTTGGGGGGTTACAATATACTAGGGTATTTCTCCGCTCGTTGCAGCGGTACATGACTGCGAGCATTCGATGGCTATTGGATCAATTCGTTATAGTACTGGTACAATACATGCACTCGGTATAGAAATCAATGCCTACTTTACATCATCCGAAAAATATAAAACAGCACCGGCACCGGTGTTCGAACGGTATCAATCAGTTTAGATTGTCATGGTATTGTTATTGATATTCATTTATCGCCGCAGACAAAGTTATATATATATATATAAATGAAATATTATCCAAATTGAAAACCATAAAAATGAATCCATGTACTAAGTGATTTATTCTAGTCTGCTAACATTAAGTAATATCAAACAATATTTATAGTAATATATGTTTATCTTATATTATATAATATAAGAAGGATATAAAAGAAATATATGAATTATTACTAAAATACTTTACTGTTCATGAGTACTTTGAAATAAAATGTGTACTAGGTTTTTTTTCCTCTACGATACGCGGGGGGAGTTTGATCTTTTTTTCCCGTGGTACGTGGTGTGAAATTGGTCGTTTTCGACTTGGCTCATCGGTACCATAAAAGTGAAGATCGATAAGGTTCCAATAATGCCAATTATAAAAAGGGGTTTCTATCCACTCTATATGGCGGGTGTTTGATCGTGTTTTCCCGTGCTACTCGGCGTGACTTTGGTCGTTATCGACTCGACTCATCGGAAACCATGCAAATATTGGTAACAGGTTTTTCCCATGTGGTACGTGACAGGAGTATGCTCGTCATTCTCCCATGTTACGCGGTGGGAGTATGATCGTTTTCATCCGTTCTATGTGACGTTACTTTGGTCGTTATCCGCTCAACTCATCGTAAACCATAAAAGCGAATATGGATATCAGTTCCGAGAATACCAATTAAAAAAAATAGGTTTTACCTAGCGCAACATGTGGGAATTTGTCCATTTTCCCCCATGCTATGCGATGTGACTTTGGTCGTTATCAGTTCGACTCATTGGAAACCACAAAATCGAAAAGCGATAAAAGCGAATATCATTACTGGGTTTCTCCCGCGCTACACAACATGAGTATGATTAGTTTTCCCTCGTGTTACACGGCTTGACTTAGTCGTTATCAGCTCGACTCATTGGAAAACCATAAAAGCGAATATAGATTTTAGTTTCGATAATACCAACTAAAAAAAAAAAAAACAGGTTTTTCCCATCGCACTATGCGGCGGGAGTTTGATTGTTTTTCCTCCGTGCTACGCGGCGTGACTTTGGTCATTATCAGCTCTACTCATCGAAAACTATAAAAGCGGTAATCGATAAAAGAAAATACCAAAAACCGGTTTCAATTATAGCAAGAAGAAAACAAAAAAAAACCATTAAAGTTAAAAATCGTAAAAGACAAAAAAATGGTCACTATTCATAAAATCTTTTATTAATTGTTATTATATAGTTGGATTCCTTCGCGCTTCGCAACAGGCTTCCAGTCAGTATCGGTTCATTTGATTACAGTAACATACGATACAGGCATTCGGTGTAGAAATTAAAACGTATTTACATCGATTGAAATCTAAAAAACGAATACCTGTACAAGTACCGGTTTGTTCGGTCAATATTGGTTCGGTTCGTTCCGATACAAGTAATAGTATTATGATACCAAAATAATATTCTTTAATATGTTTAAGGCTAATAGTAAATATAATAAAAAACTATTATCATATTAAAACAAAAATAATAAACTTACTAAAAAAAGCTATATATATATATATATAGGCAAATTGTAGGATACAAATTCCCTAATCGTACATTACATACGCGACTGTAGTGGCCGTACACGTGTCATGATCCGTTTTTCTTTGATAAAGTTAAATCAGACAATTAATTCAATCATCTGAGGGCAAATTCGTTTCATTCAATCAGCGAGAAGTTCGTTACACTAATATCCCGGTAATTATCATTCGAATTAGTTTCAAATTTTTCATAATTCTTAAATTGCAGTTTTCGTTCTTCTACGTTAGGGTTTGATTCAATTGTTTTTTTTGATGGATCCACAGAGCAGCACCGGACGAAACACAGATGTTGATTTTGAAGAAACTCGACCGATCGGTGATCATGCTCAATTATCAGCATATCAGAGAGTTTCGATTGAGGATGTTTTAAATCCGCAACCTACAAATCCAAATCCAAATGCAAGTACAAGTGCTGTAAACAAGTGTTCTAACGGTAATTATGTTAATTCAGATCTTTAAATTGTTCGTAGACTTGTTTTGTTTAATCATAGCAATGATTTTTGCATTGTTGTAGATGTTTTGAAGTTTGAATGTTGAGTATATTTTGATATGAAAGAAACATGTATAAGTTCGCATGTTATGAGTCTTTCAATTCGCATGTGATGTTTATTCTGTTTACGGATTTTCGCATGTTATAGTATACCATATTCATCAAAATCATCATATTCGCATGTTATTGTTCATACAATTCGCACGTGTTGTTGTTCTTACGATGAAATTATGCAGTTATTAATATATCGCATGTAATGAGGCCGATAATTCGCACGTGTTTTTTTATTTGATTTATGTAGATGAAAGGGTTTACACTCTGGAGGTTGAAGCATCAGCTACACCCGTGGTTGGAATACAATTTACCTCTATTGAACAAGCATATGCGTTTTACAAATCACATGCTAAGTTAGCTGGTTTTTCTACTCGGAAGGGTGGTGAAGTACACAGTGGTGGTATAATAAAAACTAAGTATTTTGTTTATTCTAAAGAGAGTGATAAGCCATTGTGTATTGAAGATCGTTATTCGAAGTCAAAAAAGCAATTCAAATCAAGGAACAGGGGGACCATTAGAACCGGATGCAAAGCTCAACTTATGATTTGCACGGTGGATGGTAGATTATATACAGTAAAGAGATTTGTTGATGGCCATAATCATAAGTTTGTATGTCCACATGATATTCATATGCTGCCAGCGTACAGACAATTGTCAGATGTCCAGGAGGAGATGATATGGGAACTAGGAACTTTAAACCTTGGTCCTATCAAAGCTTTCCATATATTGAGGAAACGTTATGGTGGTTTCGAGAACATTGGCGCCACGGTTGATGATTGCAAAAATTTTAGGAATCGAATTAACACCTATATAGGAGTATGACGCTGACATGGTGATTAATAGGATGACCGACAAAAAACAGTATTTAGTTGATTATTAGTTTGAATATTCTGTTGATGATGACAAACGGTTAACTGGTTTGTTCTGGGCTGATGGGTTATGCAAGTGTAACTTTATGGAGTTCGGGGATGTGATATCGTTCGATGCAACTTTCAAGACAAACAGGTAAGTGTTTCAAGACAAGCATGTTTTTTATTTATTTTTCGCATGTTATTATATATTGAACAGCAGGTGTTGAATATATCACATGTTATACTGTATTTTTTCGCATATGATATCTGTCTATTTCGGATGTTTTAAATGTGTACTTCGCATGGGTTTATTCAGGTACAAGATGGTGTTTGTTCCGTTCACTGGCATTGACAATCACTGTCGAAATGTAACCCTTGGAGCTGGGTTGTTGGCATCGGAGAGCATTAAATCCTATAAATGGCTTCTGAATTCATTCGTAAAGTCATTTGGTCGGCAGCTAAAGGTTGTAGTGACGGACCAAGACCCTGCTATGAAACAGGCTATTGAGGAGGTTTTTTCTGCCAGTAGACACAGGTTGTGCATGTGGCACATAATGAAAAAAGTGGCAGATAAGGTATAGCATGCTATATTTTCTTTCGTTAGCGTTTTTTTTATAATATAGATTTTGTTATAGGCTGATATAAAAAGCATTTATCGGTATAGGTTGGACATGAGTTGTGCAATAATGATGAGTTTAAAAGGAGGATGTACGACATTGTATGGACCGATTCCATTGAGCCTGAAGAATTTGAGAGACAGTGGAAGTTGGTGATGATTGAGTATGGTCTCACTGAAAACAAATGGATTGATGATTTGTTTTCGATGAGAAACATGTGGATTCTGGCTTTTTACCGGCATGAGCCCATGTCTGGACTCATGCGAACAACTTCGAGATCAGAGAGCGAGAATCATTTTTTTTGCCAGGTGGCAAAGTCACAACTCACTCTTGTAGAGTTTATGAATCATTTTGACGGTGCAATGGATGTCCAAAGGTTCAATCACAGAAAGAATGATCATATTTCGAGATATACTGAGCCTAATGATTTGAGCCAAACTACTTTGGAAAAAGATGCTGCTAAGATATACACCAGGTCTATATTCTTTGATCAGTAAATAGAGATACATGGAACTATTACCGAATGTCTGCCGATGGACACCAAAATCGAGGGTCCACAGATCAGGATATCGTTGAAAGACTTTAAAGCTCATGGAGATGGGTTATTAGAGGTATTATAGCATATATATTTAAAACATGCGATTTTGAAAACCTACATGCGAATTTCATTTCAGAACATGATTTTGCAATATGCGATTTTGATGTACGCATGCGATTTTAAATTAATATAATTAAATGATTTTTTAGACATGCGAAATTGTTAATTTACACATGCGATTTTAATTTTTAATATATATATATATATATATATTTGGTTTTCTTAGGTGTGGTTCAAGAATCTTGAAAATGATGTAACTGTACAGTGTAGCTGTTTGTGTTTTGAGCAGTATGGGCTGCTATGTAAACACATCTATTTTCTTTTCAAGATGTTTGGTGTTAAAGAAATACCAAACAAATATGTTATGAAGAGATGGACAAAGGATGTGGTCCCGAATGAATTAAATGTGAAGTTCGATATAAAGGTGGGTGATAAGGATGTTCAACACAAGGCTAAACAGATTGCTCGTGAAATCATTCACACAGGGGAGTATTTGGTTAGCAATTTGATTTCCGACCTTGATCAACATGTTTTAGTGAGGGATCAAATGAGGCAGCTTAAAGAGAGAGTTGCTCAGAGTCGTATAACCAAGCAGCTTGATCCAAAGTTTGACCGATTTTCAAAGTTGATTGGTTACCAACAACCAGTAACTAATGCACCTCCTACTGTCCGTGTGTCGGCTGGTATAAGAAACAAAGGTCGTGGCTCGCATAAAAGGATTAAATCTAAAAAGGAACAAATGATCAGCCGCAAAGGAAAAATGTCACACCCCCAAATTCCCACCTAGGGTATGTCCCTACTAGGAGTGCGACGATCCAACAACGAGCCACTAATTATATCAAACGCATTCAATTAAATGATAAAGTACTTAATTGTAAATGAAATACTGTATGTGAGTTTAAATGAAAACCAAAGTATCAGCGGAAGCAAAGTTAACCAGTTTTAAAACCAAAGTAATGTATCATTAAACCAATAAAATAAATACGTCCAGCAAGACCATGCCCACTCCAGCTGCTCCAGATAGCAAGTCCCAAAGTATCTCAGCTAACGACCTACAAGCATGCAAACAAGTGTGTCAGACTACGCTGGTGAGTTCAAAGTTTTGTTACCGAGTTTAGTTACCAGTCACATGTGTAAAACAGTTAACAAGATGATATGCTGTTTCGTAGTTTTGATGATTTGATTTGATGTTGTTATTAACTCGATTACCGCAATTGGCTACAAGATATGAATGCCCAACCCCAATGCCTCTATCAAGGCATTGGTCAAGTGGTCGAGGTAATTAGCTCAACTAATAACCTCGAGTAGATGTAAGGGGTCTTATATATACACGATGTGAATGCCCAACCCCAATGCCTCTATCTAGGCATTGGTCAAGTGGTCAAGGTAATTAGTTCACGCCCGTCCTTTCGGCCCGGTGTGAGGGTGGCAAACCTAATAGCGCTATCAACTAAATACCTCGTTGCCTTACCGGCAACAATCGGTAGATGTAGGGGGTCTTAAATAATAGAAACTAAGTAATAACAAACATCCCATTAACCTGCATTCCTCCCTGGAACGTTACCCGATATCCCTTCCCGGGATGCATGCTTGGAAAAGAGCAGTGAACTCACCTTGGGTTTGCTCGGTAAGACTAATTACTCGCTTAATCACACAATCAATCGTATCCTACCGGTTTACGAAGACAATTAGTTCGGTGTAGCCACGCATTTATTCATATGAAATGTTCAAACAATAGTCAAGCAACATATGCTGTCACGTATGTCATGCAAGTATCCTGATTATAGCTCATACACACTACTAGTTAACATACCACATTCATCTCATAATCTACTCGTATGGCTTCGTGTTGCCACGTTCCTGACTAACACGCAACGTATCATATCGATTCGTCAATACACAATTCATTAAGAAAGACTTGTCATCTATCAGGTTTGTTCGGTCCGGTCCATTGTTTAACATCCGGCCCAACCCGGATGACATAAAGTTAGTTCACATCGTTGCCTTGGTCACAGCCCATACCCGAAGCCCAATATGGTTAAACCCCAACACAAAACAACATCATATGGTCCAGTAAGTTTATGTATCGCTATTTTTCTTATGTAGCCCAGTCCGTATAGTGAGGCCATTTAACAGTTTAACAATTCAACTAATATATTTTTATGCTAATTATCACTAGATACTCAGCCCAGTAACAACTCAAAGTAATAACCTAGTACACAATCATACACAATGATCCAAGTAACACATGTAATTCCTGATGTGCTCGACCCACCAAGTTACCCATAACATTACTGAAATAATTATGGGCCTTGCATCTTTGTTGAATTAACCTCAAGTAACTAGCTGAATCTATAAAATATGTAAGTCATTTTATGCACATGATCACAATTCAATAACAGATTCTCATTTACCAAACAAGATCCTATTTTGCAACTATCCAACTACTTACCAGCCCATATCAACCAACCCATATGAGGCCCACTCGATTGACATATCATTCCGTGAATTAACACCCTATCTAATTAGCATGATGTTTAACTGAGGTTGATTATAATAAACACTATCAAGAAATCATGAACTCAGATATTACAAGATTCACCTGTGTTAACCTAGACTGTTAATTAATCGTGGACCCACTTATACAAAACAAGACACACAAGATTCATAATTTCACATATAATCAAACCTAGAACAAGATTTCACATAAACACTAATGAAGAATTAATATGGCCGTGAACCTTCACAAAGCAATCAGGACAACTAAAATTCCAATGCAAAGATTGTTCAGATTAGTTCATGAATTATAAGATATACCACAAAATCATACAACCTACTATCATATATAACAATACCAAACAACCATGAACATCTTAGGCAGAAACACTAACCAAAAGTCTCGACAATCAGTGCACTATCTCGATCAGGGGGGGGGGGGGAATCCTGTTGCCGCACGTACGTATGGGGTAGGGTTTGATGTTTGTAGTTTTTGTGATGATTGAACATAATACGTATATTAAAAAGGGCATTGGCTTTGGGGCGGTTAGTGAACCGAGATGGGCTCAGCCCTTCTTAATTGGGCCATCACACAATTAATTGTTATATGCAATTGTTTTAAAAAAACTAAACAAGTAATTAAGTTATAATACTAAGATCTAAACAAGTGGACCGGTTATGCTAAACTGTTGGCCTACAAAGATTGGGCCATGCTAGTCTACACATGCCAGGCTGGCTCGGGTGAAACAAGATTATTCCGGTATACGGCGCGGCCCAATGTGTCACTATATTATTTAGCCGGAGCATACGACTTTTAGTTTAACAGGGTTATCACGGAGCGGAACGTTTTAACACCAGAGGGAAAAATAACGAGAAATAAAGTTAGTAAAATAGAACGTTATTGACCTTGAAAGTTCGGGTTGTCACATCATCCCCAACTTGAAAGAAATTTCGTCCCGAAATTTGACAAGCAAGCACAAAGAAGTGAAGTGATAAATCACGATTGTTGCGGATTTTGCTCAGGTGTCACATCATCCCCAACTTGAAGAGGAATTTCGTCCCGAAATTCACCAGTTTCATCAGATTTATACTTGTCGTTAGGAAAAAGTTGAGGATACTTGAGTTTCATCTGATCTTCTCGCTCCCACGTGAACTCCGGTCCACGTCTTGAGTTCCAACGAACTCTAACAATCGGAATACGACTATGTTTACGCACTTTGACCTCCCTATCCATGATCTCAATAGGTTCTTAAACAAACTGCAACTTGTCATCGATCCTCAATTCTTGATATGGTACCACTAGCGGGTCGTCTGCAAAACACTTCTTCAACTGCGAAACGTGGAAGACATCGTGAACATTACCCAGCTCAGCAGGTAATTCTAGCTTGTAAGCCACTGTACGGATGCGCTCAAGAACTCTAAACGGCCCAACGCAGCGTGGATTAAGCTTGCCACGCTTTCCAAAACGTACAACACCTTTCCATGGTGAAACTTTCAACATAACGCGGTCACCCACTTCGAATACTACCAGCTTGCTACGTTTGTCGGCATAGGCTTTCTGACGATCACGAGCTGCGGCCATACGTTTCCTGATTTGAACAATCATCTCTGAAGTTTCTAATACCAACTCAGGACCTGAAATCTGACTGTCACCCACTTCAGCCCAACAGAGAGGTGAACGACATTTCCTCCCGTACAATGCTTCAAACGGAGCTGCCTTGATGCTAGTGTGATAACTGTTGTTGTAGGAGAACTCAACCAACGGCAAATGTTTCTCCCATCCTTTCCCAAAATCAATGACACACGCTCGCAACATGTCTTCTAGTGTCTGAATAGTGCGCTCACTCTGACCATCAGTCTGTGGGTGGTAAGCCGTGCTCATATCAAGATGTGAGCCAAACGACTTATGCATAGCCTGCCATAACTCTGAAGTAAAACGAGGATCTCGATCAGAAATGATAGAAGTTGGCACCCCATGCCTAGAAACCACTTCCTTAAGGTATACTGCTGCGAGCTGAGAATGCTTGTCTGTCTCTTTGATTGCTAGGAAATGCGCTGACTTCGTGAGACGATCAAAAATCACCCATATAGTATCGTTCCCAGCCTGGGTTCTCGGTAGCCCTGTGACGAAATCCATGGAGATCTGCTCCCATTTCCACATCGGTATCCCTGGCTGTTGGAGTAGACCCGAAGGTTTCTGGTACTCCGCTTTGACTCTAGCACAAGTCAAACACTTACTCACGTATGTAGCAATGATAGCTTTCATGTTCGGCCACCAGTACAAAACCTTGAGGTCCTGGTACATCTTATCCGACCCCGGATGAATAGAATATCGTGACTTGTGCGCTTCGTCCATCACTAGCTCTCGAAGGTTACCAATTAAAGGAACCCATACCCGTTCCATAATGTAGTGGATGCCATCAGACCGCTGCTCAAACTTCTTCTGCATACCGCGCAAACCCTCAGCTTCGATGTTTTCTTCCTTTAAGGCCTCGATCTGAGCGGAATGAATCTGAGCAGGTAGATTAGAGTGAATAGTAAGCTGTAGAGCACAACCCCGCTTTTGTCTCGGTTCCTTGCGACTGAGAGCATCTGCTACAACGTTGACTTTACCCGGATGATACTTAATAGCACATTCATAATCATTAAAAAGCTCGATCCAACGACGCTGCCGCATATTCAATTCCTTCTGGTCGAAGATATGCTGGAGACTCCTGTGATCGGTATAGATGGTGCATTTGGTACTGTCCAAGTAATGCCTCCAAGTAAATCCAAAAACCATGGTTTCCACCACTGGTTGTGTGTCGTGCAATTCCTCTTTGGAACTCCATTACGTAAGTCATCACTCTCTTGCGTAGCGTCGACGTGTAACTGGGACTCTGATTTGAACCATAATGATATACCACCGAATCACCCACACCCTCGTGTAGGGACGATGCTTCAGCGCATTGCAGAGTTGGGATTCGAAAGCTGAAAAGACGTCCTCCTGTCCTGTCTTTCACGAACACAGCACCCGGCTATGGTAAAGAGATTTAAGCTACACGACTTCCGAAAATCCTATGATTATCTGCGATAGCATCAAGCGAGACCAAGAAATTGTTGTATCCTCGAACGGGTCTTAGCGAGATCCACGTGCATTCCCACTTCGTTGATTATATGACCCAAAAAGGTTACCTCTCGAATTCAGAAGTTACATTTATTAAGACTTCGCGCGGGGTGGCTCCTCCCCCAGGAGCTCTCAAATAAGATACAAAGCTGTCCATGATGCTCTTTTCTCCTGGAAAGGATTCAAAACGTCCCCCAATAGCATGGTTGGTTCACATGGTCTATAAAGCTGCTGGTGTGATAATTACCCCAATGGTCATGGAATACAAAGTCGTATGGCCGAATTGCGTCTGATAAGCCACTTTAAGAACATTTTCCCCTTGGACTTGCATCTGCTAATAGTTTGCTCGTATACCAATCCTTGAATGAAAGTTCGTCCCTTGCAACTAGTCGACAGGTTGTCAATACATGGTCGAGGCAAACAGTTCCCAACTATCGCCTTGATGAGTTCTCGATAGTCAGTACACCCACAAAAACGCTTATCTTCACGAATGAAACTGGGGCTCCCCAAAGCGAAAACTAGGTTCCTGTCCAACAGTTCTCGTATTAGCTTATACAGTTCTTGTAACCCTCATGGTGCAAGATGGTAAGAGTACGAGTACTCGGAGCTGCCTCTGGCGTGAGATCAACTGAGATTCCGACTAATAGTTGTGGTAGTAAACCTGGAAGTTCCTCGAATAACACACTGAGACGAGTCACAACAATAGGTGGATCCTCGATCCTATTTTCCTTAGCCTTATCATCAGAAACGGTTGCTAATATAGTGGGGTCATGCCTCTGTAGACGTTTCTGGGCCCTCATAGCCAAAATGGTGCTAGCCCTTGCACTAGTCTAACGCTTTAGAACAAATAACAATTCACCACACAAAATTTTCTCCCCACTGGGTACATTCGCGCGAGTTCTGGATATCCAGTCCACACTAACTACTGCATTGTAGCCATCAAGGACAGTAGAAAGAAAATCGGTGTCGAATACATGTCCCACAAGGTCGAGTTTGCATTCCAACTAACATATGCGGTTTCATCTGACTTGCCATCAGCCGATTCCACAGCAGGTTCGGTTTCAAGAAGCATCAGGGTTAAGCAAAACAGTGACGAAGCGAGTAGTTACTAAGAACATGTAGGCCACCATGTTGCTATAATCCTGGCGTTGCCCACGCCAATCCTAAGTGTCCTTCGCGAGTACCATATCCAGTGTTGTTGCTACTACTACTAGAATTCCCGAAACTGTCATTGCTCCTTGGGTTGTTGGCGTCTTGCCTTAACATCGGCCATTCCCTATTGAAGCCACCATCATTTCCATATCGAAAGTCATGATTTGCGAGTACCTTGCTGTCATCGTGACTGTTGCTTCTAATGTTGTTGCTCGAAATGGAGTCCTGCAATCTTTCACCAGCAATGTCCATCTCTCCACATTCCGTGCCACGTTCCAAGGCGCTACTCATTGTGCTGGCAGTTACACATTCCACATCATGGCCAATTGTCATCGTTTATGTCCCGATTGATTTGTAAAAGTCGGCTCCCATAAGTTGTTGACTAGGGTTTAGGATTCGTTTGGCGTCAAATTGCTGATGTTCGTTACTGATAGTCAGGGTCGTCCAATTACCGAAGTTGGTAAAGTACTATGCTCATCCTCTTGTCCATCGTTCTTGCAAGTTGGTCGAGTAATACACAGTACGTTGCTAGGGTGTTGCAGAAATGATCGCACTTACAGAATCTAAGGCGTCAATACACAGAGTTCCAACCAATGAAAAGGAGTGAGAAGGTATCGACCAATCATTCGACGCTGCAACATCCAACTCAGGGATGTTCGTACAAGAACCTAACATTCTACACGGTTCGCTAGGCGTTCAGATGGGTATTCAAGTAATACTCGATGGCATCGAGATTCGAAAGGAATCAGAGAGAGGTGAAAAGGTCACATTCGAGTAGGAGACGATCACTGTTATGACTCCTATAAATTTGTTACGTTTCACACTGATCAAATAACAGAGCGGAACCCCTTCTTCACTTGTTAAGCCTCACTGGGACTCATATGCACCCCACATTATTATTATGTGTGCACCCACAATAATATTGTGATTTGCATGCTCATCTCAGCTCATCCTAACTCATGTCGAATGGTTCCTCAAACTCTAGTAGCATACAAAGAGTATCACAAAACATGAGTCACGAATGTTTAGGGAAATACCACCCTATCAGTCACATAACATGTGCAAGTAATACGTAAATTCATACTGTTGTGTTAAACGTGGAATCACATGTAATATCATATGTAAGTGTTCACTAGTTACGCAGTACAATGAATACACGAGAGACAAACCTTGCAATCTGGAGCTGAGTGTCATGGTCGTATTCTTTGTTGTCAGAACTGTTCGGTTATAGTCTGGTTTTATAAAAACGTTTTTAAAACCAAGTTCACTATAACCAGTGGCTCTGATACCAAACTGTCACACCCCCAAATTCCCACCTAGGGTATGTCCCTACTAGGAGTGCGACGATCCAACAACGAGCCACTAATTATATCAAACGCATTCAATTAAATGATAAAGTACTTAATTGTAAATGAAATACTGTATGTGAGTTTAAATGAAAACCAAAGTATCAGCGGAAGCAAAGTTAACCAGTTTTAAAACCAAAGTAATGTATCATTAAACCAATAAAATAAATACGTCCAGCAAGACCATGCCCACTCCAGCTGCTCCAGATAGCAAGTCCCAAAGTATCTCAGCTAACGACCTACAAGCATGCAAACAAGTGTGTCAGACTACGCTGGTGAGTTCAAAGTTTTGTTACCGAGTTTAGTTACCAGTCACATGTGTAAAACAGTTAACAAGATGATATGCTGTTTCGTAGTTTTGATGATTTGATTTGATGTTGTTATTAACTCGATTACCGCAATTGGCTACAAGATATGAATGCCCAACCCCAATGCCTCTATCAAGGCATTGGTCAAGTGGTCGAGGTAATTAGCTCAACTAATAACCTCGAGTAGATGTAAGGGGTCTTATATATACACGATGTGAATGCCCAACCCCAATGCCTCTATCTAGGCATTGGTCAAGTGGTCAAGGTAATTAGTTCACGCCCGTCCTTTCGGCCCGGTGTGAGGGTGCCAAACCTAATAGCGCTATCAACTAAATACCTCGTTGCCTTACCGGCAACAATCGGTAGATGTAGGGGGTCTTACATAATAGAAACTAAGTAATAACAAACATCCCATTAACCTGCATTCCTCCCTGGAACGTTACCCGATATCCCTTCCCGGGATGCATGCTTGGAAAAGAGCAGTGAACTCACCTTGGGTTTGCTCGGTAAGACTAATTACTCGCTTAATCACACAATCAATCGTATCCTACCGGTTTACGAAGACAATTAGTTCGGTGTAGCCACGCATTTATTCATATGAAATGTTCAAACAATAGTCAAGCAACATATGTTGTCACGTATGTCATGCAAGTATCCTGATTATAGCTCATACACACTACTAGTTAACATACCACATTCATCTCATAATCGACTCGTATGGCTTCGTGTTGCCACGTTCCTGACTAACACGCAACGTATCATATCGATTCGTCAATACACAATTCATTAAGAAAGACTTGTCATCTATCAGGTTTGTTCGGTCCGGTCCATTGTTTAACATCCGGCCCAACCCGGATGACATAAAGTTAGTTCACATCGTTGCCTTGGTCACAGCCCATACCCGAAGCCCAATATGGTTAAACCCCAACACAACACAAAACAACATCATATGGTCCAGTAAGTTTATGTATCGCTATTTTTCTTATGTAGCCCAGTCCGTAAAGTGAGGCCATTTAACAGTTTAACAATTCAACTAATATATTTTTATGCTAATTATCACTAGATACTCAGCCCAGTAACAACTCAAAGTAATAACCTAGTACACAATCATACACAATGATCCAAGTAACACATGTAATTCCTGATGTGCTCGACCCACCAAGTTACCCATAACATTACTGAAATAATTATGGGCCTTGCATCTTTGTTGAATTAACCTCAAGTAACTAGCTGAATCTATAAAATATGTAAGTCATTTTATGCATGATCACAATTCAATAACAGATTCTCATTTACCAACCAAGATCCTATTTTGCAACTATCCAACTACTTACCAGCCCATATCAACCAACCCATATGAGGCCCACTCGATTGACATATCATTCCGTGAATTAACACCCTATCTAATTAGCATGATGTTTAACTGAGGTTGATTATAATAAACACTATCAAGAAATCATGAACTCAGATATTACAAGATTCACCTGTGTTAACCTAGACTGTTAATTAATCGTGGACCCACTTATACAAAACAAGCCACACAAGATTCATAATTTCACATATAATCAAACCTAGAACAAGATTTCACTTAAACACTAATGAAGAATTAATATGGCCGTGAACCTTCACAAAGCAATCAGGACAACTAAAATTCCAATGCAAAGATTGTTCAGATTAGTTCATGAATTATAAGATATACCACAAAATCATACAACCTACTATCATATATAACAATACCAAACAGCCATGAACATCTTAGGCAGAAACACTAACCAAAAGTCTCGACAATCAGTGCACTATCTCGATCAGGGGGGGGGGGCGGGGAATCCTGTTGCCGCACGTACGTATGGGGTAGGGTTTGATGTTTGTAGTTTTTGTGATGATTGAACATAATACGTATATTAAAAAGGGCATTGGCTTTGGGGCGGTTAGTGAACCGAGATGGGCTCAGCCCTTCTTAATTGGGTCATCACACAATTAATTGTTATATGCAATTGTTTTAAAAAAACTAAACAAGTAATTAAGTTATAATACTAAGATCTAAACAAGTGGACCGGTTATGCTAAACTGTTGGCCTACAAAGATTGGGCCATGCTAGTCTACACATGCCAGGCTGGCTCGGGTGAAACAAGATTATTCCGGTATACGGCGCGGCCCAATGTGTCACTATATTATTTAGCCGGAGCATACGACTTTTAGTTTAACAGGGTTATCACGGAGCGGAACGTTTTAACACCAGAGGAAAAAATAACGAGAAATAAAGTTAGTAAAATAGAACGTTATTGACCTTGAAAGTTCGGGTTGTCACAAAAAAGGTCAAGGACATGTAGTGTATGCAATGAAAAAGGCCATGATATTCGGACTTGCGAGATACTGAAAGGCAAACAACAAGGAAAACAACAAAAGAAGATGAAGGGAGTCCAGGTTGAAAAAGATCCCAAAGACAAAGACAACAAGGTCAAAGAAGATGAAGAGGAAGATGAGTTTGAAGATTACAGTGGAAGTAGTGATGATGGCACTGAAGAAGAAGATCAGTGGGAGGAGGTTTCAGATGAGGAAGATTAATATTTTTTTAATGTACATGCGATTTTATACGAAACACATGCGATTTTATATTCATATGTTTATATCTTACATTCATGCGATTTAGTATGTAAACATGCGATTTTATATGCATCAGTTTATAACTAGTCTTACATGCGATTTCACTTTTAGCACATGCGATTTTGATTTATCTTGTTTTTTGTGGCATAGATGTCTAAATCATTCATGCGATATATATTATAATGAAGCATAAGATGTATTCAAAACATGTACCCAAAATATAAAGTAGTTGTTATTGTCTATCACAGCTAAAACAATAAAAGGATTAAACAGAAATTTAGTTACTTGAAGCAATGATTTTGTCACGTTCAGCCGAGCTTAACTCCAACTTCTCCTTCACAGTGTTTAGAGCATCTTTCAGGAAAGAGAAGGCTAAGTCATCAGCTCGAGATTGTTCCTTTATGTGATTCAAAGCTGTGTATCTGAAGCTTGATGGTGGTTCTTCAAGTAGTCTCTGTAATAACCATAAATTTAAAAATCATTATTCTAGAAATAAAAGAATAATAATAAATTAACAATTATCTTATAATCCATCTTTCTGTATATCAACCAAAACTATTACTAGTATTTATAAATTACCCACTAGGAAACCCTAATTAAGACACCCAAGTAATTCTGTACAAACCCTAGAATTTTCAGAATTTTCAGAATCAGGATTAGGGCCCCTAAAACTCAGGGGGGGTATTCCCTACTTAACGATTATCTTAATAACTTGCGGACGAAGTTGAATTTAATGATTCCGTCGACTCAGCTAGCCTAGTCCCACACGTGGCAACCCTATACATAAAATAAGTTCTCTCGCGGGCCGCCTCAAGTTAAGCTTAATTCTCACGCGGGCCGCCTAAGGGTCAAAATTCACCTATAAATACAGGAGCTTGGCACTTGATTCTGGGCACAAAAACGACGAAGAAATTCCACTTCTACACGGAGTTATGCTCTAATTACTCTCCAAACACACACAAAACACTAATTAAGAGTAGCGGGGTGCTGCAGAACAGGGTAATAACTCGATCGCTATTACGATTCATTGTCCGATCGATCAATATATCCAATGGATGTTTAAGTGCTGCCCACATTAGGGTTATACTTTGTCGTTCGTTGTTAATTCGATGGATGAGTTTAAGTATCGTACTTTGTCGTTCATCGTTAATTCGATGGATGAGTTTAAGTATCGCACTTTGTCGTTCGTTGTGAGAATTTGATCTCGTGAGTTATCGTAAAGGCTGTATTAAGTTACTAACCTAGTTGTGTGCATGTTATTTAAATTAGGTTAAAAGACTAATCAGTAGTCTAAACTCTGCCCGTATAAATCTGAAATATTATCACAAGGTAGCTTCACTTTGGAATAATTAAGGTACGGATCCTTACCCCACTCCTTATTGCTTCATGTTCAAATTGTTATAAACCACTAAATTACTATATATTTTAAAACTCCTCACGTCTTTGAGTATCGATTCATTTGACAGTTCGTTCGAATTCTATTCTAATCATTTGATTTAAGCTTTCATGTCATGCGATAGTATTATGTTAGTTGTACTCATTATCGCATGTTCCAATATATGTTCCGTTTTGTTATGAAAATAAGTTTTATAAGTTATGTGAATAAGACCAATTGTACTCTGATACCCTGAGCATCGCTTCTCGTGGAGTGTCCCACGAGCATGTTGTTGCGGCATCAACAGCATGTGCTCCATCTGTGACGGAGAGATTAGTTCACGGCGTCCCTAGGTACAAGTGTGGTACAAAGCTACTAGGAGGCGTATGGATCGATCATAGGATTTCAGTTAATGAGATGGATAGAGGGTATGCCAACTCGCCATTTCGTGTGATAAGTATGCAGGAGTAGCTACCTGTGTATTGTCACATTTTCAGTTTGCTCATGGGTACATCCGTAAGATATAATTATGAAATCATGTTCTTGCATCGTATCATTTTTCGAAATGAGTTTCCTCCGAATAAAGCGTTATTTGTTCTTTGAGCCTATAATTCCGTACTGAGCATTCGGCTCATTCTGTATAAATTTTGTATTTACAGGTCTGCATGTTACTTTGGGCGGGGAAAAGAGAGAAGAATAAAGCCTAGGATTAAATCTGAAGATGTTAGTTAATCAAGTCGAATGTCTCCACTTGTATATTAACCTTAAGTTAAATTGTTGTGTCGTTGTATCCTTATCAAATAAATAAATGGAATTATGGTTTTTGTTTAGGATACTGTTATTGTGACACGTCAGCCCTTCCGGGTTGGGGTGTTACAGCTATGGTATCAGAGCAAAGGCTCTTTCCTGTAGAAAACTTGAAGATAGTAATTAAAACCTGTGAGGAATGGGTAGATATCTATGATAGGATTCAAATTGGTCTCTTAATTGGTTTAACTCCTATGTCTATTCTTATAGATGCCTCCTCGTCGTCCGCTACGTAGGAGTACTCGTACTAACCATGGACGTAACGACACTTCTTCGAATGAGACTCCAGTTGATCCAAATGTAATTAATGCTATCAACCAGGCTGTTGCCGGGTTGCTTCCAAACCTTGTTGCTCAAACAGCTGAGGCTGTTATTCAACAAACTCGTCATCCAGAACGTAATAACACGAATCCAATCTCTGGTGAAGAAATTCGGGAGAATGCCACGAACCATAATACCTATAGTATAGATATATGGATCTCTAAATTCCAAAAACAAAAGCCAAAATCCTTTAGTCACGCTACTAATCCAGTCGAAGCCAGAAACTGGATAGCTCATGTTGAAAAGATCTTCGGAGTTCTTGGAGTTCCGGAGCAATACAAAGTTAGATTGGCTACCTACAAACTTGAAGATGACGCACAAACTTGGTGGGAAGGATATAAGCAAGTCAAAGGAGGGGATGATTTTTACGCTAATCTTTCATGGGTCGACTTTCGTAACATCTTTTACGACAAGTATTTTTCGACCGCTGATAAAGAAACTTATATCAGGGAGTATGCAGTGATTCGACAGGGGAGTGATGAACCAGCCTCTGAGTTCATTACTAGATTTGCAAGGTTGGCTAGTATTGTAGGAGACGTTGCAGGATCGGCAGAAGCCCAGGCAGAGAAATACAAGTGGGCAGTCAATGATCGAATTCGAAAATCGATCATGTACATGAAATTTAAGGATATCACCGAAGTTTCCGATGCAATCAAAACTTTTGAGTTCGAGAGGAAAGAATTTTTATCTCGAACTGAGGATAATAAGAAAAGAAATAGGGAAGGACAATTTAAGCAGGAAATCGGCCAATCATCCACTATGCCACAGCATCAAGACCATAAAGTGCAAGGAAATCAAAACTCTGAAAAATCACTCTGAACGCGAAGCAACATGGGAATCTGAAGAATCAATTCGTTCTCTATACCCTAATCGATTCTCGCAATAGAATTTTAGTCAAGATAACGGTGAACATTGCTCTTTGATCTATGTTTATTTGTTTATGTTTATGATCATTCATGCTTTGTCTTATATGAATATATCTTAGTTATGATTAAGCATATTTAAGTAGGAGATATCAGTACCAATAGTCACTCTTGTTATCTGCAAGTCTATGTTGATTTTTCTGCATGATTAAATATGTTATTAAGATACATAGAGAAAGAACCATTAGGACATGATAATAAGGTAAATTGACAATTATGGTCATGAACGTAATTATGAATTTCAGATACACATGTATGTTTAGGAGATTCTAGTTATATAAGTTAGTAACTCTGCAAAGAAAGTTCCGTTTCTGTTACTTATGCGATAGGTTATATTCTTATTTGAAAAATTTCGAGGACGAAATTTCTTTTAAGGGGGTAATAGTTGTAATAACCATAAATTTAAAAATCATTATTCTAGAAATAAAAGAATAATAATAAATTAACAATTATCTTATAATCCATCTTTCTGTATATCAACCAAAACTATTACTAGTATTTATAAATTACCCACTAGGAAACCCTAATTAAGACACCCAAGTAATTCTGTACAAACCCTAGAATTTTCAGAATTTTCAGAATCAGGATTAGGGCCCCTAAAACTCAGGGGGGGTATTCCCTACTTAACGATTATCTTAATAACTTGCGGACGAAGTTGAATTTAATGATTCCGTCGACTCAGCTAGCCTAGTCCCACACGTGGCAACCCTATACATAAAATAAGTTCTCTCGCGGGCCGCCTCAAGTTAAGCTTAATTCTCACGCGGGCCGCCTAAGGGTCAAAATTCACCTATAAATACAGGAGCTTGGCACTTGATTCTGGGCACAAAAACGACGAAGAAATTCCACTTCTACACGGAGTTATGCTCTAATTACTCTCCAAACACACACAAAACACTAATTAAGAGTAGCGGGGTGCTGCAGAACAGGGTAATAACTCGATCGCTATTACGATTCATTGTCCGATCGATCAATATATCCAATGGATGTTTAAGTGCTGCCCACATTAGGGTTATACTTTGTCGTTCGTCGTTAATTCGATGGATGAGTTTAAGTATCGTACTTTGTCGTTCGTCGTTAATTCGATGGATGAGTTTAAGTATCGCACTTTGTCGTTCGTTGTGAGAATTTGATCTCGTGAATTATCGTAAAGGCTGTATTAAGTTACTAACCTAGTTGTGTGCATGTTATTTAAATTAGGTTAAAAGACTAATCAGTAGTCTAAACTCTGCCCGTATAAATCTGAAATATTATCACAAGGTAGCTTCACTTTGGAATAATTAAGGTACGGATCCTTACCCCACTCCTTATTGCTTCATGTTCAAATTGTTCTAAACCACTAAATTACTATATATTTTAAAACTCCTCACGTCTTTGAGTATCGATTCATTTGACAGTCCGTTCGAATTCTATTCTAATCATTTGATTTAAGCTTTCATGTCATGCGATAGTATTATGTTAGTTGTACTCATTATCGCATGTTCCAATATATGTTCCGTTTTGTTATGAAAATAAGTTTTATAAGTTATGTGAATAAGACCAATTGTACTCTGATACCCTGAGTATCGCTTCTCGTGGAGTGTCCCACGAGCATGTTGTTGCGGCATCAACAGCATGTGCTCCATCTGTGACGGAGAGATTAGTTCATGGCGTCCCTAGGTACAAGTGTGGTACAAAGCTACTAGGAGGCGTATGGATCGATCCTAGGATTTCAGTTAATGAGATGGATAGAGGGTATGCCAACTCGCCATTTCGTGTGATAAGTATGCAGGAGTAGCTACCTGTGTATTGTCACATTTTCAGTTTGCTCATGGGTACATCCGTAAGATATAATTATGAAATCATGTTCTTGCATCGTATCATTTTTCGAAATGAGTTTCCTCCGAATAAAGCGTTATTTGTTCTTTGAGCCTATAATTTCGTACTGAGCATTTGGCTCATTCTGTATAAATTTTGTATTTACAGGTCTGCATGTTACTTTGGGCGGGGAAAAGAGAGAAGAATAAAGCCTAGGATTAAATCTGAAGATGTTAGTTAATCAAGTCGAATGTCTCCACTTGTATATTAACCTTAAGTTAAATTGTTGTGTCGTTGTATCCTTATCAAATAAATAAATGGAATTATGGTTTTTGTTTATGATACTGTTATTGTGACACGTCAGCCCTTCCGGGTTGGGGTGTTACAGTCTCTCCCACATCTCTTGATTTTTCTTGATTTCTTCAAGAATCTTCCCCTGCACATCAAGAATCAAATGAGAAGAGGTGACATCGGTGCTTATTTCTGTCAACGTGCGAGTTGACAATAGTTCCTTTATTGCAATGTTTTTATTTTTTCTGAATCTTCAGATGCCATTTTTTGTGGGTGTGTTGTGTGTGTTTTTGTGTTCTATGTCTTAATATGGAAGTTAGTTACTTGGGTATTTTATATTAAAATAGAAAATTTATTATGTAGGTAGGGTGGTAAGTTCAGTAGTATTTATGGTAAAATTGATCATTACATGTCAAATTACAGTCACATCGGTAATAAATTCATTTTTTATAAAATAGTTAATTTTTATTTATTTTCGTTATTAATTCGTATTTTTTTTTTTTTTTGCATTTTTTAGGACAAAGTTATTTGAAAGTATTAGCAGCATTTTATTCAAAATCGCATATGATTCGAAAACGAATTCGCAAACTATAAGAAATCTCAAATATAATTAACTTTTTTTGAAATCGCATGTGTAAAATCATGAATTCGCAAACTATAAGAAATTTCAAAGTTTATTAACTTTTTTTGAAATCGCATGTGTCTAAATCATGAATTCGCACATCATAAGACATCTTAAACATTATTACCTTTTTTTAAAATCGCATGTGGTAATTTATGATTTCGCACACTTTACAAAAAACACAACCTTTCTTTTTGTCTGCAGTGTTTTTTCGCACGTTTTATATGTATTTCGCATATTTTTTTTATTTTCATACTGCATCATCTTCTTCGATAGACGGTCTATCGATTTGTTTCAGTTCTGAACTTCCAAATTCAGTAGATAATGAAATCGCAGAAGGAGTTGGTGAATAAGAATCGATAGATTTTTGATTACTTGTTGGATTTTCGAATACGATCTTGAATAAGAATCTTACGGTATGATTTGTGAGTTTTCGTTGCTGATTATCAGGGGTTTTGATTTCGTAATGGACGATTTTAACCTTGGCGGTTTCATTTATTTATTTTAATTTGATTAATTTAATTCTTAAACACGCGGTTTAAATGAGATCATCTGACAGTTGTGGTTATAGCGTACATAATATAGGATTAGGGGATTTGTATGATAACCGGCCTCTCTCTCTCTATATATATATATATATATATATATTAAATTTACTATTCAAGCCTTATAAAATAATAATCATACTAAAAGAGCTATATTATATATATATGTATATAGGAGAAGGATTCGTTAGGAACCACCCTTTATTGCGAGAACCGCGAGAACCAATGGTTTAGGTTTTTTTTAGGGGGGGGGGTGGGGTGGGTTAGTATTTTTTTTAGATTTTTTGGGGGGGATTTAGTTTTTAGCATTTAGCTTGGGGGGGGGGGGGGGTTGGGGGTTTAGGATTTTTTTTGGGGGGGGGGGATTAGGTTTTTTTAGTTATTTTAGGTTGTGTTCACATTGGTTCTCGCGGTTCTCGCGGTTCTCGCAATAAAGGTGGTTCTCGCATGAACCTTACTCTCTCTCTCTCTCTCTCTCTATATATATATATATATATATATATATATATCTTCATATATATATGGTCAGGATTTAGAGAAAAAGGTGAAAAGTGTGAGAACGGAGAGAACGGTTATGGATCGTCAGATCAAAACAATCTATGGACTAGATGGCGCGGTGGCGTTTTCGTAAATAACATTTACTTTTTAAAGTAGGTACGCTTCCATAAGGGCAAAAAGGTAAATGTTCATATACAAAACACATCAAAGTGTGACCGAAACATATATATTTCCCAAAGAAACCTCCCCAAAACCAACGTAAAACACGTAAACCCTAGAAAATGCGAAACAACAAATACTATGGCGTTGAAATATCAAACCAGATCTAGAGGCAAAAAACATAGTGAGTTAACTTCGATTTACATTGTGCTAGTTTATGTTGCTTTTGGAGTTCTAATTTTAACAATAAATTTGCAGTTTCTATGAGTGTGGAAGGGGAAGGGTCATCTGCTTCAAAACGCCAAAAACCCAACGAGCAACGAAAGAAGACAACAAAAGACCATGTTACAGATTGTTACTTTTTATGATGTTTTAAATACACTTTGATACTTTGTTACCAAAACGCCAAAATTTGTATCGTTTGTTTAACAATGTTAAAATGTATGAGAACGAAATTTTACAAATATAATTTGTGTTATTAAACGCCATGAATCGTATGTGATTGTCTTTTTGAAAAAACATATATCATTCGTGTGTTACTAAACACCAAAACATGAATGATTTGTGTTATAAACGCCATGTATCATCTGTTATTGTCTTATTCAACATCTATCATCTGTGATTGATTTATGAAACGCCATACATGTATCATTTATGTTATTAAAAGAAATAAAATAAAATGCCATGAAATCATTTTTATAGGCGAAGATAGGTTGAGATTGAGAATAAATGTCCAGACTGGCAAGGCCAGAACGCCAATAAGAGGAAGGCATTAAGTCAGAATGTTGAGGTTACCGAAGAACCATATCATGAATTCAGTGGGGCCAGGGTTTTGTAAAGAGTAAAACCTACAAACTTGACTGGTTGGTTTATGAATCCAAACCAAAATCAAAGACAGGCAGTACAGCAAATGGAGTTTGGTGCTACACTAAAGTTGAAAATAGACACCGTACCGACATTGCTTAGGTACTGGTTGGTTGAAAATTACAACAAAAAGACAAACACCCTAAACGTTGGCAACCATACCGTACATATGAATGAAGAATTGATAAACTCTTTAACGGGTATAACAAATGGAAGGGTACCCGTGAACATGAAAAAAAAGACCAACAACTAAAGACCAGGTGGTGGCTGAGTGGAAAGCACAGTTCGAAGGGTTTGACTGGGTTAACAGACCAAGTGTGAAGCTCTACTTTGAGGACATTTGCTTGTGATGCATGGCTTCCGGAAAGACTTCTGCCTAAATTTCCTTGTAGCATTCTTCACTATAATGGGGCATGCAAGTGATAATGCAGTCATCAACAAACAGTTCTTGCACAACGTTAAACCAAATGTTCAAATAAACCAAATGAACTGGTGTGGTTATATCATCCAATGCTTGCAACACGCCAAAACCGCATGGTCTCCAACAAAGCATTACACAGGGCCATTGACCATACTTGCGGTAAGAATAAAATTTCCCTTTATAACATATATCATTTGTGTGTCATTAAAATGCCAAAAATATATGTCATTTGAAAAATCTATTTTGTTACAGCTTGCCTTGGTGAACGATGTTTGCAATAGAAAAAATGGGACCGAAAAGAAGGATACCCAATTGAGTGGGTTACAACAGATACTTTTGAATTGTTTGAGGGTGCAATGGGAAAACACCTTGTTGGAAATGAAGTAAAAAGGAAAACAGTTAAAAAGGATAAGGAAGGCAAACCCCAAAAAAAACAAGAAAAATGTAGGTTGTTGTTGATGATGAAGCTGATGGTGATGATGTTGAGAATGAAGATGAAGATGATGTTGACAATGTTGATGACCATGCTGATAAGGATGATGATGAGTTTGATGATGATGATGGTTTTGATCATGATGATCATTATGATTATGTTGGGCTCCACTGTGATGTGACAAACGCCATGCACATCAATGATGAGAATGAGAATGATAATGAGAATGAATATAATGAGGATGAAGAGGCTTCGCTTCAAAGGATGGTGAATGAGGATAGAGAAAGCCGGGAAATGATGTTTGAAGTTTCTTCATCAGTGAACCATGCTCTTGTTAGATGAGTAACACAGTATGACAACAATTTTGCTGATGAAGAAGAACAAAACAATGAAACTGAAGAGGTATGTTGGTCAAATAATAAATTTAATAAAAACTACAAAACACCATGATTAATAAAATACTTTTTTTTTTAATTTAACAGGAAATAGCTGATAAATTGGATGAGGCATACAAAGAATTAGAAGATTGTTACAATAAAATGAGCACATTGTTAAAATAGTCAAAGATTGAATACCCAAACAGCCTCCTGGTACACATTAAATACTCACAATGTCTGACATTGTTGGAGAACATCTCAAAATTTGTTGATGAAAATGCCAAGGAAGTGACAGCTAAAAGAGAACAAGGTAAAAATGAACGTGAGGTTGAAAATGAGGTGGTACTAGGTGGTGAAAATGAAGAAGAAGGGGAGAAGGAGATGGCTGGAATAGAAAACGCCATTAAAGAGGCAACAGTTGATGAAAAACGGCAATGAAGTTGAAAATGAAGGAGAAGGAGAAGGAGGAGGTGAAAATGCAGGAGAAGGGGAGAAAGATATGACTGGAATAGAAAACGCCATTGAAGTGGAAACCGTTGAAGTGGAAACCATTGAAGGGGAGAAAGATATTGCTGGGATATGGTCGGAGAACAAAACGCTGAACCCTCAACTGCTACAATAGCCCCCATATATGATGATGATGAGGATACTTGTTAGTGCATACATCTGTCATCTTCGTCTTATGTCGAGTCTCAGTTTCGTTGCGGTTTTGATCAAGACATGATGTCATCTTACTCATTGATGACATCATGAATATGACATCATCAGTTGACATCATTACCACAAATGCACATGAAAACATAATGTTATGTTTGTCAATTGATGTGTTTCGCTTGAAGACAAAAGTCAGTTAGGTTCGCTTGAATAGTTTATGTGGGATTCGCTTGAAATGTATATAGGAGGTTTCGCTTGAACCAAAGTGTATGGTTTCAAGCGAAAGTAGGAATTATATATATAGGGGTCATGTCTATTCATTTGTAACAGATTTCATATTTGATACCGAGGTGCTGCCGGTATTTTTTGTGAATGTAATAGGTGTTAAATCAATATACAAGAGGTTTAAAGTGATATTCAAGCTGTTTCGACGTCAGTTTCTTATTTTCCGCATCTGAAACTGATAAAATCTCTTCTGAACGACTCGTTTGGGTCACAAACCGATCCTACAAGTGGTATCAGAGCTCAGGAGGAAGAGATCTTGCCAAAACAGCCTGTTTTCGTCACTTTTTCTGATTTCTACACCATTCTTTTCAAAATTAAAAATTTTTCACGGTTAAAATCGGCTCAAATTCACACATATTATGCGCAATCATGTATTAACAAATCCTGGAAAGTTTCAGCTTAAAATTCGAACTAAAAACCGGTAAAATTGTCTTTCGAAGTGGTTCCGCTTGAACGAGTGTTTTGTGAGTTCGCTTGAAAACTGAGGTTTTGCTTCAAACTGGTCTGAGTTCCGCATGAATCTGACCTTTCGCTTGAGTTTACATCGTGAGTCTCGCTTGAAACGACCGCTTGAATCACCAGTTCACTTGAGTGTGAAAGTCGAGTTGTGTAAAACTTTAATCAAGGTGTCAGTATATTGGGAAAAAGAACTCACGTGTCTTTTGTCAGTCTACACGAGGTGATCAGAACCATTTATGTTTGCATGTGAAGTTTAATAGTTGTCGACCATTTATAAGATCTAAGTTGCATGTGAGTCTCATAATTTGACATGGCCCTTTCACGAATTGTCGGTTAAGTGGATTGTTTGGTCCAATTAGAAATAAATTTGGTAATAGACTTTGTCGGCCACGAGATTTAGAAGATAATTCACGTGAACTACTGAATTCATTGATCTAATAGTTTTGAATGTTGTTGTCAGCCCACTATACCGAACTTATCATCTTGTGTCAGTTTGCATGTGGGATGTATTAAAAATTGAATTGAGTAATCATCATTAAAGTTGTCGGCTAGAGTTGATCCGGCCCATGTGTCTACATTGATTGATCGGCCCAATCAGATTTTTAAGTGATTGGTATTTTGTTTGAAAGGTGATCTAGCTTGGACTTGATATTTCGCTTAAGGGGACTGTCTTGATAAACGTGTTTCCGAATCATGGACTTAAATTTCTTTAATATGACTAGTGAAACAATTAATAGAATAAATGTATTAAAGAAAGAATTTGACTCGTTTTCAGGTTGTCCAGGAGAAAGTACAAAGAGTATCATTGAGAGGTATAGCCATCTTGTTCGCTCAATGTCTGAGAAGGGTATTCAGAAAAGTCCAAATGAATGGGTTGAGAGATTAGCCAATTCCATACCTCAACAAGAATGGGGTACATATATTTTGGATTTAAAAAGAACTGGAGAATACTCTAGATTGACAATTTGTCAATTCATTAAGAAACTTGAAGAACAGATGGAGAGGAATGCTGAGAAGAAGAAAAGTCAAAGTGGAAAATCAATATTAAAGAAGAGCAAGAGTAAAGGTGTTCAAGTGGGAGAGGAACAGACTGAAGAAATTTCAGTTTTGAAAGACGAGAAGAAAGCTGATGAGAAACAGATTTTTGATTTGCAGAAAAATTGTGAAAAGCTGAAATCTGAAAATGTTAAACTGTTAAGTGATTTGAACAGTTTGACATTGAAAAACGAGATTTTGAAAGAAAAGGAAAAAGAATTTGAAAATGAAAAATTAAAATTTGAAAAAGATTTTCAAAGTCAAATGAAGATTTTAGAAGATGAGAAATCTGCTATTTTAAAAAATAATCTTGAAAAACAGATTGAAATAAACTCTCATCTTCAGAAAATCATTCGACTTGAAAATGAAGCAGAAAAAGCTCGGATTAAAATCAAAGAGCTTGAAGAGAAATTGAAAGGTTTTGAGACTTCGTCATCAACACCAGATTATCCATGTCCAAAACCGATCAATTCTGTTCCAATAAGTGACATTGTCACAAACTTTGACAAAGTCAAGGTTGAAGATTGTGATGAGAAAACTGATGATGAAAATGAGGAGTTTTATTCAGCAGACGAGTCTGAGTCAGAGTCTGATGCTGAAAATGAGAAAAAGAAAATATTTTTGAAATTAAAAGAAAAATTTCAAGAAACTGTTCTGCAATCGACTGAAAAGGGTGAATGCTCTACGCAAAAACCTTTGAAGAAGAAAGTGGAACAAAAACAAAAAGTTAAAAATTCAGAAAATGGTCAAAACAAGAATAAAAGCTCATCAGTTCAATCATCCAATCATTATAAAAAATCACTAAAATTAGAAAATCAAAACTCAAAAATTGTTGGTAATAAGTGGTGCAGGTTTGACCACAGTGCTCAAAAGCCAAATCCAGCAAACAAGAGGAGCAAGGATTATCACCAAGCCAAACAGTGCTATGATCTGAATGTTTGGGTTGAAAATGGTGATTGGTACGATAACAGAGTGTGTTACAGATGCGGCTATCAAGGACACATTACTGTTAACTGCCAGAGTTGGAAGTTTGAGATGAGGAGATGCTTTAACTGCAACATCATTGGCCATATTGCTAGAGATTGCTCAATGAGATCAATGAGAAGATCGAGGGCTGAATCTCAGAAGCAGGTGAAGAAACCAGTCAATGTCAATCCCAAAGAACAGAAGGCTCAAGAACCTAAAATTCAAGAAAAGAAAGTGAAACTTTCTCAGGGACAAAAAGACAGACTGAGGAAGAAGAGGAAGAAGGCCAGAGAGTATCTGGAGAAGATTTTGTCCTCGGATACAACTGGTAAAACAGAAAAAAGTTCTGATAAATCGTCTTGCTCGCCAAAGACTGACAAATCAAGCAAAACGAAATCATCAAATACAAATCTGAGGACAGAGGAGAGAGTAAAGAAAAAGAAAGTTGGTGGTGATGAATTTGTTTCTTTGGAAACAAAGGAGCCACATGTTGGCGATGAATCTGACTCGTTAAAGTCAGACAAGCCACGATCAGGCAATGAATCTGGTGTGGTAAAGCCATAAGAGCCATGTGTTGAGGTAAAAAATGAGAATTCTGGTCTAACAATGGATGATGCAAATTTTCCACCATTGTTGAACAAGAATTCAAAATCACCCAAGGACCGTCAGGCTTGGGTGAATCTGTTTAAATGAAAAACCTGACTTGCCGGAGCTCCCAGGTTGGTAAGAGTGGAGCATGAATCGGTATTTTTCTTGAGAAATTCACGTTTGTGATATTTCGAAATACAAGTGGTAAATCAGGGACATTAAGTTGTACTTGATTTTCTACAAGTGATGTTTGAGGATTGATCTTAAAAATGTTAGTTTTTACAAGTGATTAAAGAAGAACAAGGTGATGGATGAAACCCCGAATTTGAGAATTGACACACAAAACTTATTTTCCGGAAAAACCATTTTGATTAAAACAAACTTAAGTGTTTTGAAATCACTATGGGAAAATGTTTTGGTGTCAGGGGGAGTTCTGATTGTTTATGCCAAGAGAATGGAGAATTGAAGTGATTCTCATCATGTTGTCACATTTCTTGTACAGCTTGTTTTTCAAATTTTCCCAGAAAATCAAAATTGAGACATATTTTGATTTTAGGGGGAGTAAAAATTTTTAAAAAATTATAAAATTTGAAAAAATCAAAAACATTGAAAAATGCAAATATGAGTTTTGTTGTGAAAAAGAGGAAATGATAGTAGATCAGTTGGACTGTCACAGCATGCTAAAGAAATGGAGAGATAAAATGTGATAAACGATCTTACTAAAGATGTGACGGTAGGCTCAGCTAGACTAGTAGATTTGCGATAACGATACAAACCTAAAATGAAAAAGCCTAGTTCTAGTGGGAAACATGATTGAAAGCATAGTACTTAGTTTTGTCCTTCTTGATTGTGTGCCTACTCAGTAATCGCTGATTGTCGAAAGACATAAAACTGGTTAAGTTTGTGAACTTTCACAACTTTGCTGAAAAGTCGCTATGATTGTGCATTTCATTTTGCAAAGATTTAAACTTGTTTTATTTCTTTATTTTGTTTAAGCATTGGACATCCTCTGCGTATACGTGAGTATCGACCTGGATGTTATTGCCTAAACGTTCTGCTTTATTTTCTTTGGTATTTCGTTTAAGCTTTGGATCACCTCTGCGTATACGGGAGTATCGAACTGGTGGTTAAAGCCTAAACAACTTCAACTTGTTTTATTTTTCTTATTTTGCTTAAACATTGGACTTTCTCTGCGTATACGGAAGTATCGACCTGATTGTTAATGTTTAAACATTCTGCTTTGTTTTCGCACAAATCACAGTTGATAAAAGTTTAAAGGCATTGCTCGAGATAGTGTATTGCATGATGTGGGGATATGCTGAGATTGTGGGGTCCATAAGAATTTAGTGCAAAATTAATATACCTTAACGTATCGGTAAGCATTTCGAAAGTTTTAAGATTGAGTTTAAGTGGACAACAATATCGTCAATCAATGTGAATCGTTTAGAGCTGAAAATGTTTAAAGCTTAACGGTGCTTGTGATGTGTATAAAAAACTGATATGATCCTCTTACGCAAACTCACAAAAATTATTGTTTGTAAATATTTCATTATTGTATTTCATTACATTCATAAATCCAAAAAGATTTTAGTGTGTTTTAGCATAAATTTTTGAAAATACAAAAAGATTTTCGACAACTGATGTTGGAGAGCTGATTTTCAAAATTTCAAGTGCTGAACATGATGAACTGGTTTGGGAGTGTGTGTATTGAATTGAATAAATTTTGATTTTGAGAAAGAAAGTTTGATTAGTTAATCAAGATCATTAATTTGAACTTGATGTAACTATTTCTAGTAAGTTTTTCTTATTGATTTAAGTGAAAACTTATGTGGTGGTGAGAAAATTTGTGCAGGAGATGAACTGAACAAAATTAAAGCCAGGGATTGATCTCAAGGTGATAACTAATTCCAGATAGCGATCCCATCATGATGAGAGGGGGAGTCTGACGAGGTTAGAGCCAAAGAGAAGATCCTGGTATATGCTAAGAAAGAAAAGAGACTGATAAAGACTGAAGATGCAAAGACTCGACACTTAAGACTCGTCAACATCTGAGGGGGAGTCTGTTAGTGCATACATCTGTCGTCTTCGTCTTATGTCGAGTCTCAGTTTCGTTGCGGTTTTGATCAAGACATGATGTCATCTTACTCATTGATGACATCATGAATATGACATCATCAGTTGACATCATTACCACAAATGCACATGAAAACAGAATGTTATGTTTGTCAATTGATGTGTTTCGCTTGAAGACAAAAGTCAGTTAGGTTCGCTTGAATAGTTTATGTGGGATTCGCTTGAAATGTATATAGGAGGTTTCGCTTGAACCAAAGTGTATGGTTTCAAGCGAAAGCAGGAATTCTATATATAGGGGTCATGTCTATTCATTTGTAACAGATTTCAGATTTGATACCGAGGTGCTGCCGGTATTTTTTGTGAATGTAATAGGTGTTAAATCAATATACAAGAGGTTTAAAGTGATATTCAAGCTGTTTCGACGCCAGTTTCTTATTTTTCGCATCTGAAACTGATAAAATCTCTTCTGAACGACTCGTTTGGGTCACAAACCGATCCTACAATACTATATTATCAGATGAAGATATAAACGAAAACGATATTGAGAGATGGAATTGTGATTTCAAGATATTTGAATATCACATTTTCCAGATACAATGGGGAAAAATAATTGAAAAGAATATTGTTGAGGTTTTGGAGCTGCCTGGACAAGATCTAAAACAAATGATTGATATAAAAGAAGGTCTAGATAATTCAAAGATGGTGGATGAAGCAATTAAATCAATAAAAAAAACATCTGCATCCTGCTGAAGAGACCCCAAAAAATGCCTGTATTTGATAAGACACCAAACATCCCCCCAACAGAAACACAATACAGTCCGGTGTTCATCACTGAACTAGAAAAAAACTGAAGGGGAGATGGTAAACAAAAGTGTTAACCAACAAGGTGCAGTGTTTGATAAAATGCCATATGAGGAGCCACCATCTACAGCTGGGAAAAACTCTTGGAAACTTTTGAAGAGGAAGAGACACCCAATAAACCCCAAAATGAAAACGCCATCAACACATCACCACCAAAAACACCAAACATGTCAGATGTGCAGGAGAAGGGTGATGAGCACAAAAATCCAGACATCACAAAATTGATGCAAGAAAATACAATTTTAAACCCTGAAGAGCTGCCTGGTGATGAAAAAGCTGATAAAGATGATGAAGAAGATAAAAATATAAACAAAAAGACTGTGGGTGAAAAGGAGAAAAGAGATAAAAAAAATTGAGCATGGCATGTTTGTCAACTTATGTAAGGAGGCAAGTGGTTATACATGAACCAAGGACGAAGCATGAAAATAACGTTGCCACATGCATCTTCATTGGATGCGGCGAATACGAGTATGTACACTTCTCTCAAAATAAAACGCCAAACTTTCCATTTATCACATTTACTTAAATATGCATGTAAAAACGCTCAAAACGCCATGTATTATAATAGAATGAGTTTGTATAACTAAAACGCCAAATGATGTTTTTTTAGGACCAAGGTGTTCAAGATGGGAGAAAAGTTTCTCATGAGGGTGCTTTGTGAGAGCATGAAACCAGGATTTTATGCACACATCACCATTATTCTATGTTGGGCAAATATCTTGAACTATGAAGAAAGATACAAGGCTCCAGAATCACCTTCAAGGTTATTTTGCACATAAATAATGCTGGTAACTCTTTTACTATATTTAATTGATGAAATTATATTAGGACATTGTTTTGTTGTTTAAAATGTGGTACTCAATATTACAGAATACTCCGGCATACGACCAAAAAATGAAAGCAAATTTACGATACAAAGAATTCAACAGAAACATGGAAAGTGTTCTGAAAAATGCCCATTTCAAAGGAGACAAGAAAGATAAAAACATCAAAGATTATGAACTGGTCTTCGTGCCAATAATATGGGCAAGACATTTCTATGTTGTCTACTTCAACATAAAGCACGAAAGAGTTGATGTATTGGATAACAACAGTGCAGAGGATGACCTCAGCATCGAAAAAAGTATGTTGGATGGGTGGAAAAGTTGGTAAGTATCTTAAAAACTTTGTATATGGGAACTATTTTGACAAAACGCCAAACTAATATATGCAAAACATGTGAAACTGCCGCACGATGCTTTTTCAAACTACTTGCGTCTTAAAAAACACCCAAACCATAAGATCATGAAATCGGTAACATCTAACGTGGTCGACTGTGGGATTTTTGCAATGAGGCATATGGAAACATACATGGGGGATATAGCTGATTGGAGAAGTCGTTTGGCAAAAGAAGATGCCCCAAATCAACTACAGCAGAGACAACTAAATAAACTGAGGGTGAAATACATTGTAAAAATCCTGCTTCATAGCGAAAATGAAATCAGAACACGATTGACAAAATCTGTAACAAAATTCTTGGCTTTAGGGGGGGGGGACTACGTGAAATGTATGAAATAGCGGACAAGAGAATAGCACAAAGGATGGCAGATTATCTAGATTAGCTTAAACGCCATTGATTGTGTAATTTTAATGTTGACTAATGTGTTTTGCTTTTTAGATTATTTCATCTACATGTTTCGCTGTGTGATTTTTGATAATATTTATGCAAATCAATGAAAAAGCCATGATTAGAATAATTAATAAATAGTAACCATTTAAACATAAACAACATTAAAAAAGGGGTTAAAAATCTAAATTAAAACAAGTAAAAAACACAAAAACGTCATATCTGTTGGATATTAATAGAACGACATTCAAACATAAACGCCAATCGTAAAATTAAATACTTTTACAAAAACGCCATGTAAAACTAGCATAACTATGAAAACGCCATTTCTATCTAATTTTTTTTGGGCAATGGAATCATAACAACATTACTTAGCGGGAAATGGACAATGACAACCGTACCCCCGCACATAATTTAAAGCGCTATACCACGTGGCCGGCCACGATCCGTTCTCACACTTTTCACTGTTTTCTCCTGATCCCGTACATATATATATATATAGGAGAAGGTTTAAATGAGAACGCTAAATATTGTGAGAACCGTGAGAACAAATTAAAAAACCGCGAGAACTTGGTAAAAAATAATTCAAATTCAAAATTTTTTTCTACACATCTCATTATTATTCGAATACAATGTTAGAAATTTAATTTACACATTTAAATTTACGTGAATTTGTAAATAAAGAAAATTTACACATGTGTAAGTTTGCCATTTACACATGTGTAAATCTGTTATATTTACTCATGTGTAAAAAATCTAAAAATACTGATTTTCATAGGAGAAATGAATTAATTAGAATGAGATTTGTATTAAAAAACTGGTTTTGATTGGTTTTTTCATTCGTTCTCACGGTTATCGCAATATTTAGTGTTCTCAATATAACCCTCCCCTATATATATACAAAACCTCATTGTAACTAAGATTTCAAAATCAAAAAAAAGAATTTAAAACATTAAATAATTCATTTCTCCTTTCAAAATCACTCTTACTAGATATTTTAGATATGTGTAAATATAACAAATTTACACATGTGTAAATGACAAACTTAAACATGTGTAAATTTTCGTTATTTACAAATTCACGTAAAATTAAACGTGTAAATTTAATTTCTAACATTGTATTCGAATAATAATGATAAGTGTAAAAAGAAATTTTGAATTTGAATTGTTTTTGACCATGTTCTTGTGGTTTTTTTCATTCGTTATCACGGTTCTTGCGATATTTAGCGTTCTCATTTAAACCCTTCCCTATATATATATATAGGGTCAGGATTTATAAAGAACGGTGAAAAGTGTGAGAACGGTGAGAACGATTTTGGTGGTGACATGTGGCATTGATGCTAAATTAGACTAAGGGGTAATATTGTCAAAAAAACCCAATTACATGAACTGGGTATTCAAATAAAACGCCATAAAAATAACCAATTCAGAAAAACGCTATAAAAATACCCAGTTAAAAACGCCATAAAACACCTAGTTCAGAAAAACGCTATGAAAAAACTCAATTGAAAACGCCATAAAACACTCAGTTTAGAAAAACGCCATGAAAATACCTAGTTAAACGCCATAAAAACACATAGTTCAGAAAAACGCCATGAAAATACATAGTCTAAAATGCCATAAAACACCCAGTTCAGAAAAACTCCATAAAACCCAGTGAATTTTTTTTTTGAAAAATATATCAATAGTATACTCTTTTGAAAGATAAAAAAACGCTGAGTTTTATGGTGTAATTTTTTTCGAAAAATAATCACATATAAAAAAGTTATTGTCGTTTAAATATCATGCGGGAAAATGGCATGTGATTAGCATGTGCACCTTTGTTTGGATCTTCCTATTTTACCCCTCCTGGTAGTTCCAAGGCCCCTATTATTTACAAAAATGCCACTGCATCAATCTCAGCCACAAACCACTAAGATCTTGTGGCTGAGAATCGTTCTCACCGTTCTCACACTTTGAGGCATTCTCTTCTGATCATGTTCCTATATATATATATATATATATATATATATATATACATACATATATATATAGGGTCAGGTTAACGTACAATAGCGCTTATCGTACAATATGTACGCGATCATCTCAGTCGTCCGATTTGTTGCGAATTCATTTTTAGACATGCAATTTGTGCTAAAAAATCAACATGAGAAATTGTTTTTTATACCAACATGCGATTTATCATATTTACCAAAATGCGAAATTGCTACAACAAAAAAACAACATGCGATTTTTATAAAAAAACAACATGCGATTTCATAAAAAAAAAACATGCGATTTCATAAAAAAAAACATGTGGTTTCCAACATGTTTTTATATAACATGCGATTTCACAATATCGTACGTAATGTACGTTAAGGGATATTGTATTTTACATTTTCACTATATATATATATTTAGAGGGTTAGGTTCATGAGTGAACAACATCCTTGTTTGTGAACTGTCTGAACTAGACCCTTGATTTTTATAATCATGAGATTTAAATGAGTGGCGTGATGGTAATTAGTTGGTTAATTTTTTCTATTTAATTAAATACAAAAGTGTATATGTGTAATTACACAATCAAAAGAATTCAAATAGGAAACCTAAATTGTTTCCATTATATTAAAATCTCATCAAATCAAATCCATTATTTTTGTTTCTCTCCTTATCAATTTCTCACACTCCTTCTCGATACAAACAACTACCCTTTCAAACTTCACAATTTGAGAGCTCTTAAATGTAACATCTGTGCTTGTAATCATTGTGAACAGTTCAGTTATCAATAAAACAATGTTATTTGATCCCAATGTTTGTTTGGTTATGTTTGACATTTTTCATGTTTTGACTTTTATTCAATTTCAAACTCTACATCGCTTTCTGGAGAGTTATACGCAAACTGGTGCGTAAACGTAATCAGTTTAATGCGAAAAATACTCCGGAACATCAACATATGCTAAACATACCTTAAATAACCTTTACATAACTTAGAAATAAGTTTTGAAAGCTTTGGTATGGCAAAAACAAGTTAATTCGCTTACAGGGACTAAACTTCACAAACTACGAAAGTATGCCAATTTAAACTGTAACGAACATTCCGGAGCACGACCATAAGTTAAACATACCATAAATATCCTTTACATAGCTTAGAAATAGGCTTTAAGGGGTTCGGTGTGCTAAAATAAACTTTTGGGTCATTCAGGGACTAAAAGCGTCAAAAAGTGCATAAGTTTGCACTTTCGCGCATAACTTACGTTCTGAATACATCCGGACATCCAAAAATTTATGTAAGCACTATAATATTTTATTTTAGTGTTTGTCATGAGAAAAATCCATTCGTCACGCAATTTGAATCGTTTTTCGCGCATTCCGTCGTAATTAACCGAACATCGCGATCGTACGACCAAACGAACCAACATCCGACATATTTTTTAGCATGTTTCATGTCCACAATGTTTAGGCATCATTTTAGGGCCTTAACGTTGGCTTAAAGGGCCTTAAACGTGTCGGAAATGAGCTTAAACATCAATAGGGGCCAAAACTGACAATTCTGCATAGTTGCTGGCTTACGGACCGTAAGCCATCAATCACCCTTACGGTCCGTAAGGGTTCCCCAAATCAGCAGATTCTGATTAAACAGCTGTTAACAGCTGTTACCCCCTCCTAATCCCTTTTGCACTTGCCCCTTCAGGATAATGAGGGGCCAATTTGGTGTTCCATGGGTATTTCAACAAGTGTATGGACAAGATCAAAGCACGTTATTCGATAAACGATCCTAACGGTTCTACCACATCTATAAATACCCACCAACATCACTTGCAAAACCCACTTGAATTCTTGAGAGTTCTCTAAGTTGAAGTGAGACCACTTCATACCTGAGAATACTTGAGAAATCAAAGCTTTCAGGGACCCTTTGTAAGTGTTCCTTCGTTCTTTTTAATCTTTTAGCGTTAAAAGTCAAACTTTGTTTGACTTTCTGCGTTGACCAGTTTATGGTCAACGCGAAGTTCGTTTGAATTTCATAACGTGAGCGTAATCACGATGGTTATAGTCCCTAGTGACTATACCTACTGATTACCACGTTATCTAGGCTCAGTGACGAGCCGTAGTTTCGGCCAAAATACGTATTCTTGCGTATTTTAAAACCAAACTATTCTTAGGTATCAAAACCGTTTGTTTTGATGCCAAACCTGCTTTCTAAACTTAGTTAAGCATGTTTTAACATGCTTAGCTCGTCACTTTTAGTTTAGTGCTTATATAGGGTCGTAAGGTTAGCGATCTAAACAATCACTTATACTTTCGAACCCGACCCGTTTGGTCGATCATTAGGATCCGACCAAACACACTAGGTGACCATAGTTGTATAGGGAATAACCTTCCGAGGTTATACCTTATGGTCACATCGTTTGAGTAGTTGTATCATAGGTAGTATATATGCCTTAGGTAAATTACCAAAATGCCCTTTTAACGCCAAAATTCATTTTAAGCATATGTAACATAACTTTTGGTATCTAAACTGATTTGGTAACAATATTAGACATGTTAAGGCATATTTTACTTGTCATAGGACTAGTTAGGCGTTCCGAACGCGTTTTACGCGAACGACGCGTTAAAGTAGCATAAGCTACCTAAACGGGTCGTAATGGGTCATAAGCACTTAGGTTAGGTTTCATTTTAGTATGTAGGCTTGGTTAAACCACATTACATGAGTTCCCATACTCATTTGGTTTACGAGCCCTCATTATATCCGATCTTCCGATTTAGGTCCGGTTTATTAATGTAGTTACCTTTATTAGGTACCGTTTGCTTCCGTGATCTTCTAGCATTGCTTGGTGGTTATCCTAGGACTATTGAGCAATCTCAAGTGAGTACATAGACCCCTCTTTTAATGTTTTCCAAACATTTTGGGGTGAAACTCATGTGCCTACTTGTTACTTTCATGCTTTCATATCATATGCTTGTTATGTTCATTAGTACATTATAGTACATGATTTCATTACATTTTATGCTATGTATGTCCATTGTGTGCATACTTAGTACATTGTTTTACATTACATTTCACGCTATGTATGTTCATTTGATTACATACTTAGTGCATTGTTTTCACATGCTTACATTTTTGGTGTGACATTTGGTTTGTTTAAATGGGACAAAAATACATTCATTAACATTAGCTACGCCATTCGTTAATAGGTAGTGGTACCATAGGAATTGACAACTCCCATTCCTGAAATCCTAGGTATGTTTGGATGGAAGGAATGACCGAATTCGATAAACATAACAAAGGTAAACCTTTAATTTGTTTAAAGGTCTATCACCACAGTCACAAGGCTTGGATGTATGCATTTTCACAATACCGCATAGATGTTTGTATCAGTATAGCATGCATTTGTTCCACAAAACATAACTTTGACTTAAACTATGTTTAATTCAATACCCTGTTTTTGTGCATTTTACCTATGGTTTAGTTGATATATTTCACATGCCATACATGATATTTTTGGATACACATTATATGATTTACATTAAACATAAACATTTTGACATTGATATACACATTTGGAGATTTACATTAGACATGGACATTTTGATATGGTTTACACAATAACACTTGACAATTGATTTATACATGAACAATTTACATTGGTGGTTGGTTTGGGTAAATGATTTGAGTAACGAGGCGTGTGTAATATGATACAACCATGGTGGATACGCCGCTGGTACTTCCTATATATAAGTGTTTGTATAATATTACATATCGTAGCGTTATTTAAATCATTTCAGTATAGACATATTACATTTTACACAAATAACATATTTTTCAAGACATTGTTTTATACAACTCATTTTACTGGGTTATTTCATTAACCATACACCTTTCTTTTATATAATCGGATTTCCTATCGAGTTTTCATATGATTTATAAAAGAAAACACTTAACAAGATTCATGACTAATTTTTATTAAACTTTTCTTCTAAAACCCAAGTCATGAATCCTATCTTCACAAAACCTATGTATCTCACAGGCATTTTTATGCTGACGTACCTATTTTCACATGTGTTTCAGGAGTTGTTGCTTAGGATGATGATCGTGATACTAGGGCGGACCAGTGCCTTAGAGACTTAAAATAAAGATAGGACTAGTTTAATTATGTTCTGAACTCTTTATTTCCTGTTTAAAGACAATGTAACACTCTTGTTTGATAAATAAAATATAACTTTGTATGCCATGGTTGTGAAACAATAATTCTATTACAACACTCCCCGACGTTTCCGCCACGATTTGATGTTTTAACGTGGTCGGGGTGTGACAGAAGAGTTGGTATCAGAGCCAATGGTTATAGGGAATTAGGTTATTAGTAATTCTTTGACCTAGACTATAACCTTTCTAGGACCCTAACACAAGTTATCTTGTGTTTAGATCTTAAAACATGCACATCACCTATCCTTAGGTGATTATCAAAACAAGAACCCAATTTTCCGAAACGATTTTTGAAAAACAATCTTCTGTTTTTGAATGAATTATTACAAGGTTTTGAACCCCTTTGAATTTTCAAAAATCTCATCAAAGTTTTGGGTTTTTAATAGTGTGAACACGTGCAAACTGGAAGAGTGAATGCCTGTACCCTGGGTTTTCTGTCTAAGGCTAGAGTGTTCGTACAAATCCACATAATCGGACCAGTCACTCTTACCTGGGAACTCTTGGGGTGAGCGTTCACTTATAGGTGAGCATGTCTTCGCGATACATTATTTTTGACCCATTTACTTTGATTAGTCACTATGTGTCGCTTGTTTGCTTTGCGATGCGGACGAATGACCACCATCTTTGCTTTTGTTGATTTTGTTTCATCTCATTCTCTTCATCCAATCATCTCACTCGTTTCCTTTCATGTTTTCCTCTTTTAGAATGCCTCCTCGACGCGAAAACCAGATAGCGACTGCCGAACTGGCAGAAATCATTGCGCAGCAAATGACTGCTGCATTCCCAAACCTCTTTGCTCAATGGAACCAAGCCAACAACAACAACAATGCTCCATGCAATTTCAAGAATTTTAACTCGGCTAAACCACTCAAGTTTAGTGGTTCTAAGGGAGCGACTGGGCTTCTTCAATGGTTCGAGAGCATTGAGAATACTTTCCGTCACGTGCAGTGTCCTGACAATCGCAAGGTCGAGTTTTCTTCGAGTGTGTTTCAGAAGAGGGCTCTTACGTGGTGGAACGGGGTTATGAGAGATCGTGGTGCAGAAGTTGCTCTAGCACAGACATGGGCTGAACTTAGGGCCCTTATGATGAGGGAGTTCTGTCCTCGTCATGAACTGCGAGCTTTGGAGAGAGAGTTTGATGATTTGAAGCAAGATAGTGGTGAGCATCGGGCGTATACTGATAGGTTTGAGGAGTTGAGTCTGCTTTGCCCAACAATGGTTACCCCACTCGACAAGGCTATCGAAAGGTACATCGATGGTCTACCTGACTCAGTACAAGACATCATTACTGGTAGTAACCCTACCACACTCCGTCAGGCGATCGAGTTAGCAGCGACATTGACTGAGTCGCAGGTTCGAAAGGGAAAGCTGCACAAAAAGGTGACAAGGGTAAGAAGCAGTCGTCTGACAAAGAGGATAGCAAGAAAGGTCAAAACAAGAAGGGAAAGGATTCTGGTTCCTCAAGGGGGTCAAGGAAGCGTAAGGCTTCCCAAAATTTTGCTGTCACTGCCCAAGTTAACCAGGCAGCTCCCAACCAACCCGCACAGCCTCCAGCGAAGAAACCTTATGCAGGAAATGCACCTTTGTGCAATAGATGCAACAGTCACCATCAGCCGCAATTTTTGTGCCGTTTCTGTACTAACTGTGGGAAGTCAGGTCATCTTGCTGGTGTTTGTCGGTTTGCTCAGAATCAGGCAGTTTAGAACCCGGCTCAATGAGTTGCTCAGCCTCCTGCTCAGCAACAGGGTCAAGCTGCACGACCACACTACCCTCCAGGTTCTTGTTACAATTGTGGGGATCTGACCCACTACCGTAATCAGTGTCCAAGATTGGTGAATGCTAATCCAAACCAGAATCAGTCTCAGGCTCGAGGTCGAGTCTTCAACATGAATGCACAAGAGGCACAAGCAGACAATGAAGTAGTGAATGGTACGTTCTTTATTAATAATCAGCCTGCATCTGTTCTTTTTGATTCGGGTGCCGATAAGAGTTTTGTGTCTTTATCTTTTGAGCCATTGCTTCGCGTGTCTAGATCGAAACTAGGTAAACCTTTGACAGTAGAAGTTGCTAGTGGTGAACCCATTGTTCTTGATTCTATTCTCCGCAACTGCCAGTTGAACCTTAACGACCATCTTTTTCCTATTGACCTCATGCCTATGCAACTTGGAAGCTTCGACGTTATTGTGGGTATGGATTGGTTAGCCAAGCATCACGCAGAGGTAGTTTGTTTCGAGAAGATCGTTCATGTGCCACTTTCGACATGCGAGATCCTACAGGTTCGTGGTGAGAAACCTGCTGGTGGTCTCAAACTCATGTCTTGTTTTAAAGCTCGGAAGTATCTACGAAAGAACTATGTGGCCTTTTTGGCACATGTTGTAGCAGATAAGGGCAAAGGTAAGTCTATTCAAGATATTCATGTTGTTCGGGATTATTCTGAAGTATTTCCTGAAGAGTTACCCGGTTTACCCCCAGCACGCCAAGTCGAGTTCCGTATTGACCTCGTACCTGGTGCAAACCCCATTGCCAGAGCTCCATATCGTCTTGCACCGTCTGAGATGCAAGAGTTGTCTAAGCAGCTTCAAGAGCTCTCTGACAAAGGTTTTATCCGTCCTAGCTTTTCACCTTGGGGTGCTCCCGTTCTTTTTGTCAAGAAGAAGGATGGATCTTTTAGGATATGTATCGATTATCGTGAGCTTAACAAGCTTACCATCAAGAATCGATACCCCCGACCTCGCATCGATGATCTCTTTGATCAGTTACAGGGCGCTTCTTATTTTTCAAAGATTGATCTTCATTCTGGGTATCATCAACTTCGCGTGCATGAAGATGATATTCCCAAGACAGCGTTCCGCACTCGTTATGGGCATTATGAGTTCACAGTCATGCCATTCGGTTTGACTAATGCTCCTGCTGTTTTCATGGACTTAATGAATAGGGTCTGCAAGCCTTATTTGGATCAGTTCGTCATTGTTTTTATTGATGACATCTTGATATATTCTAAGACGCGAGCTGATCATGAGCAACATCTTCGTCTTACTTTGGAACTCCTAAAGAAAGAACAACTTTTCGCCAAATTCTCCAAGTGTGAATTCTGGCTTAAAGAAGTTCAATTTTTAGGACATATTGTCAACGAACAAGGTATTCATGTAGATCCCTCCAAGATCAGTGCGATTAAGGATTGGGATACACCTTCTACTCCTACTGAAGTTCGTTCTTTTCTTGGTCTAGCGGGTTATTATCGCCGCTTCATTGAAAACTTCTCAAAGATTGCAGTTCCTCTAACTGCTCTAACTCAGAAGAACAAACCCTTTGATTGGGGATTCAAACAAGAGGAAGCTTTTCAAAACTTGAAGCAAAAGCTTTGTGACGCGCCTGTTCTGACTTTGCATGAGGGCAATGATGATTTCGTCGTATATTGCGATGCATCTAAATTAGGTCTTGGCTGTGTTCTGATGCAAAGGAACAAAGTCATAGCCTACGCATCAAGACAATTGAAGGTGCATGAGAAAAACTACACCACTCATGATCTTGAGTTAGGTGCAGTTGTCTTCGCTCTTAAGATCTGGAGACACTATTTGTACGGAACAAAATGCATGGTTTTCACAGACCACAAAAGTCTTCAGCGTATCTTCAATCAGAAAGAACTCAACATGAGGCAACGACGTTGGGTTGAGCTTCTAAACGACTATGACTGCGAAATTCGCTACCATCCTGGTAAGGCGAATGTCGTAGCCGATGCATTGAGTCGTAAGGAACGTACTAAGCTTCGTTATGTTCGTGTTCAATCTGATATTCAAGCTCGATCCGATATCCAAGCCCGCATTTCTCAGGCTCAACACACTTGTGTTTCACAAGGTTTGATGGATAAGGAATTTCCCTATCACATAACTCCTGACCTGGAACTGAAGGACAATGGATCGTATTACTTCATGGACCGTTTGTGGGTCCCAAGCCAAGATAATCTTCGCACCTTGCTTATGGATGAAGCCCATAAGTCTCGTTATTCTATTCATCCTGGCTCAGATAAGATGTATAAGGATCTTCGTATTCAGTATTGGTGGCCTGGTATGAAGAAAGACATTGCCTTATATGTATCAAAATGCCTTACTTGTCTTAGGGTTAAGGCTGAACATCAACGTCCTTCTGGTTTATTGGTGCAACCAGAGATCCCAGTTTGGAAATGGGAAAACATTACTATGGATCTCATTACTAAACTTCCACGCACAAAGAAAGGTCATGATGCCATCTGGGTAGTTGTTGATCGTCTTACTAAGTCAGCACATTTCTTGCCAATCCATGAGGATTTTTCTGCTGACAAACTTGCTAAAATCTATGTGGATGAAATTGTAGCTCGACATGGTGTTCCTTTGAACATCATTTCTGACAGAGATGCTCGCTTCACTTCTCATTTTTGGAGAACCATGCAATCTGCAATGGGGACCCAACTTAATCTGAGCACAGCTTATCATCCGCAAACGGATGGTCAATCAGAAAGAACAATCCAGACTCTGGAGGATATGCTTAGAGATTGTGTGATCGACTTTGGTGGTAGTTGGGATTCACATCTTCCGTTAATTGAATTCTCCTACAACAACAGTTATCACTCCAGCATCAACATGGCTCCTTTCGAGGCTCTCTATGGTCGAAAATGTCGTTCACCAGTCTACTGGAATGAGATCGGTGAGGCTCAGCTTACTGGACCTGCCCTCATTTTAGAGACAACTGATAAGGTTAAGAAAGTTCGTGATAACCTTCAGGCAGCTAGATGCCGTCAAAAGAGTTACGCGGACCTAAAACGCAAGCCCTTGGATTTTCAAGTCGGTGATCGTGTATTACTTAAGGCCTCACCTTGGAAAGGTGTGATCAGATTTGGAAAGAAAGGAAAACTTGCACCTAGATACGTTGGACCATTCAAGATCGTCGAAAGAATCGGTAAGGTAGCCTACAGACTTGAGTTACCTCCTGAACTTGGAAATGTTCATCCAACCTTTCACGTGTCCAATCTCAAGAAGTGTTTAGCTGATGAGAACCTCCACATACCACTTGACGAAATTCGTGTTGATAAAACACTGAAATTTGTTGAGAAGCCAGTGGAAATCATGGAACGTGAAGTCAAATGGCTTAAACGCAAGCGCATTCCTTTGGTCAAAGTTCGCTGGGAATCTAGACGTGGACCCGAGTTTACTTGGGAACGTGAAGATCAAATGAAGGCGAAATATCCGCATCTATTCCCATGAGTTTCCTCTAAATAAATTTCGGGACGAAATTTCCACAAGTAGGGGAAACTGTAACATCTGTGCTTGTAATAATTGTGAACAGTTCAGTTATCAATAAAACAATGTTATTTTATCCCAATGTTTGTTTGGTTATGTTTGACATTTTTCATGTTTTGACTTTTATTCAATTTCAAACTCTACATCGCTTTCTGGAGAGTTATACGCAAACTGGTGCGTAAACGTAATCAGCTTAATGCGACAAATACTCTGGAACATCAACATATGCTAAACATACCTTAAATAACCTTTACATAACTTAGAAATAAGGTTTGAAGGCTTTGGTATGGCAAAAACAAGTTAATTCGCTTACAGGGACTAAACTTGACAAACTACGAAAGTATGCCAATTTAAACTGTAACGAACATTCCGGAACATGACCATAAGTTAAACATACCATAAATATCCTTTACATAGCTTAGAAATAGGCTTTAAGGGGTTCGGTGTGCTAAAATAAACTTTTGGGTCATTCAGGGACTACAAGCGTCAAAAAGTGCATAAGTTTGCACTTTCGCGCATAACTTACGTTCTGAATACATCCGGACATCCAAAAATTTATGTAAGCACTATAATATTTTATTTTAGTGTTTGGCATGAGAACAATCCATTCGTCACGCAATTTGGATCGTTTTTCACGCTTATGCGCATTCCGTCGTAATTAACCGAACATCGCGATCGTATGACCAAACGAACCAACATCCGACATATTTTTGAGCATGTTTCATGTCCACAATGTTTAGGCATCATTTTAGGGCCTTAACGTTGGCTTAACGGGCCTTAAACGTGTCGGAAATGAGCTTAAACATCAACAGGGACCAAAACTGACAATTCTGAATAGTTGCTGGCTTACGGACCGTAAGCCATCACCCTTACGGTCCGTAAGGGGTCCCCAGATCAGCAGATTCTGATTAAACAGCTTTTAACAGCTGTTACCCCCTCCTAATCCCTTTTGCACTTGCCCCTTCAGGATAATGAGGGGCCAATTTGGTGTTCCACGGGTATTTCAACAAGTGTATGGACAAGATCAAAGCACGTTATTCGATAAAGGATCCTAAAAGTTCTACCACATCTATAAATACCCACCAAGATCACTTGCAAAACCCACTTGAATTCTTGAGAGTTCTCTAAGTTGAAGTGAGACCACTTCATACCTGAGAATACTTGAGAAATCAAAGCTTTCGGGGACCCTTTGTAAGTGTTCCTTCGTTCTCTTTATTCTTTTAGCGTTAAAAGTCAAACTTTGTTTGACTTTCTGCGTTGACCAGTTTATGGTCAACGCGAAGTTCGTTTGAACTTCATAACGTGAGCGTAATCACGATGGTTATAGTCCCTAGTGACTATACCTACTGATTACCAGGTTATCTAGGCTCAGTGACGAGCCGTAGTTTCGGCCAAAATACGTATTCTTGCGTATTTTGAAACCAAACTATTCTTAGGTATCAAAACCGTTTGTTTTAATGCCAAACCTGGTTTCTAAACTTAGTTAAGCATGTTTTAACATGCTTAGCTCGTCACTTTTAGTTTAGTGCTTATATAGGGTCGTAAGGTAAGCGATCTAAACAATCGCTTATACTTTCGAACCCGACCCGTTTGGTCGATCATTAGGATCCGACCAAACACACTAGGTGACCATAGTTGTATAGGGAATAACCTTCCGAGGTTATACCTTATGGTCACATCGTTTGAGTAGTTGTATGATAGGTAGTATATATGCCTTAGGTAAATTACCAAAATGCCCTTTTAACGCCAAAATTCATTTTAAGCATATGTAACATAACTTTTGGTATCTAAACTGATTTGGTAACAATATTAGACATGTTAAGGCATATTTTACTTGTCATAGGACTAGTTAGGCGTTCCGAACGCGTTTTACGCGAACGACGCGTTAAAGTAGCATAAGCTACCTAAACGGGTCGTAATGGGTCATAAGCACTTAGGTTAGGTTTCATTTTAGTATGTAGGCTTGGTTAAACCACATTACATGAGTTCCCATACTCATTTGGTTTACGAGCCCTCATTCTATCCGATCTTCCGATTTAGGTCCGGTTTATTAATGTAGTTACCTTTATTAGGTACCGTTTGATTCCGTGATCTTCTAGCATTGCTTGGTGGTTATCCTAGGACTATTGAGCAATCTCAAGTGAGTACATAGACCCCTCTTTTAATGTTTTCCAAACATTTTGGGGTTAAACACATGTGCCTACTTGTTACTTTCATGCTTTCATATCATATGCTTGTTATGTTCATTAGTACATTATAGTACATGATTTCATTACATTTTATGCTATGTTTGTCCATTGTCTGCATACTTAGTACATTGTTTTACAATACATTTCACGCTATGTATGTTCATTTGATTACATACTTAGTGCATTGTTTTCACATGCTTACATTTTTTGTATGACATTTGGTTTGTTTAAATGGGACAAAAATACATTCATTAACATTAGCTACGCCATTCGTTAGTAGGTAGTGGTACCATAGGAATTGACAACTCCCGTTCCTGACATCCTAGGTATGTTTGGATGGAAGGAATGACCGAATTCGATAAACATAACACAGATAAACCTTTAATTTGTTTAAAGGTCTATCACCACAGTCACAAGGCTTGCATGTATGCATTTTCACAATACCGCATAGATGTTTGTATCAGTATAGCATGCATTTGTTCCACAAAACATAACTTTGACTTAAACTATGTTTAATTCAATACCCTGTTTTTGTGCATTTTACCTATGGTTTAGTTGATATATTTCACATGCCATACATGATATTTTTGGATACACATTATATGATTTACATTAAACATAAACATTTTGACATTGATATACACATTTGGTGATTTATATTAGACATGGACATTTTGATATGGTTTACACAATAACACTTGACAATTGATTTATACATGAACAATTTACATTGGTGGTTGGTTTGGGTAAATGATTTGAGTAACGAGGCGTGTGTAATATGATACAACCATGGTGGATACGCCGCTGGTACTTCCTATATATAAGTGTTTGTATAATATTACATATCGTAGCGTTATTTAAATCATTTCAGTATAGACATATTACATTTTACACAAATAACATATTTTTCAAGACATTGTTTTACACAACTCATTTTACTGGGTTATTTCATTAACCATACACCTTTCTTTTATATAATCGGATTTCCTATCGAGTTTTCATATGATTTATAAAAGAAAACACTTAACAAGATTCATGACTAATTTTTATTAAACTTTTCTTCTAAAACCCAAGTCATGAATCCTATCTTCACAAAACCTATGTATCTCACAGGCATTTTTATGCTGACGTACCTATTTTCACATGTGTTTCAGGAGTTGTTGCTTAGGATGATGATCGTGACACTAGGGCGGACCAGTGCCTTAGAGACTTAAAATAAAGATAGAACTAGTTTAATTATGTTCTGAACTCTTTATTTCCTGTTTAAAGACAATGTAACACTCTTGTTTGATAAATAAAATATAACTTTGTATGCCATGGTTGTGAAACAATAATTCTGTTACAACACTCCCCGACGTTTCCGCCATGATTTGATGTTTTAACGTGGTCGGGGTGTGACATTAAAAAAAGCCTCTGGTGTGTTCATAGCCAAACATTCACCAAGCACGATGACAGCAGGCAAAATCTCGGAGAAATCTCATATTCGATCTCAAACGCATGATGACTTTTCTTCATATTTTGTTTCAAAATTACTGTGTGTCAAACGCACGATGACATTTGTTCAGATCCTGATTTGAAATCTCAGATTTGATCTCAAACACACAAGCCTCCTCAAATCATGATATTCTACTCGTTCAACCTACCCATTGGCTCAAAGATTACTGTTTGTCAAATCTAGTTCCAGTTCACCTAAAATCACTAACCTCAATGAAGCACTCCAACTGTTTGATGAAATGCTTCACAGACAGCCTCCACCTTCCGTCATCAAATTCAACCAACTGATCACTATTATGGTAAAAATGAAACATTTTTCCACTGTCCTTTCACTTTACAAACAACTAAATTTGATGGGTATTCCTACTGATATTTATTCAATCAACATCTATATTAACTGTTATTGCCAACTGAATCAACTTACTTATGGTTTTGCCTTACTAGCCACCATTTTAAAACAAGGTCATTCGCCCGATGTGGCCACCTATAGCACTCTCATATATGGCCTTGTTGTAGCTGACCAAGTTGCTGAAGCTGTTGAGTTGGTTAAAGATAAAATTTGTGAGCTGAATCAGGTTATGTATGGGACCACTATTAATGGGCTCTGTAAAGCGGGTCACACTAGTAAGGCTTTTGAGTTGCTCAGGTTCATGGAAGCACGCTCATGTAAACCAAATGTGTAACACACCGAAAATTTACGTCCTATAATGTCTTGACACGTGTCATAACCGTTGAACGTGTGAAAGAATGTTCTTGAAGGACTAAAGTTGACAAACAATGAAACTGTGTGAATATAAGGGTTCAAAGTGTAAACAATGAATAAATATACTTTACAATAACCCTACATGATGTTTATAACCTTAAACGAATGGATCATGGATCATGCGAAGCGAATTGGGAAAGAAAGTGAGAGATTTCAAACTACAGGGGTTAAATGTGTCAATATGTTAAGTTATACCTCTGAGTGACCTTTTTAGCAAACCCGAAGCCTTGTAACGATTAATTATGCTCACTAGAATGCACCATAAAAATTTCACCAAGTTTCGTTGCCGTATGAGAAAGTTGTGATAAAATTCGTGTGTTAGGGTTAGAATCGTCAACAGTGAAAATTAGGGCTTTTCGGGTGATCACAAAGTTACCCGAGGACTTCACAAAGATGGTATAAGTCTTGAAGCCCTTATAAATCAATTTAGAGGGTTTATAATGCAAGAAACAAGGTGAAAGCGACGTTTAGGAGGACCGGGGACTAAAAATGCAATAACTGAAAAGTTGTTAACCTGATTTCAGCCTCCAGGCGGCCCACGTAAGAATTGCTTATGCTTGAGGCGGGCCGCGACAGACCTGCAGACGCGAAATAAGACAGACAGCTGCCTGTTGCTGTTATAACCGACTTAAAACATGGTATTTCGATCCTATGGGCTGATTAAAGTGGTTTATAACTTATATTGGGTACATGTACTGGTCTTGGATCATTACTTCACTCATTTGGCATCAATTAGGAAGATCAAAAGTTCTTGTAAAATTCTTATGTTGCAACATACAACCTCGTATTCACTTCTGATCAATTGTGGAGCTTTCAAGCTGATACCAAGCATTCCAAATCATCTATTAGACTTATGTAAGTATCCTTGAACCTTCTAAATTGAGTATTGTTTCGTTTTTGGCCTAGAAGTCAAACCGTCGTAACTATGGTTTGACTTAGCTATAAATCACAAACGGTCCAGAGATTTGTCGAAAAGAAAGTTGTTACAAGTTGGTAATATTGTGGGAAATTAACCCTTAAAAGGGCACCCTTTGATTCCCAATCTAACTATGTCGTTTGTCGAGTCAAAGGTTGTCCGAAAAAGTCAACAGAACCATAAATCGCAAGATTTACGATACAGAAGGCGTGTAACCTGTTTTATCAGTTATATAATCTGAAAATAAGTATGAAAACTTGTCTAGGCTTGTTTGATTCGACAACTCTCAGTTTTGAACCGATTCGGAGCCGAAAGTCGCATAGTTTGACTTTCTGCTTTGACCTCGATTTTGACCCGGTTTGGATAGGTTTAGACATGCCTTAAAGTTCCATTAGGACCTAGTTACATGTTGGTATAACCTCTGCGTTTATACCACTTGAAACCTCGTTTGTCCGACGGTTCCGTTAAATGCCTAAATAATGACCATAATGCCTTATGTTTATAAAACGAGATTTTTGAAGATGTGAAAGTATAAAAGTCTTTGTTACTGATTATTGAACATGTCTGTAAATTTTCACGTCAATCGGAAGTCTAGATTAGGAGTTACGCTTAATGACGTAATTATAAACACTTTTATTAATTAAACGGCGTCATTAGCGTAAAGCCTATCTAAACCCAATTTTTGACACCAAAACTTTTACCCACTGATGTTAAATAATATTTTGGGATTTTTGAATATTTTTAATTATTTTTAAACTGATCATAAGCTAGGATTAGTGCCTTAATTCGGTTAATACCGAATATACCCTTTTCGGCCATAAGATGAGTTTTACAAATCCTTTTGATGCCAATCCAATTGCTACTGATTTTAAATATTAAATAGAGTGTTTTGAACCTGTTTAACTGATCATGAAACTCAGAATCCTATTTTAACCCGTACGTCGCTTAAAACGGCTTTATACGCGTATTATACGCATAGTTAAGGTTTAAAACTATTTTGGCATATAAGACTTATAACCAAATGTTATAACCTGTTAAAATAAACCATTTTACTGATTTAATCAGACCCGGATCACAGGAGATAAATTAATTCCTTTTATAACTTTAAAAATGACCAAAATACCCCTACGGGGCTTACTATTAGATTAAACTCGTTTTGGGCATAACGGAAGGTATCCTACTGATATCACAACATATTTAAGGCATGTCAACTTAGGAAACCTGTTTAGGACTCTTATGGTTACCCGTTACGCTTCATACGCGTTCGGTTCGGTTTATGTAACTAGTTTACATAAATTAGCCGAAACGGGTCAAACCTTATCGGTTTTATCTCAAAATCCAGAATGTGTATAATATACCCATATTATACAAGTCTCCGAACTTGTCGGGTCTAAATCACATTCTATTCCGGTCTTCGCCTTATCATGCGTTTGAACCGTATCTTCCTTTTGAAAACTAACTGGTCTAAGTCATGACTTAATTAAAGACCCGTTAGGATTCTAATAGGTTATTAAAAACCTTCGTTCCAGATTTAGGAGCCCAGTAAAAGCTATCTGTACTTGCTGATTTGATACGGCTGAGTTTGAATTTATATTTAGCTCAGGTAAATACTTTTAACTTATTTTCCCTATACGGGCTTGGGGTACGGTATATAAAATACCGCTTGGTCGGGGCGTTGAATCTTTGATTGAATGAATGATAATTAAAGTATTGAGACGTCTCGTTTAATATTGTTTTGTTTGCTTAAAGCCTTTGGGGGGTTAATGACCGTTGTCCCGGATATCCCTGGCATCATTCTACGGAATGGCCACGACCTTAGCACACAGGTGTAGGCGTACACCTGTCAGTGTCTCATAATTAAAGTGGTGTGTCCATTAATCTTTAACCCGGCTCGATCCGGGCTACTGAACGCATAAGGAACATGTAAATCCCTACAAGTATTATATTTACATAATTATCCCAAGTTATAAAATATTATTTGTGCCATGTGCATTCAAATCATTCATTTTATTAAACCTTTTCAAAATGAGTCGGTTGATTGTATTTACCAGTGTAAACTGACGTATTTTCCCAAAAAGGCTAAGTGCAGGTACTAATTGGAATTGGCTGGCTACTCCTAGCATCAATAAAGAGTCTCGCAAGCTTAGATGCCTAAAGTCTGTTGAACCATGTTATTTTATTTACGATCCGCCTGTGGATCTTTTACTTCCGTAATAATACTTTGATGTACATTATTTCGGATTGTAATATATTTATCCTTTTGCTTCCGCTGTGTATTTAAATATTGTGTTGTTTGACTATGATGTTGCCAACCACGTCACGATACTCCCCACCGGGCCCACCGGTGACACGTGGAAATTTGGGGTGTGACAGGTTGGTATCAGAGCCAACATTGAGTGAATTAAACACTACCTTTTTGTGTTTAATCTCAATGACACATTAGCGCATTCCTAAATCTTCTGAGTCTAGACTTAACATAGGAATACTCTCAATCCTCATCTGGAAATTTTTCTTCCAAATCTTTATATATTGGATACGTCGCCAAGCGAAGAAACCGTAATAGGAATTCTCCACACCCGGAGCCTTATACTGCTGACCTTCGTACAGCGGCTAGGTCGAAACATGCAACCAAGGAGAAGGCATTTAGAAATGAAATGATGAAGAAACTCCTTTTGCTAAAAATCGTTTCCTTAATAGTCCTTATAAGGACATAATTACCTTTCAGTTCCTTTGAGGACAACGCTATTCCTTTCAAGTCCCGTCTAGGCCACATCTGTATTTTTTTTTAATTTTATAGTGGAATAATTAACTTTAAATTTTCATTCAGACATTCCTTTTATAAGATCTACCTTTATATAAAATGGCAAAAATCTAAAAAGGACGAGACCTAGCCACGCATTATTTTGAGGCAGGGCAAAGATGGTAGTTCCATAATTAGATTCAGATCCATATTTAACACCTCAATTTAGGATTGTTCTGCGTTAATATTAATAAGAATCTTAAGAGTGAAACCTAGCCTTCGGGTTATTTTAAGGCCGGACCATGATGGTAAGACCTGTTTAAAAAGATTCGAATCCCTGTTAACATCTGTAAATATGTTAACACTCCTGACAGACGTGATTCATTAAAAATCACACACGTCATTCTTATTAATGGATTCTTCAAAAGATTCCTAACCCAATGTAATGATCTCTGAATCATGGGTTTAGATCATCACTCGAGATGATCACATTGTGACCATACGTGGTAATATAGCGCCTACAGGCCCTGTTCATTTCCATATGAACCAAAAGACAGTAGTAGCAACGACTCCCTGTCATATAAAGGTAATGAACTAGGTTCAAACCTTCATGCTTTGATTCTCTGAAATCATAGCTTATAAATTATAAACGTCCTTGTGACTAGGCCTATTGTGCCAGTATACCTTCATGCTTTGATTCTCTGAAATCATGGCGTATAAATTAAACTTGTCTACGCGACTAGGCCATTTGTGCTATTATTAACTTATAAATTAGGATTATGATAAAAATCCTGAATAAAAAAAAATAAATAAATAAATATCATTCCTTTCTTGCCAGTATAATTATTAAAAGAGAATCTTAAATGGTTTGACCTAGCTTGAATGTCAATTGAAGACCTAGCTAAGATGGTAAAATCTGTTTAAAAAGAGATTCAGATCCTTGTTAACACTTGAAAATGTGTTAACACTCTCGACAACCGTGATGCGATAAAATCACACTTGTCATCCTTATATTAGGAAGTTTCTAAATCCCTCATTTAGCGTAAATGATCAATAGGAATCATGGCTGGTAAACGTCGAAAATGATGTACGCATCAAAACATCCATTTGGGATGTATACATACGAGTAAAGATGAATACATGAAAAAGATAGTTTTATTTCATAACTTCTTGTCAAGACAATGAATTATGAAATTTTCCGACCCAAAGGAATCATCGATTATGTTTTAAAATTTCCCTAGTGACAAGGTCTCTGAGCCATCATAAGTCCTTTGGAACAAGCCCTTGTGCTATATGTAAAAGATGTCAGTATGACATTGGCAGTCGTGACTTATGTCCCCTGTCTGATAAATATGAAGGATCATATTCCGCTTAATTGCCAAAGATGGTTTATTTAAACTTAGGCAAAACATAATCAAATAAATTAAATTCTATCTATTGGCCTATATGGTTTAATTGCGCCATGGCTATTTATTCATCAAATTCGACAATTCACTATATGATTAAACAAATTGTTTCTACTTGGATAGTAGCCTTCAAAGCTTCACCATGGCTGACTCCTTTGAAGCTCACCATCATCCAGTTAATCAGAATGATGATGCAAGACTGAACTTAATAAGCACCGAGTTACAGGCTATGATAAATACAGCCGTAAGCAACGCCGTGGACCGTGTGTTGAAGGATTATAAGCGAATGTGCGATGATACCCCAAATAAAGGTTACAAAAAGAGTAAGACCGGTTCAAGCTATAACCAGTCCAAACCAAAGGAGGCAAAACCCGAATGTAAAACCTGCAAAAGAAGACACTGGGGTCAGTGTCGATCAAATCAAAAGATAAAGCAATGTGGCATCTGTAAAAGAGCTGGCCACCAGTCCCACGAATGTAGCGATATAAAGAATGCAAACTGTCATGGCTGCGGCGAAAAGGGCCACATCAGTACTAATTGCCCTAAGGCTGCCAAGGGAAAAGCAGCTAAGTCTGGCAAGTATTTAAAGGACAACCAGCAGTCAGGTGAAAAACCCAGATGCAAAACCTGTAAGAAACAACACTTCGGGAAGTGCAGGTATGAATCGAACCCGCATACACCGACGAGAACTTTTGCATGTGGGAAATGCAAGTCCAAGGGGCATAAGGCCTTGGACTGTAAGATGATGGAGGACGCAACCTGCTATGGTTGCAATGAAAAAGGGCACATTAAGACCAACTGCCCTAAATACGCTAAAAGCTTGAGGAAGATAAGAAGACCAAAGCTGGAAGCTCTCAAATGGATGCTCAGGAGATTGTTCAGGATAACAATGTCACCACAGGTACTTTCTTTACCAGTAACGCTCATGCTAGAGTATTAATTGATTCATGTTCAGATAAGTCTCTCATAGACAATAGATATTGTAAATCATTAAATCTGCCTGATAAAACTCTAAGCGTTAAGTATGAAGTAAAATTGGCCGATAGTACCTCAGAGACTAATTCAGCAATATTAGATGGATGTTTTATATCCATTAAGAATAACCCTTCTCTGCTATCCTTGTTCCGTTAATATGAGGACTCGATATAGTAATAGGTAAGGATTTGTCGTCTTGTGACCAAGCCCATATTGTGGGTGATAAGAAGCAGTTAATTATCAAGACTGTCATTTTGAAGGTTTGCTTCGGATCAGAAGATCCATGCGGCCCGCGTAAGCCCTGGGTGATACCTTACGCGGCCCGCGTCAAAAAAATGGTGGAACCGGCCGTCCCCGGAATCGAACCTGGGTCTAGGCCGCACCCTTTCGCGCGCCTAGCCAACCGAGCTAGGTGCCTAGTTTGGTGAAATATCCATTTTGATTAATTATAAGCACATGTACAATGACTTCATTGCTTCTTACAATAAGTCACCTACTTATTTTTATGTGAACTAAGTATTAGAATCCAAGATTTTATCTCTATGTTTTAATTACTCTTGGCTTGCTTATGTTGACTAAACACTAGAAAGGATGAAGTAGAAACCATTAAGTATATCAGTGGTTATGCTAGAAAGGACATGGTAAGGTATACATCACAGTCAAGTCCAAGGGGCATAAGGCCTTGGACTGTAAGAAGATGGAGGACGCAACCTGCTATGGTTGCAATGAAAAAGGGCACATTAAGACCAACTGCCCTAAATACGCTAAAAGCTTGAGGAAGATAAGAAGACCAAAGCTGGAAGCTCTCAAATGGATGCTCAGGAGATTGTTCAGGATAACAATGTCACCACAGGTACTTTCTTTACCAGTAACGCTCATGCTAGAGTATTAATTGATTCATGTTCAGATAAGTCTCTCATAGACAATAGATATTGTAAATCATTAAATCTGCCTGATAAAACTCTAAGCGTTAAGTATGAAGTAAAATTGGCCGATAGTACCTCAGAGACTAATTCAGCAATATTAGATGGATGTTTTATATCCATTAAGAATAACCCTTCTCCGCTGTCCTTGTTCCGTTAATATGAGGACTCGATATAGTAATAGGTAAGGATTTGTCGTCTTGTGACCAAGCCCATATTGTGGGTGATAAGAAGCAGTTAATTATCAAGACTGTCATTTTGAAGGTTTGCTTCGGATCAGAAGATCCATGCGGCCCGCGTAAGCCCTGGGTGATACCTTACGCGGCCCGCGTCAAAAAATGGTGGAACCGGCCGTCCCCGGAATCGAACCTGGGTCTAGGCCGCACCCTTTCGCGCGCCTAGCCAACCGAGCTAGGTGCCTAGTTTGGTGAAATATCCATTTTGATTAATTATAAGCACATGTACAATGACTTCATTGCTTCTTACAATAAGTCACCTACTTATTTTTATGTGAACTAAGTATTAGAATCCAAGATTTTATCTCTATGTTTTAATTACTCTTGGCTTGCTTATGTTGACTAAACACTAGAAAGGATGAAGTAGAAACCATTAAGTATATCAGTGGTTATGCTAGAAAGGACATGGTAAGGTATACATCACAGTCATTTGATGGCAATACTCTTAATGAGTAAGGACATTAATGAAATCCTCAAGAAGGATCCTCTTATACATTATGGAACGGTCCAAGTTTTAAGCACCTTATTAGAAAAACCTGATATCCGTTTCGCGAAAAAGGGAAAAGACGGAATAAGAATTTTCTGACTCTCGCCATAAAAGTTCTAGACTGTCGACAGTGTGTCGCAAATTTTAATTCATTGGCTGAGATAGTACCCTATTAAAGCATAATTATTAGTGGTTAGCATTGGCAATAAGAGGGCACATTAAGGTTTAAAAACCTACTCATTAAGAATCCATTATGGATCTACCTCAGCTACCCACGTTATAATGATTAAGAAGTAATCAGTCAAAGTTGAGACTGCCCTAAAGTTATCTAAGATTTTACAGCTAAGTTAGAAGGATTAATAATGGAGGCGTTTAACCCTCCTGTTGAATAATTAGAGACAGCTCATATTGTGAATTTCACCAGATAAACCCTTATTGTGAATTTATTGCTATAAATTACATGTGGTTTCGGGTGCTGTTAAGTCTCTCACCAGACCATAAACTTAGCAAACTTTTAGAAATTTTTCCCTGTAAGAACCCCAGATGTTAGGTGTAAGGTAGAACCTTCAGGCAAATCATATGAACCATTTCTTCTGTTCTTGTCAGAAACCTTTAGGCATAAATTTTTAGCAGTATCCTCTCTCTAAGAGGAAGTGCATCAGCACATCTAGTTGATATCTCTTTAATCTCTATTGATTCCGAATACCAAATGGTATGATAAAAGCATCATATGAGGATTGGTGTATCTTAATAAATTCCATAGATTGCTTCCATGCCTGATCAGTATGGAGGTTTAATACATGGGACCACAAAGATATTCCGATGGTCATAGAGTACTAAAGTCAGCTAATGGTATTCAAAGGAGATGTCCAAGTTGGAATTGTCCAAGTAAATCTTCCCGATTAAGGAATCCTTGGACTCATAACATAAATGTGTCACTTAATTGACACAAACAATGGTGGATGAATTGGAGCCTGAGATTTGTAAAAATCTCTGTAACCTCCTTGTACCTTGATTATTTTTCTCCTAATATTACTCTGTTGCCCCTGAGAGGCAGGAAAAGTTAAGGTTTAAATCCCGTTTAAGGAAGTGTTATTATGAAATCTCCAAAACGGTTGGTACTATCATTGGAAGAATCGAAACCCTGATTAACTAAGTTTAAAAATAGAGGGTTCATATAGCTTAACTAAATATCCTGGAAATCCGGTATAGTTAATTATGAAAGACGGTTCATTTTGCTTATGCATTATCACCGCAACCCTAAATAGGCAACGATTAAGAATTTGCCATCAACTGCCCAGGATCGTCGATCTGTTCGACTAACGACAAGGATTAGCTATTCCCTAAACATTAGCTAAGCAGTGGTTGGAATAACCATCTCACCTTAAAAATAAGCTTTTCTATAATAATTGATATATAAGTATTAAGGCTACTCCTTTGGAGACCTTGTATAGATGGAGTGTTAAATGTCTAGTGTTAGATAGAGAATTGGTAAGTCCAATTATCCAGATCTGAAAGTTGCCTGGGGGACAACAAATAAGATCATACAAATCCATAATCGATTGTAGGTTGCCAGTATACGGCAGGAAATCAAGGAGTTATGAAAATAGCAAACTTTCTAAGTTCTTGTTAAGGAAAATGGTTTAACAAAAGATATCACCCAGGAAGGGTGTACCAAATTTGCTAAATTATCAGGCTAGTTAAGCTCTGAATATATGGAAATCATTCGAAGGAAATCGAATAATATCAAGAGCAAGTAGCTTGTAAGCTAAAACCTACTTAAGGAGTTTGACGGAGCTCACAATACATTGCAGAATAGTGACTGGAGGATGTGTTCTGCCAATAAGTCAAGAAGCACTATCACATAATGATATGCAGAATTATGATGTGATGAGCATCCTGTATCGATTGAGGATCGACAGGTCAAGAAGCTCCAAAAGGATATATACGCCTAATATAAGAGCCACTATGGGAGCTTGGAAAGACTCCAGATATGCTATAAAAGTTAAGTCCATTATGCGACAAAGAGTACTTCCAGCATTTTAACAAATCTCGAGGTCGAGATTTCTTTTAAGGAGGTGAGGATGTAACACACCGAAAATTTACGTCCTATAATGTCTTGACACGTGTCATAACCGTTGAACGTGTGAAAGAATGTTCTTGAAGGACTAAAGTTGACAAACAATGAAACTGTGTGAATATAAGGGTTCAAAGTGTAAACAATGAATAAATATACTTTACAATAACCCTACATGATGTTTATAACCTTAAACGAATGGATCATGGATCATGCGAAGCGAATTGGGAAAGAAAGTGAGAGATTTCAAACTACAGGGGTTAAATGTGTCAATATGTTAAGTTATACCTCTGAGTGACCTTTTTAGCAAACCCAAAGCCTTGTAACGATTAATTATGCTAACTAGAATGCACCATAAAAATTTCACCAAGTTTCCTTGCCGTATGAGAAAGTTGTGATAAAATTCGTGTGTTAGGGTTAGAATCGTCAACAGTGAAAATTAGGGCTTTTCGGGTGATCACAAAGTTACCCGAGGACTTCACAAAGATGGTATAAGTCTTGAAGCCCTTATAAATCAATTTAGAGGGTTTATAATGCAAGAAACAAGGTGAAAGCGACGTTTAGGAGGACCGGGGACTAAAAATGCAATAACTGAAAAGTTGTTAACCTGATTTCAGCCTCCAGGCGGCCCGCGTAAGAATTGCTTATGCTTGAGGCGGGCCGCGACAGACCTGCAGACGCGAAATAAGACAGACAGCTGCCTGTTGCTGTTATAACCGACTTAAAACATGGTATTTCGATCCTATGGGCTGATTAAAGTGGTTTATAACTTATATTGGGTACATGTACTGGTCTTGGATCATTACTTCACTCATTTGGCATCAATTAGGAGGATCAAAAGTTCTTGTAAAATTCTTATGTTGCAACATACAACCTCGTATTCACTTCTGATCAATTGTGGAGCTTTCGAGCTGATACCAAGCATTCCAAATCATCTATTAGACTTATGTAAGTATCCTTGAACCTTCTAAATTGAGTATTGTTTCGTTTTTGGCCTAGAAGTCAAACCGTCGTAACTACGGTTTGACTTAGCTATAAATCACAAACGGTCCAGAGATTTGTCGAAACGAAAGTTGTTACAAGTTGGTAATATTGTGGGAAATTAACCCTTAAAAGGGCACCCTTTGATTCCCAATCTAACTATGTCGTTTGTCGAGTCAAAGGTTGTCCGAAAAAGCCAATAGAACCATAAATCGCAAGATTTACGATACAGAAGGCGTGTAACCTGTTTTATCAGTTATATAATCTGAAAATAAGTATGAAAACTTGTCTAGGCTTGTTTGATTCGACAACTCTCAGTTTTGAACCGATTCGGAGCCGAAAGTCGCATAGTTTGACTTTCTGCTTTGACCTCGATTCTGACCCGGTTTGGATAGGTTTAGACATGCCTTAAAGTTCCATTAGGACCTAGTTACATGTTGGTATAACCTCTGCGTTTATACCACTTGAAACCTCGTTTGTCCGACGGTTCCGTTAAATGCCTAAATAATGACCATAATGCCTTATGTTTATAAAACGAGATTTTTGAAGATGTGAAAGTATAAAAGTCTTTGTTACTGATTATTGAACATGTCTATAAATTTTCACGTCAATCGGAAGTCTAGATTAGGAGTTACGCTTAATGACGTAATTATAAACACTTTTATTAATTAAACGGCGTCATTAGCGTAAAGCCTATCTAAACCCAATTTTTGACACCAAAACTTTTACCCACTGATGTTAAATAATATTTTGGGATTTTTGAATATTTTTAATTATTTTTAAACTGATCATAAGCTAGGATTAGTGCCTTAATTCGGTTAATACCGAATATACCCTTTTCGGCCATAAGATGAGTTTTACAAATCCTTTTGATGCCAATCCAATTGCTACTGATTTTAAATATTAAATAGAGTGTTTTGAACCTATTTAACTGATCATGAAACTCAGAATCCTATTTTAACCCGTACGTCGCTTAAAACGGCTTTATACGCGTATAATACGCATAGTTAAGGTTTAAAACTATTTTGGCATATAAGACTTATAACCAAATGTTATAACCTGTTAAAATAAACCATTTTACTGATTTAATCAGACCCGGATCACAGGAGATAAATTAATTCCTTTTATAACTTTAAAAATGACCAAAATACCCCTACGGGGCTTACTATTAGATTAAACTCGTTTTGGGCATAACGGAAGGTATCCTACTGATATCACAACATATTTAAGGCATGTCAACTTAGGAAACCTGTTTAGGACTCTTATGGTTACCCGCTACGCTTCATACGCGTTCGGTTCGGTTTATGTAAGTAGTTTACATAAATTAGCCGAAACGGGTCAAACCTTATCGGTTTTATCTCAAAATCCAGAATGTGTATAATATACCCATATTATACAAGTCTCCGAACTTGTCGGGTCTAAATCACATTCTATTCCGGTCTTCGCCTTATCATGCGTTTGAACCGTATCTTCCTTTTTGAAAACTAACTGGTCTAAGTCATGACTTAATTAAAGACCCGTTAGGATTCTAATAGGTTATTAAAAACCTTCGTTCCAGATTTAGGAGCCCAGTAAAAGCTATCTGTACTTGCTGATTTGATACGGCTGAGTTTGAATTTATATTTAGCTCAGGTAAATACTTTTAACTTATTTTCCCTATACGGGCTTGGGGTACGGTATATAAAATACCGCTTGGTCGGGGCGTTGAATCTTTGATTGAATGAATGATAATTAAAGTATTGAGACGTCTCGTTTAATATTGTTTTGTTTGCTTAAAGCCTTTGGGGGGTTAATGACCGTTGTCCCAGATATCCCTGGCATCATTCTACGGAATGGCCACGACCTTAGCACACAGGTGTAGGCGTACACCTGTCAGTGTCTCATAATTAAAGTGGTGTGTCCATTAATCTTTAACCCGGCTCGATCCGGGCTACTGAACGCATAAGGAACATGTAAATCCCTACAAGTATTATATTTACATAATTATCCCAAGTTATAAAATATTATTTGTGCCATGTGCATTCAAATCATTCATTTTATTAAACCTTTTCAAAATGAGTCGGTTGATTGTATTTACCAGTGTAAACTGACGTATTTTCCCAAAAAGGCTAAGTGCAGGTACTAATTGGAATTGGCTGGCTACTCCTAGCATCAATAAAGAGTCTCGCAAGCTTAGATGCCTAAAGTCTGTTGAACCATGTTATTTTATTTACGATCCGCCTGTGGATCTTTTACTTCCGTAATAATACTTTGATGTACATTATTTCGGATTGTAATATATTTATCCTTTTGCTTCCGCTGTGCATTTAAATATTGTGTTGTTTGACTATGATGTTGCCAACCACGTCACGATACTCCCCACCGGTGACACGTGGAAATTTGGGGTGTGACAAAATGTATATCAGTACAATACGATTATCGATAGCCTATGGAAAGACAAAAGGGTTAATCATGCATTGGAGATATTTGCGAAGATGGTTGAAAAAGGCGTTGTTGTAGATGTCATTACTTATAACTCGTTAATTCGAGGTCTATGTAACTTTGGTCGAGAGAAAGAGGCTACAAAACTTTGGTAGATATGGAGGAGAACGGAATTGCTCCCGGTGTGCGTACTTACACGATCTTGGTGGATTCCTTTTGCAAGGAAGGATCTGTAAAAGATGCAGAGCTTACTTTGAAAAAAATGGTGAAACGAGGTGTAAATCCAGATGTAGTTACTTACAGGTAGGTGTACACATGTGTACTCTGTTTATGCAAATGAGTTTACACATGTGTATAGTAGTAGTTATATGTTTCAGGTCGGTTTACACATGTGTACTCTGCTTATGCAAATGGGTATAAACTGTGTATACACCTGGGTAAATTGGGTGTACACCTGCGTATATGTCTGTACATAGGTCTATTAAATTTAAATACACAGATGTACTTCGGGATTCATGCATGTGTGTACGTAATCGAAATCTTGGTTTTTTTATAAATGAAGAAAAAATACATGATGATCAATAACTGCGTATTGAAAAAAAATCTGGATTGTTTTGAATGATGATTATGATATAGATCTTGTTTAGATTTAAAAGATATTTTGGGTAATCACAAAAAAAAAATAGGAAAGTGTAACTTCCATATATTAATTAAAATAAATAATTAATAATAACTTAATGTACAATTACAATCATATCCTTTTCAACAAAAAAGATAATAAAGGGCTATGATCAGTTCACACTTGGGAGGTTGTTCACTCTAGAACCCTACCATATATATATATATATATGTATATATATAGGGTCAGGATTTAGAGAGAACGGTGAAAAGTGTGAGAACGGTGAGAACGATTTTGGTGGTGACATGTGGCATTAATGCTTAATTACACTAAAGGGTAATATTGTCAAAAAAACCCACTCACATAAACTGGGTGTTCAAATAAAACGCCATAAAAACACTCAATTCAGAAAAACGTCATGAAAATACCCAGTTAAAAACGTCATAAAACACCCAGTTTAGAAAAACGCCAAGAAAAAACTCAATTGAAAACGCCATTAAACACCCAGTTCAGAAAAATGACATGAAAATACCTAGTTAAAACGCCATAAAAACACCTAGCTCATAAAACGCCTTGAAAATAACTAGTCCAAAACGCCATAAAACACTCGGTTTCAGAAAAACGCCATAAAACTCAGTTAATTTTTTTTCGAAAAGTATATCAATAGTATACTCGTTGGAAAGATAAAAAACGCTGAGTTTTATGGTGTATTTTTTTCGAAAAATAATCACGTATAAAAAGGTTATTGTCATTTAAATATGATTCGGGGGGGGGGGGGATTGGCATGTGATTAGCATGTGCACCTTTGTTTGGATCTTCCTATTTTACCCCTCCTGTTAGTTCCAAGACCCCTATTATTTACAAAAATGCCACCGCATCAATCCCAGCCACAAACCTCTAGGATCTTAAGGCGTTCTCTCCTGATCCTGATCCTATATATATATATATGGTTGAGTTCATTTCAGAACTCTAAATAACTACAGAACTTCTAATAAACAATCATTTTTATATAAGTTTTTGTATTTAGGATCGTTTTATCATCTATTATATGTATTTTGTTTGATTACATACATCTTAAAAGTAGTTTACATATGTTTAATTGCCAAAATTATATATATGTGTCATAACTAATTACATATTTGTAAAAAAACTAGTTTACATATGTGTAATTATAAAATTACATATAAAAATGATAAAATTATCCTAAACATAAAAATATATAAATAAAAAGATTGTTTATTAGGAGTTCTGCGAGTTCTGTAAATATTTATGGTTCTGAAATGACCATGTCCCTTTATATATGTGTATATATATATATATATATATATATATATATATATATATATATATAGGGTAGGGATAGTGTACATTAATTCAGAAGTGTGAGAAGTGTATGATAACACTATATATATGTAACACCATATAAACATCGTATAACACTATGTAACACCATATAAACATCAAGTCAATATGATCATACTTGGGATCAGCAGATGCAGCAGCCTGTTTGAACCAATTAACATGATTGACCAGTTGATCGACAAAGGATCCTCTTTCCGAGTGCTCTATGTACCGTTGTTCAATGGGGTCACCTTGCTACAAATGTTAAAAGAGTGTAAATGTGCAATTTAAGTGTTGCAAATGGTATATACATATAAAAAGTGGAGAAAGCCAACCTTCTTGAGCTCATCAAGTTTGGCGACATATACACCTTTGGTTTCATCTTCACAGTCTTCATACAACCAATCTTCTGTTTCTTGAAGCTTAGTGATAAACCCTTCTCTCTCTAAATCCGTAACGAACTCATATAATTTATAATGCAACTTTCAGGTGATAAACTGATACTTTCATGTATGTGTGTGTATATATTTAAGAATAGTGGAAAATAAATAAGAAATCACCTTGTTCCTCATTTCATAGACATAGGCTTCCACAACGTTCTTTTTATCCTTTGTTTTTTCCATAACCTGGTCTTGCAACGCCATTTCAAACTCCTTTTCCACTGCTTTCTGCACGTCTGCAGGTAGCATTGACCCATAGACCAATTCCGAAACTGGTACGTTGGTTTTTTTGACCTTCTTCTTTGGAGCTTCAACCTGCACAACAAAATACAAAAGAATTACTTGTGTTCTACATCCAAACAAGTTCTTTTTTTAGAACCACTGACCAGTGACCGCCACATCACATCAAAATCTTAGCAAATTATTTGACAGTTAGATGATCCATCTGAACAGGAGTATCTCCTATTTCTACAGCACCATTCTCAGTCAAAGAAGCATCCTACATATTTACATCATTTTCATTCGTAGAGGCCACCACAGCCGGAGCCTTATCAATAACCATATTTGATATTCGACACCGGAACTTCCACTTCTTCTTCAATGAGCTGGGATAATATACAAAAGATAAACAATAAGATACGACTTACTATTACACTAAGTACAAATAAAGACAAAAAAACCGAAAAACCGAAAAACCGAACCAAACCGAACTAAACCATTGCTAAAAGCGAAATAACTGAAACGAAAAAAAAATCCGAAACCAAACAGTTTTCAAAAACCGGAATTTCGGTTTCACTTTTTGGTTTTGCCGTAAACCGAATTGAACCGTCCACACCCCTATAGACATATCCTACGACCGAAACATGATAGACACAAGATAATGTACAAAATCCAAAGATGCATTAACAGCAAAGTATACAAAACAAGATTGCAATATAAGCAAAATGGTTGAAGAAAAGGATGATAAAGCCAAGATTTTAATTCAAGCAAAACTGTTAAAATAAAATAATTATATAAAAAAAATCAAGAAATTTGCAAATTACACTAAGATGTATTCAAAAACTAAACTTAACAACAGATTATACAAACAAATAATGGAAATCAAACCTGTTCACTGTGTCCTCGTTTTTTAATCTCAAACCCTAACACAGTTCAATTCGGGTCTTACCCGACAATCAACACTACACACAATTTTGACAGAATAGAAGAGATTTGTACCTATACGAACCCGTAGGCAACTTGAGAAGCCCTGAACCCAAGATGAAAAGGAAAATACGATAGGGTTCATAAAGATGAGTGAGATAATCAGGAATTAAAGAAACATCAAAGTAGTTATATGAACATAGTTTCTTACCCAACAATGCTTAGGAACAATGTAAGACCTGAATGATGAAATATTTTCAAGATTCCTAGAACAAGGGTTGCAGACTTCATCGATCTTCATAGATCTGGTCATGAAACGACATCTGGTGAGAGATCTGGCATGATGTTCTTGAGTCGCCGAGAGAGGTCTGATGAAGTTTTGTGAGATGTGTGAGTTGTGAGATAGAAGGAATGGGAAGGTTGATCCGTGTGAAATGAATATAAGTCGTGCAGATCATGATCCGTGTGAAAAAGTGAGAGAAATGGACGGCTGAAGATGAACCAGTTGAAGGGTAAATTGTTTGTGTTTCTTGGTGCTTTAAGTGTTGTACATTGTTCATTGAGGGTGTTTTAAGTACAATGCCAAATTACCATTTCTATCCTTCAAATATGCTTTATAATATAGTATAGATAGGACAAATATCCGTTAGAAACTACCTTTATTGCGAGAACCGCGAGAACCAATGTGAACACAACAAAAAATGCCTAAAAATAGCTAAAAAACACACAAATTTTTTTATTAATATTTTTATAAAAAAAATCGCTACTTTTAGTAGCCAAAAAAATTAGTAGCCAAAAAAATTTTTTTTTGGCTACTAAAAGTAGCGATTTTAACATAAAAAATATTAAAAAAAAATATTTAGATTTTTTAGGTTTTTTTTTTAGATTTTTTTAGGTTTTTTGGGGGTTTAGTTTGTAGCATTTTAGCTTGGGGGGGGGGGTTTAGGTTTTTGGGGGGTGGGGGAGGGGGGTTTAGGTTTTGGGGGGGGGGGGGGGTGGGGAGGGTTAGGGTATTTTTAGGTTTTTTGGGTGTTTTAGTTTTTAGCATTTAGCTTGGGGGGGGGGGGGGTAATTTTTTTTTTTTTTTTTTTGGGGGGGGGGGGGGTGGGGGTTAGGTTTTTTTTTAGCTATTTTAGGTTGTGTTCACATTGGTTCTCTCGGTTCTCGCAATAAAGGTGGTTTTCGCAAGAACCTTACCCTATATACATATGTAGGACAAGGATCCGTTAGGAACCACCCCCTATTGCGAGAACCGCGAGAACCAATGTGAACACAACCAAATATACCTAAAAATTGCTAAAAAAAGTAGCGATTTTAACTTAAAAATATTAAAAAAATATTGTGTGTTTCTTTTAATTTTTTTAGATTTTTTTTTTATTTTTTTAGGTTTTTTGGGGGTTTAGTTTTTAGCATTTTAGCTTGGGGGGGGAGGGGGGTTTAGGTTTTTTTTAGGGGGGGGGGGGGTTAGGTTTTTTTTAGCTATTTTAGGTTGTGTTCACATTGGTTCTCGCGGTTCTCGCAATAAAGGTTGTTCTCGCATGAACCTTACCATATATATATATATATATATATATATATTATAATATAGTGTCAGAATTTAGAGAAAACGGTGAAAAGTGTGAGAACTGTGAGAACGATTTTGGTGGTGACATATGGCATTGATGCTAAATTACGATAAAGGGTAATATTGTCAAAAACACCCACTCACATGAACTGTGTGTTCAAATAAAATGCCATAAAAACACGCAATTCGGAAAAACGCCATAAAAATACCTACTTAAAACGCCATAAAACACCCAGTTCAGAAAAACTCAATGAAAAACTCAATTGAAAACGGCATAAAATACTCAGTTCAGAAACACACCATGAAAATACCTAGTTAAAACGTCATAAAACACTTAGTTCAGAAAAACGCCATGAAAATACCTAGTCTAAAACGCCATAAAACACTCATTTTATAAAAACGCCTTAGAACCCAGTTAATTTTTTTCGAAAAGTATATCAATAGTATACTCATTGGAAAGATAAAAAAACGTTAAGTTTTATGGTGTAATTTTTTTCGAAAATTAATCACGTATAAAAAAGTTATTGTCGTTTAAATATGATGGGGGGAAATGACATGTGATTAGCATGTACACCTTTGTTTGGATCTTCCTATTTTACCGCTCCTGATAGTTCCAAGAACCCTATTATTTACAAAAATGTCACCGAATCAATGTCAACCACAAACCCCTAAGATCTTGTGGCTAAGAATCGTTCTCACCGTTCTCACACATTGAGGCGTTCTCTCCTGATCTTGTTCCTATATATATATATATATATATATATGTATATATATGTATATTTATATATATGTGTATATATATAGGGGAGGGTTTAAATGAGTACGATAAATATCGCGAGAAGCGTGAGAACAAATCTAAAAACCACAAGAACTTTGTCAAAAACAATTCAAATTCAAATTTTCCTTTTACACTTATCATTATTATTCGAATACAATGTTATAAAGTTCATTTATACGTTTATATTTACATGAATTCGTAAATAAAGAAAATTTACACATGTGTAAGTTTGCAATTTACACATGTGTAAATTTGTTATATTTACACATGTGTAAAAATTCTAATAAAAGTGATTTTGAGATGTGAAATGAATTATTTGATATTGTAAATTCTTTTTTTGATGTGGTATTTTAATTACAATGAGGTTTGTATTAAAAAAATTGGTTTTGATTGGTTTTTTTATTCGTTCTCACGGTTCTCGCAATATTTAGCGTTCTTAAGATAACCCTCCCCTATATGTATATATATATATATATATATAAACGGGATCAGGAGAAAACGCTCAAAAGTGTGAGAACGGTGAGAACGCTTCCTGGCCTAACATGTGTCACGCCGCTTAGAGAAAGGCGGAGGGGATATTTTGTCCTTTCATATTCCTTTTTTATTAACGCGTGTCCGTTCATCTTTTCATTTTTTGGCGTTTAATAAATACGCGGCGTTTTTATTGTTTTTAGATAAGAATTATATTAAACATTTTGACGTTTTAAGTGTCGTTTTGGCGTTTTTATTGTTTTTTAGATCAGGATGCAGGCTTTTAATGTAAAAAACATCAGTAATTTTGTTGATTTATTATATCAAGTGTTTTGCCATTTAGGATGCAGGCCTATAATGTGAAAGACAATTATGGCGTTTTGAGAAGATAAATAAATTTCAATTTTCTATGTAGTGGCATTAATATAACTATAATATTTTTTGGCAATAAATGATACCGTCTCTTTATTTTACTGTTTCTTTTCAATTTTCATCTGTCAATTAGTGTTGATTTTTCCAGTAATTCTTTGTTTGCGTTTTTTGGCGTTTTATATAGCAACCTCATACTTTGCTAGCATTCGTTCTCACAGTTTTCAAACTATCAGGCGTTTTGTTATTTGTAGTTTTTGGCGTTTTATACTCAATTTTTTTAAAATAGCAGAGAATTAGATGATAATCAAGAAAGAATCACATAACAAAACAATAGAAAATGAAAAAAAAAATTAAAAATTAAAATCTAATTTCTCATTCAAATCTTCACTGTCATCAGCCTCTTCTACTTTAACTTTTTTGGCGTTTTGAACCTGTTTTTGAATGCCTTATGTAGATCCCTATTTTCCTACATAACGGCCGTCTTTAGAAGATGCTTATTTTTTGTGGCATCCTTTATGGTGGGGGGATATTGTAGGTCCACCCGGAGGATCGAGATAAACCTCTATTCCCTGTTTTCCGACGAACCCGAGAGTGAGGAATCCAAACGGGTAAGTTAAACCAAGTTACGAACACAAAAACGACAAACACGAGATTCACCGATTAACACTCCAATGTATTAATCTAGAAAACAGTTACAAAGCAATGTTTACAAGATGTTCTTATAAACTCTCAATGTGTGTGTGTTTACAGTGTGTTCTCTCAATGAAATTTATTCAGACTTCTCTCTCATGTGTTATGTCTCTTCTGTTTGATGTATATATACTAACATGTAGACGAAAACCTGTTCTGGATGAAAACCCTCGGCGAACTTACAATGTCTTCGACGAAATCCAATATCTTCGACGAAAACAAGGGATTTCGCCAACATGGAGTCTTCGTCACATGTGATTTCGTCACATGTGACTTCGTCACTTTTTGGGCCTGGGATTTCGTCACTTGGGCTTGGACTTGGGCTCCATCATGGATGGGACATCGACTTGGGCTTCATCATGGATGGGACTTCGAAAGCATGATGGTCCAAACAACAAACAGCAAACAGTTTAACACATAAACCATAACAAATATGCATACCGCACACACGCAGTAGCATTTACATCGTACGTTACAAAGTAAATAACATACCGAGTCAAGATAGGAGGATATCTTGACTACGGCCTTCACTTCGTAGCCGAGACTAACCGAGCCGAGCCGTATCCACACAATATGTATCAACAAACTCCCCCTTGGATGTTGCTCGCGAGGTTCGTAATCTCGTTCTCCATCTCTTGATGGTTCTTTTTCTCGGAAAGGATCTTCAAAGTCTTCACGTGTCACACATAGAAAGTGTATCAACAAACTTCCCTTTTCAACAAACAGGAAGTGCATTAACAAACTCCCCCTTAAGTTATGCTCGTGAATTTTTGATGTTCGACACTTTAGATCCTTGTGGTGTTGATGATTGATCAGCGACAACTCGATCATCTTTATCATTTGAGTGCCTTCACGTCGTGTCTTCATTCCGAAGCTTATCATCGAACATGTTCTCTTCGCCTTTAGCATCTGCACATGCAAGAAAGCTAAACGCGTAATGAGAACAAACGCTTGGAATATAGTTAACATTAAATAAATGACACACATGTGACCATATTTCTATCAACTACCGTCCGACAATTTGTTTGAAAAGTTAACAGATTTTTCAATTTTGATTATTAACTTTCAAAACTTGCAAATTTCGACCGTTTATGAAGAATTAGTCGATTTGGTTTTCGTTCAGGTTTCAGGTAATGAAGACTCGAGTTCCAACATCGGTTAATCAAAACTAAAGCAGAAATAAAATCTTTTTGACTTTTATAAAGTTTATATTAAAACACGCCTAAAATCTTTTTGGCATTTTGAATATTTCAAACTTAAAGACTGAAAGCAGTAAATAAGTATATACAGAGTTGCAGAAACTAAGAAAAGTAAATATATACAAACATTCTTTTTGCGAGTTTCGAGGGTAAGAGAATCATATCAGTGTACGGTCACGCCAAAACGCTCTTGTTGTTCAATTAGTTAACATTTAGATAAGCATCCTATAACGATTATCGGTATTGTTGTCCACATAAGCTCAACTTATCAGATGTAATCATGGCGAGGGGATACGATTAGTGTATGATTTATACTTACCGACCGGTGTTCATCCACACATGACACATTCCCGTATCAAGGTATGCACGGGAGTTCATCTTACTGGTGAGTATACCATTTATCATCTGTTTTGACGTATATGAAAATGTGAGATACTCACTTATTTTGATTGAAAACAAGCCCTATGTGATAGAATCACTTATTGATGAGGAACTTGATTTTCAGATGCATGAGGGCACAAGAGCAAGTCCGTGAACAGGTCAGTACAAACGTACAGCAAAGAGACGAACTTGACTCCCGGATAAATGTGATATATTGTCACTTATTTTGTTTGGACATGTGATTGTTGATCACTTATTGAGGTCGTATGCAGTATGTACACGTATGTATGGTATCATGGAAGGTCTAGACTTCGTCTCCGTTTGTTTCGGTAAAAGAAACAACCATGATACCCAGATGATAAACAGCAAAAAGACCACATATATCAGAACCTCGGCAATCTCTCAAACGAAATATCGGTACTAAGACCATATGCCAATGAGTGGTTCCCACACAGTCTTCAGTCGATTAAAGTTTATATCACCCTGCACACTTTAAAATGATTGTGAGCCTACCGATACATCTTATATAGAGCTGCTTATCATTTTTCATTTTGCATTTCAGTTTAAAGATGTTTGGACATACCACTGATGTACTATCATTTTCTCTTTTGCTCGCCAGGAAACTCATTTTTGTTTTTCTATTGTTTTTGAGTTTTTGAAATTTTTCGATGTTTTTGAATTTTCAAATTTTGGATTTACTCCCCCTAAAATCAACAAACTTACAATAATTTTAAAAACACAAAGATATTTACAAAAACGATTTCCCGATGTGGATTACTCTTGCTTGACCTTAATGCCGTTCACCAATAATAAAAAGTCAAATCTTGATTTATCAAATGCTTTGGTAAAAAGGTCGGCACGTTGGTCATCGGTGTGGACCTTAACAACATCGATAAGCCTTTTATCAAAGCAATCACATATGAGGTGATACTTAATTTCGATGTGTTTGGTCTTTGAATGCTGCACAGGATTTCTAGTTATAGATTAGGTAGCAGAATTATAGACTAAAATAGGAGTAGTTAGGAATTCGAAACCGTAATCACGCATTTGCTGTTGAATCCACAGGACTTGGGAGCAACAACTTGAGGCAGCAATGTATTCAGCTTCACAAGTTGATGTAGCGACACAAGTCTGCTTCTTGCACTGCCATGTTACGAGGCGATTTCCTAAAAACTGGCATCCAGCAGTTGTGGATTTACCGTCGATTTTGCATCCGCCAAAATCAGAATCACTGAAAGCGATCAAGTCAAAGTTATTATCCTTAGGGTACCATAGACCGGTGTCAGGGCAACCCTTCAAATAACGAAAAATCCTTTTTACAGCTGCAAGATGTGAGGCCTTCGGGTTCACTTGATATCTGGCTAGCAGGCATGTTGGATACATTATATCTGGTCTTGATGCTGTGAGGTACATAAGGGATCCAATCATCGCGCGGTAGTATGAAGAGCTAACGAGTTCACCCTTCAAGTCTGGATTGATTCCGTGATTTTGCTGCAGTGGGGTACCAATGGGCGATGTGTCAGACATCTGGAATCGGTTCAGAATGTCTTGAACATACTTAGTCTGATGGATGAAAATCCCATACTTCGTTTGTTGCACTTGCAAGCCCAAAAAGAAAGTCATCTCCCCCATAGCGCTTATCTCGAATTTATCCTGCATTACACGCTCGAAAATCCTACACATAACATTGTTAGTAGAACCAAATATAATATCATCCACATATACCTGTACCAGTAGAAGATCTCCATCTTGTTCTTTTATGAAGAGAGTGCAATCAATAAGACCTCTGCGAAATCCATTCTCTAACAGATAATTAGATAAGGTTACATACCAAGCTCGTGGTGCTTGATGTAGACCATAGAGAGCTTTGTTCAGCAACCAAACTCGATCAGGATGGATAGGATCTTCAAAACCTGGAGGCTGTTCAACATACACCTCTTCTTCGACTAGACCATGTAAGAATGCACTTTTGACGTCCATCTGGTAAACCTTGAATCCTTTGAATGAGGCATAAGCCAGAAAGATCCGAATTGCTTCCAGACGTGCAACAGGTGCATACACTTCGTTGTAGTCTATACCTTCAATTTGACAAAAACCTTGAACGACCAATCTTGATTTGTTTCGAATAACGATTCCACGGTCGTCCTTTTTGCATTTATACACCCAACGGGTACCAATCTTCTTGTAATCAGCAGGTTTCTCTACGAGCTTCCAGACACCAAGTTTTTGGAATTGTTGTAGTTCTTCCTGCATAGCTTCAACCCAAGAGTTATCTTTCAAAGTGTCTTTCCAAGTTCTTGGCTCTTCCTGTGAGACATAACACGCGAAAGACCAATCGCTTTGTTGACCAGATTCTCGAATTGCCGCATACAAGCCTGCGTTGTTGTTGTTGTTTCGCAACATGTTTCTTGTTTGTATGCCACTTTGTACATTCCCGATGATGTTTTGCTGAGGATGGGTATTGTGAATCCTTCTTTTTGGATTATCTTGAACTGGAATATTTGTACCCAGATTGTTGAGATTGAGATCAACAACCAATTCAATACCCGGAACTGGCGAAGAGGATGATGTAGTAGCTTCAGCTGTTTTGGAGTTATCAACTGGAGCTGTAGCTTCCGAAGTACCTTGTACAACTGTTGTTGGAGCTTCTTGATCTGCATCTAGAAATTCTTCATCCTCTGAAGATTCGTTTAGTTCGGTTGCATCATGAAAATCCTCATTGTCGAGAGCATTGTTGTTCACTGAAGATGGTTCTTGATTGACAATAATTGGACGAACCAACGGTGAATCTTTTGCGTTGTCACTCTCGAAAAACATCCTTGCCGCAACATTTTCTTCGACTTCTTGAATATTGATCGAATTGAAAAAGTCATCGTAGTCAAACATCCATGGTTGACCTGGATTTTTGACTGGCAATGTGTGCCTTTGTACTCTGACCTCAGACCATTCCTCAACCCTTTTAGTCTCTAGATTCCAGACTCTTAAGTTCGGGGTGGCATAACCAAGAAAGTGACCTTCAATAGCTTTTGCCCCAAACTTTCCATTAGGATCGATCATTGTGCAAGGAGCTCCAAACGGTTCAAGATATGAAAAATCTGGTTTCCGTTCGTGAAGAAGCGCGAAGCAGGTCTTGTTGTGCCTTTTGACTGTAAGGACTCGGTTCAATGTATAACAAGCAGATGACACAGCTTCAGTCCAGAAGGGAATCGGCAATTGTGACTCTACCAACATCATCCTAGCAGTCTCGATCAATGTACGGTTTTTACGTTCAGCGACGCCGTTCTGTTGAGGAGTATAAGCCGCACTAAATTCGTGAAGAATACCTTTTGAAGTGCAAAACTCCGCCATAGCGTGATTTTTAAATTCTGTTCCGTTGTCGTTGTGTATCCGTTTAACCTTCAAAGTATATAAATTCTCAATATGAATGATCAAGTTTTTGATAATACCAAATGTATCACTCTTTTGAGCCATAAACGCCACCCAAGAAAATCTTGAATAATCATCAGTTATCACGAGGCAATATTGATCATTCCTGATGCTTTTGTGCTTGACAGGACCGAACAAATCCATGTGCAAATGTTCAAGAGGAACTGCCACCGTGTTGATTTTCTTTGTCGGATGTCGCTTCTTGGTTTGCTTTCCTTTTTGGCATGAAACACAGACGTCTTTAAGATGGAAATTTTTAAGAAGAACACCATTCACTAATTCATTCGACACCAAATGATTCATTTTCCGTAAGTGAATGTGACCCATACGTCTGTGCCAAGAGATTGAGTCTTTTTCAGTGGCTTTCGTAATAAAACAAGTTGCTTGTGCAGTCGTTGTAATTGCTTGGCTCATATCAAGGACATATAAATCGTTTATCCTTGGAGCTGATAAGAGAATCCATTCTTTTGGAATCTTGAACCCGGGTTTCAGCACGTAACATCCATTTGCATCAAAGTGTACTGAAAATTGTTTATCATAGATTTGTGAAACGCTGAGAAGATTGTGATCAAGTTGTTGTACAAACTTGATCTTGTCAAAACTTACAACCCCGTTGGATACCATTCCTTCCCCAGTAATATATCCGCCTTTATCTCCAGCAAAAGCAACATAACCTCCTCTAATAGATTTAAAGTCGTAGAGAAGCTTCATGTCGCCTGTCATGTACCTGGATACCCCACTATCAACAATCCAATGACTGCTGAAAGTTCCTCCTGGAACACCTTGCACATGAACTCACATGATTAGTTGGAGATGGGGACCCAAGTCTTTGTGGTCTTGGGTCTTCCATTTTCATCAACGTAAGTTACTTGAACTTCTCGATGTTGTGGAAATTGTGATGTTCCCCCTGATTCAGTAACCGTTTTTGGTTTCCAGGTCTGTTTTGTTTTACCAGTTTTATTCTTTAAAATCTTAACTTCATGATTGTCTGAAGTTTTTGAATTGTCTGGTTTGACAGAAACAGATGTTTTGTTAACCACGTCGGTTTTAATCGCCTTTTCAATTTTCTTGACCTGTTGGCGTTTCTGTTTCTTTTCCCTTTCTTTTACAAGACGGGGATCTGGTTTTGATGAAACAGATTGCTTTTGGTCATTTCGGTCACGGGGATCATCAACTTTGCCTTTTTGTTTATGAAGGTGTGGACAATTTCGAATAATATGTCCAAATGTACCACATGAAAAACATGATCTTCGTTCTACAAACCCCGAAGTATCATGTGATTGTCTTGTCGATGATGAACTTTGTGATCCCAAGGTACTTGGTTTTGAACTGTTTTGTTCATTTCTTTTCAAAATTTTCGCTTGATTAACAAAATCTAAGTTAGATTTGTTTTCAAATGTGTCAATTTTATCTGTTCCCCTTGATTTCACAAAGTTCACCTTCTTGTCCTTTTTCTGGGTCTATTTCTTTTGACCTTGAGTTGGTGATTTACCTTTTGGTTTGGTGCGATTTTGCTGAACTTTCTCAGTTGGTAATCTTTGATTCCCGTTTTGTTTGCGAATTTCAGTTTTCGGAATCGACGGACACTGTGTTACCACAACGCGTGAACCCGACTTTCCCCAAAACCTACTTGTTGATTCTTCAAAAACTTTACTGATTAAAGATTGATTAACGTTTTTAATCGGAAAATCTTTGTCAGAATAAAATCTATCATCACCAACAAGAGTGTACAGCAAATTCACACTCTCAAACTCTTGTGAGGAAGTGGACGTGGACTCGGTCAGAACAGTCGTAGCTGGTTTTGCGGGAGGATCATATAGAATATGATTCTCGAGAGGTATGTCCTCTTCTTTAATTACCGCATCTGACTGTGCTGAGTCAGTATCATTAGATTCAACATCTGAAGAATCAGCATCCTCAATAATGACCTGAGCATCCTGATTCTGTTCAGCAGTTACAAATGTATCTGCTGACACATCCGAATCTGATGATACTTCCGGTTTGTATCCAAATCCCGTTGTAAACTCCTCAATGTTTAAAGAAACAGATGGCTCAAAGTAAGTTCTATCTTCTTCATCAGGCATGGCATCATAATTGTGTTTCACAGGAGGTGGACATTTTTTATATCCAATGCACGTGACATCCCTTTTCTCCTTCTGAACATCAATGATGTGATCCAACACATAGCTAGAGTTCAAATAACTATTTAGCTTAAGATTGATCGCCTCACTTTCATATTTTACACAAGCCATCTCTTTTTGGATTATCTCGAGCCTATTGATGTAACAGTTTATGGTTGTTTGTTTTCTTGAAACCATTTTCGTTAGCTCGGATTTGTTTTCTCTTAAATTTTCAATCATTGTTTTATACTCGTTTTCATGGTTTGTATAAAACATGTTGGCTTCTGTGCATTTGGCAAGATCCACGATCAACTTTTGGTTGTGGATAAATGTCACATCATACTTGGTTTGCAAAGCCTCATGTTTGCTTTGCAAATCAGACATCTTAGCATTTAAAGAAACATGTTTGTTTTGCAAGTCAGACAATTCAGCATTTAAAGCATCATGTTTGCTTTGCAACTCAGACATATTAGCATCTAAATCAGCACATTTATCACTTAAGATAGCACAATTATCACAATAATGACAGTTGGTTCATCGACACATACCTGGCTTGATGAACTACCGCCATTAGCCATAAAGGCTGAATGAAGAGAAGAAGAAGAATAAGCAGCTTGATCCACCAGAATAGATCTTCTATCATTCCTTGCTGCAGCTTCTCCTAACAATTCATCGATATCTGCATCGATTCTCCCACTTGATACATCATCAGATTAATCTTCGCCTGAGGTTGAGATTTCCTCATCTGAACTCCTTGAATAACCAGAACTCCCTTCATCTGAAGATTCACCACCACTGGCGGAAGATTCTCCACCACTGGCGTGATTCAAATCCTTAGCAGTTTCAGCAAAACAAGCTGCTCCTCCCTGATCACCAATGCCTAATTGCATTGACCAGTCGCAACCCTCATCTATTTGCACCACAAGAGCTTGATTGGTGTTCGATGGTCCTGCTTGATTGTTTGCAGGGACCAAGGTGCGATCATCATTCCTGGTTTGATTCTGATTCTGTTGGTTGCCTTGACCTCTGAAAGGATTTTGGTTCCCATGCTGTGCTGGCTTTGTGCATTCACGCTTGAAATGACCACGTTCACCACAGTTAAAGCACTTAACAGACTGCTTATCAAACCCATACTTGGTGTTTTTCTTGCTTTCCAAGCTGGTTCTACCAGTCCATTCCATGAAGTCCTTAGCCCGCCTAACAACACTAGCGAAAGCCCACTTGATGTCCATCATATCCATCTCCTCTTTATCTATCTGCTGGTAACCTTCTTGAGTCAGATTGATGTTCCCGATCTGACCTGCTATCAACCCACAATACGCGCTAACCAGAGTGTTCAGTATCTCCATATGATCCTTAGCTACTTCAACACTCACTTTTGAAAAGTTTGAAGTATCTAACCGTACTGTATTTGATGGCTGACCAGCTGATGACGTGCTACCATAACAAGCTTGCTGTTGCACAGGTAGTGGATTGCTGTACAAATCTGTGGTTGGTAGAACAACCGTTGGTCTTGAGGAAGCTGGAAGTGGATTTCCATACAGATCTGTTGCTCCGGTAGATCGAACAGGTAATGGATTTCCGAACATATCAGTTGCTACGATAGATCGTTGGCTTGGCTGTTGTGGAGCTGGTTGTAGTGGATTTCCATACAAGTCTGTGGTTGGAGCTGGCTTTACAGGAACTTGTATCGGATTGCCATACAAATCTGTGCTTGTGACAAATGCCATTTGGAGTGGAGCATGTTGAGCAGGTATTGCAGAAGTGCTAGAAGCTCCATAATACATATCAGGATTTTGTTGTACTGGAACCTTTTTCGCCTTTAGAGTTTCTTCCTGATCTTTATTCTCCAACATCTGAACGAAATCATTGATTGAGGTTGTAGCCAATGTGCCATTGTACTTCAAAATTTCCAAGAAACCCTTCCATTGAAATGGCAGCGCATCGGCCAACTTTGTGACAACCTCTCCAGGAGTTGTTACTACCCCATAATGATTCAACTCAGTTAACAAGTGATAAAATCGACTTATCAAATCTCTCAAAGATTCTCTTTCCATACAAGTGAAACCATCAAACTCTTTCTTAAGTAAGTCATGTCGTAATTTGCGTGACGCTTCATTTCCTTCACCTCTCGTCTTCAATGCGTCCCATAACCGCTTTGTTGTCTTGAAGCTTACAAACTGATGATAGATGTCTTTGTTTAACGCTTGAGTTAGAATAGAAAAAGCCTTCTTTTCTAAATCATAAATCTTCTTATCATCTGGAGAAAGATCTGCAAAAGACGCGGCAGTTGAAGCGGCAACATCAAGTGCTTGATCGAAGTCTGTAGTGAATCGTAACCATAACTCCGTGTTTTGCCCAAGAATATACGTATGAAATCTGTCTTCCCATCCTGGATATTCATTCATGTGCATTAGCTTCGGTGGATGATTATTGCTTCCAGTTTCATTCTTGCTTAAAAGTATACTTTGAATACTTTGATTTTGATTTGAAACAAACGCCCATTGACCTGTCGAAATTGGATTCACTTGCGAAGATGCGGTTGCGGGAGATTCGGCCAATGATGGCGACAAACCCGTGCTTCTATACTTGCTTTCCATATTAGATGCGGGTGCGGGAGATTCGGCCCACGATGGAGATAAACCCGTGCTTCTATACTTACTTTCCGTATTAGTCAGAGTACCCCACCAATCCGGATTCATTTTGGATGTCTATTGATGAAAACCTGCTTAAATCACTCAAATCAAACAATTAAATAAATTTTGCAAAGGTTCTGTTAAAATTTTAAGGATGTTTGACGAAATCTTGTATGACGAACTCACAGATTTCGTCTAGAACCACTTATGACGAAAATAATGATTTCGTCCAACACAACCCTTGACGAAATTAGAGATTTCGTCCAGAAACACTATTGACGAAATTAGAGATTTCGTCCAGAATACGTTTGGCGAAATTGGGTAGAGTTCGTCGAAGACATTGATGAGTTCATCGAGGACTAGTGTTGACGAAATTAGGTGTTTTCGTCGCTGATATGTTTGACGAAGTTAGGGGTGTTCGTCGATGATATGTTTGACGAAGTTAGGGGTGTTCGTCGCTGAACTTCAGTTGACAAATGTGACCGATATTTTTTTCAACAAAATCAGATCTTATCTTCTGACACAAACCTGCTTTTTCAAACCATCATGCTTTCGACCATACTTATCAACCAACCATCATCATGCTTTATATAATCAACAATGCCACAACAATTCAACAATAAGGATCAAACACAGATATTATCAAGAATAAAAACAAGAACAACTTGAATATATGATGAACTTGATGAGGATATGAATTTTCCGGCAACCGATAAATTTTCCGAACAACGATTTTGCACAATGTTTCAATAACGACCTTATCCTAACATGCATAACAAAGATTTAACAAGGTTTTTAGCAAAACAAACAGCAAAATCACAAGGTTTTCATGATTTTAACACCTGTTTTTTAGAAAAATATAATCTTCAAACTCAAACTTTAAGAAAAACACATTAAAATCTTTCAAAACACAAGAAAACAACTTGGTTTTAACAAGGAATCGAGCCAAACGCTCTGATACCAATTGTAGGTCCACCCGGAGGATCGAGATAAACCTCTATTCCCTGTTTTCCGACGAACCCGAGAGTGCGGAATCCAAACGGGTAAGTTAAACCAAGTTACGAACACAAAAACGACAAATACGAGATTCACCGATTAACATTCCAATGTATTAATCTTGTAAATAGTTACAAAGCAATGTTTACAAGATGTTCTTATAAACTCTCAGTGTGTTCTCTCAATGAAATCTATTCAGACTTCTCTCTCATGTGTTATGTCTGTTCTGTTTGATGTATATATACTAACATGTAGACGAAAACATGTTCTGGACGAAAACCCTTGGCGAACTTACAATGTCTTCGACGAAATCCAATATCTTCGACGAAAACAAGGGATTTCGCCAACATGGAGTCTTCGTCACTTGTTGGGCCTGGGATTTCGTCACTTGGGCTTGGACTTGGGCTTCATCATGGATGGGACTTCGACTTGGGCTTCATCATGGATGGGACTTCGAAAACATGATGGTCCAAACAACAAACATCAAACAGTTTAACACATAAACCATAACAAATATGCATACCGCACACACGCAGTAGCATTTACATCGTACGTTACAAAGTAAATAACATACCGAGTCAAGATAGGAGGATATCTTGACTACGGCCTTCACTTCGTAGCCGAGACTAACCGAGCCGAGCCGTATCCACACAATATGTATCAACAAACTCCCCCTTGGATGCTGCTCGCGAGGTTCGTAATCTCGTTCTCCATCTCTTGATGGTTCTTTTTCTCGGAAAGGATCTTCAAAGTCTTCACGTGTCACACATAGAAAGTGTATCAACAAACTTCCCTTTTCAACAAACAGGAAGTGCATTAACAAACTCCCCCTTAAGTTATGCTCGTGAATCTTTTGATCTTTGATACTTTAGATCCTTGTGGTGTTGATGATTGATCAGCGGCAACTCGATCATCTTTATCATTTTTTGTGGCATCTTTTATGGTGGGTGCATATTGTAGGTCCACCCGGAGGATTGAGATAAGCCTCTATTCCCTGTTTTCCGACAAACCCAAGAGGGCGGAATCCAAACGGGTAAGTTAAACCAAGTTACGAACAGAAAAACGACAAACACGAGATTCACCGATTAACACTCCAATGTATTAATCTAGAAAGCAGTTACAAAGCAATGTTTACAAGATGTTCTTATAAACTCTTAGTGTGTGTGTGTTTACAGTGTGTTCTCTCAATGAAATTTATTCAGACTTCTCTCTCATGTGTTATGCGTGTTCTGTTTGATATATATTTACTAACATGTAGACGAAAACCTGTTCTGGACGAAAACCCTCGGCGAACTTACAATGTCTTCGACGAAATCCAATATCTTCGACGAAAACAAGGGATTTCGCCAACATGGAGTCTTCGTCACATGTGATTTCGTCACATGTGACTTCGTCACTTGTTGGGCCTGGGATTTCGTCACTTGGGCTTGGACTTGGGCTTCATCATGGATGGGACTTCGACTTAGGCTTCATCATGGATGGGACTTCGTCGCATGATGGTCCAAACAACAAACAGCAAACAGTTTAACACATAAACCATAACAAATATGCATACCGCACACACGCAGCAGCATTTACATTGTACGTTACAAAGTAAATAACATACCGAGTCAAGATAGGAGGATATCTTGACTACGGCCTTCACTTCGTAGCCGAGACTAACTGAGCCGAGCCGTATCCACACAATATGTATCAACAGATATATAATTGTTTGATGACATGTTGAAGACCAACGCCTGCTCTAATGTATTGATCCCTTCATGCCATCCATATATCAATCAAGTACAAAGTGACATGATGTCATATCAGTGTCATCAGTCTCTTTATCTTGAATATTTGTCCATCTCATTCAGCAAAAGATTATAGAGATACCCAACTCACAGAAGAATCCATTCAGTGAAATCACACTCAGATCAATACTCAATATAGCAGAATCGAGGTTCTGCATCTGTGGCTTTTTTAAGTATTATTTTTTGGCGTTTTTAAAGTGAATGGTTTCTAGGGAATATGGCGTTTGTTTCTGGTTTTGTGATAAGTTGTTTATGCAGAGAAGTCTCTCTTTATAGGATGTTTTTGGCGCGTAGTTTAGGCAGTTTTTATTTATATTAAATGATATTAATAAAGTAGTCGTCTTTTCAGTTTACTGTGTATTTTTACTCTTTTTTATGTTTAGTTTTTTATGAGTTTTTAGGGTCATAGACTTTCCATCTCCCAGGTCTGGCGTTTTTGAATGTTTTTAAGTAGTTTTTGGCGTTTTTTTTTTCATTTTTAGCTTTTATTAATTAATACTTTTGCAAATTACTTTCATTATAGTTTGCGAGTTTTTTGCGTTTTTACTCCATTTTATGGCGTTTTCGTATGCATTATGACTGTTTTGGCGTTTTATTAAGATAATGTATGTTTTTATTCTAAGTTCAAAAATACATAACAAACAACAGAAAAAGAAAATTAAAAAAATAAAAATAAAAACAATTCATCTTCCAAATCTTCACTGTCATCAGTCTCTTTATTCATTGAATCATGTTCGCTGGTGGTTTGGCTTAGCCATGCTTGTGTTTTTATGGCCGTTTGGAAAGACAAAATGACATGAGTTTTCTTTTTGAATATGTATCTTCAAACAACTCATTAGTGTCATTCGTCTTTTCATGCCATTAAAATATTCATCAAGAAGAAAACACAGAAAATGACATAAGTCTGACCCCAACATCTTTTTGTTTATGATTTGTCCATCTCATGCAGCAAAATGTTATTTGAGTCCCAGCACCTCAGGGTAAAATTCATTATCCGAAACTTTGGCGTAGAATAATATTTTGAATATACAAGAAACGATATTTGGCATTTTTGGCGTTTTACTGAGGAAATAGTGTATCTGAAGGAACCGTCGATCTCTTGGAATCTTTTGATATTTGAGTGTTTTGGCGTTTTCTAAGATGAATGGTATATAGTAGAAAATATGGCGTTTTTGAGTTGGTGTGTTTGATGTTTTGGTGATTTTGGCGTTTGTATGTTGAATGGTATATAGTTGAAAATATGGCGTTTCTGGTTCTGGGGGTGTGTTTTTATGTCTTGGATGTTTTTTGTTTATATAGCGATGTGATTTGGTCCGTAATGGCGTTTTATTCATCAGTATGGCGTTTTCGTATAGAGGTGTAAAGACCCTTTTACCCTTAATGGGGCGCGTCCACGTAATAAAATTGATGTTATTTACGAAAACGCCACCGCGTCAATCTAGTCCATAGATTATTTTAATCGGACGATCCATAAGCGTTCTCACCGTTCTCACACTTTCTACTGTTTTCTCCAAATCCCGACCCTATATATATATATATACTAAATTCATTATTCATAAAGATTTTCCAATTATATATATATAAAATTGAGTAAAATTTGTTTCTTCGATTGAGTATCTAAATACCATTTTATATATTTCCTGTAAAGAATTTTTCTTCATTTAAAAAAGGGTAAATTACATTTTTCGTCCTTTATTTTTGTAGCGGGTTGCACAGGATGACCTTTAACTTTAATAATTACAATCACAATCCTTTATTTGAAAAACCCGTTGCATGTTTCGTCCTTTACCTTAAACCAAGTTTAAATTTTCAATTAAGTCTGGTCATTTGCAAGGCTCATGAGGATAGGTAAGTAATTTTACTCATTTATATAAAATATAATTAAACAACTAACCCCTTCCTCTCTCTCACTCTCTCTCCAACAAACCCTACCATCATCCCATCCACGATCAGTGATTTTTAAATCTGCCCTAATCCATATGAATCTTATTACAAACAAGAAACTTCTCAAGTTAAATCAAGAAGCTTGAAATAAGAATGAAAATGCTTTGTTTTGATAAGTAAAATGGCTGTTGCAATCCTATATTTCTTTTGGGTTAAAACAGGGGTGCACAAAAAAGTTAGGGAAAAGTTCAATAGTCATTCAAGAATTTACTCAACAAAACACCAAACTCAGTTTCAGAAATTGAAAATAATAGATGAAAAAGAAAGACAAAGAAATCCAAGTTTGTTCTTTTATCTCAAAACCTGAATCATATTTACCCTAAAACCCCATCTTCCTTGTTTAGCGAGTAAGTGAACAACGAAACAATAGTCGCCGCCGTCATCAACAACGAAACAACCGCCACCGCCGTCATCAACAATGGCGAGATCTGAGAAAGCTTCAGATCTAACTGGACAAGAGGTATGAAGATAGGGATCGGCGGTTTAAAGAAGATGAAGGTTATTCAAGGTATGCCGCGAGTGAGGATGAAGGTTATTCAAAGTTTCAAAAGTAATTTACTGATATTTGCCTTCTGTTCCCTGTCATGGCCCATTTGAATAAGAAGATGTAGAAACTTTGATAATGGGTTGATGGTGGTTGGAGGTGGTGGTGGGTGGTGGTAGTTGATGTTGATGGTGGAAGTGAAAGATGGGGAAGAGAAAGATAAACTGCACTGATATATTGGTTTTTGAAAATTATTTTTGTTTTATTTATTATAGAGTTAACTGCCATTTTCGTCCCTGTGGTTTGGTTACTTTGGCCATTTCAGTCCATTTTTCAAAAATGCGCCATTTTCCTCCCCGACGTTCTGGAAAGGTGCCATTTCAGTCCAAAAATCATAACCCAGTTAAGTCGGTTTGTAAATAAGGACTGATTGTGTAAATTTGTAATATAAAGGACCATTTATGTAAAATGTATAAATATTAATATAATTATAAAATATATAATATATATATAGGGAGAAGATCATGCGAGAACCACCTCTTATTGCGAGAACCGCGAGAACCAATGTGAACACAACAAAAAATGCCTAAAAATAGCTAAAAATCACACAAATTTTTTTTTTAAATATTTTTTATAAAAAAATCGCTACTTTTCGAAGTAAAAAAAAAAAAAAAAAAAATTTACAAAATTTGTTTTTTAAATTTTTTTTTTTTGGCTTCTAAAAGTAGCGATTTTAACATAAAAAATATTAAAAAAAAAATTAGATTTTTTTTTTTATTTTTTTAGTTTTTTTTGGGGTTTAGTTTTTAGCATTTTAGCTTGGGGGGGGGGGGTTAGGTTTTTGGGGGGTGGAGGAGGGGGGTTTAGGTTTTTTTTTTTTGGGGGGGGGGGTGGGGGGTTAGGTTTTTTTTGGGTTTTAGTTTTTAGCATTTAGCTTGGGGGGGGGGGGGTTTAGGTTTGGGGGGGGGGGGTAAGGTTTTTTTTACGTTTTTTTAGCTATTTTAGGTTGTGTTCACATTGGTTCTCGCGGTTCTCACAATAATGGTGGTTCTCGCATGAGCTCCTCCCTATATATATATATAGGGGCTGGTTAACGTACAAATGCGCTTATCGTACATTACGTACGCTAAAATCTCAGCCGTCAGATCATCTTCCCGCATTGAAAATCACATGTTGTTTTTTTTGTAACAATTTCGCATATTGGTTTTTTAACATGCGATTTCATCAAAATTACCACATGCGAAATTGTTACAAAAACCAACATGCTATTTCATCAAAATTATCACATGCGAAATTGAACTATCACATGCGAAATTGTTATAAAAAAACAACCTGCTATTTCATCAAAATTATCACATGCGAAATTGAATTACCACATGCGAAATTGTTACAAAAAAACAACATTCTATTTCATCAAAATTATCACATGCGAAATTGAATTACCACATGTGAAATTGTTACAAAAAAACACATGCTATTTCATCAAAATTATCACATGCGAAATTATTACCAAAAAAAAAAACATGCGATTTTCATTGCGGGAAGATGATCTGACGGCTGAGATTGTAGCGTACGTAATGTACGATAAGGGAATTTGTACAGTACCATTTACCTATATATATATATATATATATATATATATATAATGTATACACACCAGAGCATTTCAGTCCAAAAATCACCACCGCCGCCGGAACCGGAGCTCCGGTGGTCACCACCTCCGCCGCCGGAACCACCAGGGGCGGACCCACATTGGTGCCACCGGGGTCCCCGGACCCCAATCTTTTTAAAAAAATAGTAGATTCGGTATATTAAATTGTATATGGACCCCATAAATACAATTAGGTGGACACCATAGAAATAAAAAGAAAGTTGATGTAGTGGTAAATCTCCCTCTTTTCCACCAAGAGGTCATGGGTTCAATCCTTGATAAGCCCATTTTTCTTATTTTTTTTTAAATCTAGTTCAAACCTCACTTTAACTCGACCCGAACGAGGACCGACCCGAAAATGGACCCCATTGAAATAAAATCCTGGGCCCGCCACTGGAAACCACCCTCTATCTCTCTTACTCTCTCTTACCAATTTCCCTTTTTAATTCCAAAACCTTAACCCTTCTTCAACCCTTTAGAAAACACTGCAACAACAATCTAATACCATCTCCTAATAACACACACCAACAGGAAGTTGCAACAAACCTTCTTCTCCCCTCTCTCTCTCTTCGATTCAATCAACACAAACTATAATTTGCTTTTAGTTATCTTTCAAGATGCGGATCTTTGTAAAAACTTTAAACCGAAAAGACTATAACTCTCGAGGTTGAGAGTTCTGATACAATGAACGGCCAGGGCCTCGACGGCCGGAGTATCACCGTCAACGAGTCGCTGTAGCGGGGACGGTTGTGGAGGTTGGGTGACGATGGTTGGGGTTGTCGATCTGAGGTGATGTGCTGGATTAACGGCGGAAATGGAAGTGACCGAAGTCGCTGTGTGACGGTGAAGGTGGTGTGGAACGGTGAAGTGGTGGTGGATGGTGTTTATGAAGACGGACATTGACGAAGATGGTCGGAGATGATGATGGTGGTTATATCAAGTCCGGTATTCCGATGATGAAGAGAATGGTTTGTTGTGGAGAGTGGTGGTTAGATGAACAATAATGAGTTCAAAACCCAGATTTATGGTGATTTTTTAGGAGTTTTGTGTTTGATGATGTTGACTTTGTATTTCTATATGCAATATGAGGATTCAGTGTATAATGTGGTGGAATCCAACAGTTTTTGTTCAAATAATTGCATAGCAATTTGAAATTATCCAACAAAAAAGTTTTGATCAGTGGGGTTTCTGGTTCATCTGCGGATGTAGTGAAATTTATGGATCTGTGAGTTTTTGGTTTGAATCCAAACATATCTTTTTCTTCTCTTTCCTTCTCGGAAATATAAATACGCAGTCAGATGTTGGTTCGTGGGGGTGTGGGGTGTCGGAAGGATGGCCGGATTTACTCCGGTCACCGGAGTAGAGAGGTAAAGGTGATGGCGGTGGTGATTGCAGAGCATAGAGAGAGAGAGAGTGTGTGTGTGAACTGAATCGATGATGATGATAACAGATGATGACGATGATGACGTTGATGGTGGTGGTTCCGGCGGCGGCGGTGGTGACCACCGGAGCTCCGGTTCCGGCGGCGGTGTGTATACATTATATATATATATATATATATATTAATTATATTAATATTTATACATTTTACTTAAATGGTCCTTTATGTTAAAAATTTACACAATCAGTCCTTATTTACAAACCGACTTAACTGGGTTATGATTTTTGGACTGAAATGGCACCTTTCCAGAACGTCGGGGAGGAAAATGACGCATTTTTGAAAAATGGACTGAAATGGCCAAAGTGGTCAAACCACAGGGACGAAAATGGCAGTTAACTCTTTATTATAATAATTTTAATTAAATTAGTAAAAGGACTATATTACCCTTCTGTGATCAAAGTTAACTTAAAAATCTAACCAAGTTAAGTTTAAAGGATGTAAAATGCAATGAGTTTTCCAAATAAAGGATTGTGACTGTAATTATTGAAGTTAAAGGTCATCCACTGCAATACAATACGATACAAACATAAAGGACGAAAAGTGTAATTTACCCTTTAAAAAATTAAATTTATCTTGTATATTATACATAAACTCAAACCAATTAGACACCTACTTTTTTATATGTCTTTGTACTTGTGTAGGTTTTAGGATTTCGTTTGTGCCTTGTATAGTTTCATAATCATCTTTAAATCACTTTGTATTCGGCTAGAGCCTCGGTTCTGGTCAATGGTTCTCCTACTAGAGAGTTCGATTGCTCCCGCGGCCTCAGACAGGGTGACCCGTTATTACCCTTTTTGTTTGTTATAGTGATGGAAGCCCTAACCTGTATTATGAAAAAGGCTGTCTCTATTGGTTTATTTAGAGGTGTTGATATCACCACCGGTGGACCGTCTTTGTCCCGCCTGATTTATGCGGATGACGTGATGTTTATGGGCGAGTGATCATTTTCAAATATTAATAATCTGAGAAGGTTGCTAAGGTGTTTTTACTTAGCTTCTGGTCTAAAGGTGAATCTAGCGAAATGCAGCATTTATGGAATTGGGATGAGCGAACATGATGTTCAACAAATGGCGAACCATTTGAGTTGCAAACAAGGTACGTTTCCTTTTACGCATCTTGGTTTATTGGTTGGGGCAAATATGAACTTGGCTCGGAATTGGAAATCGGTGTTGGAGGTGTTTAGGAATCGGCTTTCTTTATGGAAAGCCAAAACATTATCGTATGGTGGTAGAATCACACTGATTGAGTCGGTTTTAAACTCTTTACCTACATATTATCTTTCGTTATTTAAAGCACCGGTTAAGGTTTTGGAGGCACTTGACAAGATTAGAAGGGTTTTCTTTTGGGGTGGTTCGGAAGAAAAAGCAAAAATGAATTGGGTAGCATGGGAAAAAACAATTGCACCGGTTGAATATGGGGGGTTGGGTTTTGGTTCTATTCGAGATGCTAATTTAGCTATGTTGGCTAAGTGGTGGTGGAGATTTAAAACGGAAAAAAATAGCTTGTGGCGAAGGGTTATTTGGGCTATACATCATAACACTAGGGCTTGGAATGATATTCCAGCTAAAGTATCTATATCTGGGCCATGGAAAAGTATCATTGGGATTCGGCAGCCGTTACTAAATGCCGGTGTTGATTTAAGGTGTGCTGCCTATGTGAATGTGGTAAATGGAAAAAATGTTCAATTTTGGTTAGATATTTGGGCTGACCCAGTACCATTTTACATAAAATTCCCAGAATTATTTAAAGTTGAATGCGTTAAGGACTGTTTGATGGAGCATCGATTGGGCTTAGATGAGTCTGGGCCTGTGTTCACTTGGGCTTGGGCTCGTCCAAGTTTTAATGATAATGAACAACTTCAGTTGCAACAGTTGGCTTGTTTGGTTAGTGGGCTAAATATGGGATTGGGTAAAGACAGATGGTCATGGAAGTATGATCCGAATGGGTCTTTTAATGTGGCTGGAATTAAGAAGATCTTGAGTACGGCTAATCGTGTTACTCCCGCACGAGCATTCGAGTGGAATAATTGGATCCCGAAGAAGGTTGTTATTGTGGATTGGAGGGCAGAAATGGATAGATTACCGACAAAGTGTGCTTTGGCATATCGGAATATCTCGGTGCAAAATAACCTTTGTGTCCTTTGTGGTGATTTTGCTGAAACTTGTGAGCACATCTTTGTATCGTGTCAGTTCTCTCAAATGGTTTGGCAAAACATGGCGGATTGGTGTAAAATTCCACCTATAATTGCGTTTGACATTAAGGATTTGCTGAGTTTACATGAAGTAACTTCGTTGGCAAGGAAGAAGAAGAAAGTGTTACATGCTGTAATCTTGGTGACTTTTTGAAGTCTATGGAAGCTGAGAAACGAGACCGTTTTCCGGCAAGCGAATCCGAACACGACGAGGATCTTGGATGAAATAAAAGCAATGGCATACCTATGGGTGAAGAATAGATCGAAGATGGTGGATCTAACATGGGAGAATTGGTGTCGGTTTGAAATTATTGGATAGTTTATGTAGTTATATGTTGTTGCGTATTCATTGGTGACGTGACTGTTTTTGTAAGTTTTTTGGTGGGTAGCATCTTGCTACCATTAATAATATATCTTTCTGTCGGCCGTTCAAAAAAAAACTTTCACATTGAATAACTCCCTCGGTTTACGAAATCTATGTAGGATAAAATTAAAATGAATGCCCCAGAATAAGAAGTTTATTTGAAGTATGAAAATCAATATTGAAATTAGACCAATTTACTTTTATGATTGGATGGTATGGAATGGAGCCCCTAGAAGTTTTGTTGCGCCACATAACGCCATGTGTGGAGCCTCTAGGCGTTTTATTGTGTCACAAAACGTTATGGTATGCAATGGAGCCCCTAGAAGTTTTATTGCCCTAGGAGTTGTATGAATATCATGTTTTGTGCATTAAAATATGTTATACATTAAAAGTCGTATTTCCATTTCCCTATGTTTTGCTAGGTTCTCGTATGTTTTCTGAAACCGAAAAAGTTTATTCATCATCCTGATAAGAATATAATGGCAACAAAGTACGCTTGAATAAAACTGAAGAGAATTATATGAAAAGAGTAATATGAAAATGTGACGCCAAAACGATTTTATTCTTGAAATCCACAAAAGATGCAATCAACAATGAATATAAGGAAAACCATTGTCAGATGTTTATATGTACAAGAAGTGAAGAACGGAAATTAGATTCAATTTAGTTTCACATGAACAATATATATTGCCGCAAATTATAGGTAACACATAAAATGGAACACCATTAAGATTGATAGCATAATATGTGTCTTACCTATAATTTGTATTCATTTTGGTCTTTCTTGCCTGGTTCGGTTTTCATGTAATCCAATGAATAATCCTGTTTCCACATCCGAACTCTCTCCGTTGTTCATGGTTTGAAAATTTGCTCGTCGTTCTTCTATCATTTCTTCGGTTCGAGCGAGACACTGAAATAAAGATTCGGGTTTCGTTAATTCTCATTTTCAATCGACAGTTTACAGGTTTACAAGACTGTATAATTATTTTTTAGTATTGAGAACAAATGTTACAACTTTCAATGTCAAAATTAGTTAAGTCAGCTGTAATTTAAAATGAACTAATATAAATGATAAGGCTTACCTTTCCACTAAGCATTGCATTTTGAGAAGCTAGCAATTTCACCTGTAATTTACCGAAAGAAATTAAATGATGCATTTTTCATGAGTAGCAAATTTGGCAATTTGCTTAATGCAAATTAGATTTTAATAATCTAAATCTTGTATCACTGGCCGATAATAATCAAGACAAGCAATTTGACTAATGGCATTTCCAACATTCATTTTCATTTACAAGGAAAATCTCAATCTAACAGAGAAGTATCTCCACTTGCTCCTGATGAACAAGTGATAAATTTTATTTCAACTAGAATGTTGTAACTGTTTTATTATAACGTAAATGAAAGTTAGGGATAATTGTACGCTTGATTGAGATTGCCCTTGCAGCGAAAGTGAAGTTAAAAGTGCAATTGGTTAGATGGTCAGTATTGAATTTTATCAGTCGCTAGGTAATAGTTTGGATTATTAATATCTAAATTTTCTTATTTATACATGAAAAGTTCAGTTATTAGGGTATGTGACTGCAAGTAATTAGAGTTATGCATAATTTGTCTATTTTTCAAAGAAAATAATGAAAATGAATTAACAGGTACCATCTACTTTGTTATATTATATGATTTCTGTTTACATATATATACTCTCTCCGATTTAAGAGTCGTGATTTTTGTTTCACAATATATGTAAACAGGCTTTTTTTACAATATGAACTAACTGGATAAACAATTTTTCTTACAATATGATGAACTACTGGATTCTTGTATTCGTAAACCTTGAAAGCATTGAAAGCAAGTTCATGTTATACCATTATAGAACATGATAAGGCAATGTGAACGACCACAAAACACTATTTTTTTAATTGTTTTTTTCCAAATAGAGCAATTTAAAGTGTTCAGAAACTACCTTTGCCCGTAGCTCTTCAACCTGTTCATTATAGACTTGCATCTGAAACATAGAAATCAAAATTAAATCAAAACATATTCAAGTCTACCTCGATAAGAACTAGTTGTTGAGAGTCAATTTCTCTTTTTTCTATGTAGAAAGGGAACCTTTCGAGCTCGAATGATGCATATACTCCTCTCCAATTGATGTTCAATCTCTTGCAGTTCCTCGATGGTGCTTGACCCTAGTCCTTGTCCCAAAAGTTTTCTGTCAAGTTATAGATGTTATGTCGATTTTGCATATATCGATCTTACTGTTGAACTTAGCTTTTACTAGTGCATGTTTTGTAAATTGTAATTAAGTAATAAGAACCCAGAATATCAACCTCTTTGCAAGCTCTAGGACCTTTATCTTGTTTCCCATGCTTTCCGTTTCCTGTCTCAAATGCTGCCACTAAAATACTGTAAGTAACATGTTGCAAAGTGTTGAATAAAAGTAGAGGTTTCCACGATATGGACAAGCCAACAACAAGTTTTCTTTGTAGCACTTTATAAAAAGTTACAAGTGGATCCATAAAGCTTGTATGATGAGGAGGGAATAGCCTCCGAGGATGATGGGTACGCTCAAGTACGTACGAAAAACTCAAACGGTCATTTAAAGGCAGGGAAACTATGACGGAAGCTATAACCTTCAAATAGTCATTCGATGAATCCTCAAAAGGCCGTTTCAAAGTAGGGGGCTATGACGTAAGCCCTAACCTTGAAATGGCCGTTTGGTACAACCTCAAACGGCTGTTTATAATATTGTAGGATTAGATTGTCAATGGCGTGTGTATAACGGATCTCCTAGAGAATGTCCTAAGAGAAGTTTATTTGATTGTAACACATTTAGGGTGGAGGGTATGGTTCAATCACTCTAGGGTGTTTGAGTTATTCTCTACCCAATAATAGCATGCCATGTCAAGTGCCTATTCCACTCCTCATTTTGTACTCAATCAGAGGGTATGGTTCAAACACCTAGAGAGTAATAAAAAAATTTAAAAAAATTGTGATTGGTTGAAAAGGGTTGGGACCCACCATTAAACCCCTCTCCCTCCTCTTTCCCTCCTCTTCCCGCATCGGTGACTATACACCGAAAACATTCAAACAATCGGTGACTCAAACAAGTGGGGGTGGTTCACCGTGGTTCACCGATCGGTGAAAGGAGTCACCGAAGTCACTCAATCAATCCACACCGTCTACCCTTATTATTATTTATAATAATATAATATTTACCATTCTAACTCCCATATTGCCAAATAAAAATGTAACTCTAAAATCTTAAAGTAACTTTGTTATGCTTTGTATAGGCTTTGCTAATTCAAGTTAAGCATACAAACCAATAGCGTTTCAAAACTCAAATATATTTTATTTAAACACAAGATCTGCAAAGGAGAACCCTAAATTTAAGAACACCTTCGAAGGGTTGAAAGAACAGGATTAAAAACCATCTATAGTTTTTTTTTAGAGTAAATTACGTTTTTGGCCCCTGTGTTTATATCACTTTTACTAAATTACGTTTTTAACCAGCTGGGGTAGCCCAGTTGGCCACCGACACCCACCTCTTACCAAGAGGTGCCAGGTTCGAACCTTGGGGCGAACAAAGTACCCTCAAAGGGTCGGCTCGGCAAGGGTATTTACTGCCAGGCTCAGGCTTGTCGGGTGGCGGCCTGGGAGGGGTTATCCCCTCCGCGGTCAGGGGTAACGTGCATTACCCCCTTTTTTTTTTTTTTTCTATATTAGCCCAAAATAAGAATTTTTAACATATCTGCCCCCATGATTTCTATAACTAACCATTTTGGCCCCTAAGGGGCCAAAATGGTTAATTATAGAGACCATGGGGGCTAAAATGGTTAGACTTAGGGGTCAAAATGGTTAGTTATAGAGACCATGGGGGCATATATGTTAAAAATTCTTATTTTGGGCTAATATAGTAAAAGTGATATAACCACAGGGGCCAAAAACGTAATTTACTCTTTTTTTTATAATTTATAATCGAATCAGTTTGTGTTTTTTTTTTTTCTTTTTGACAGAACAACGACTGTGATCATTTAAGAAGGAACACAAACCTGAACATCTTCTACAGTCACAGAATTTTCGGTTTGAACTTCTTTTACGTGATTCCTATAACGATTAATAACCTCCTCCATGCTGAACAAATTCAAAACACAAAATTCATATGCTAATAATGACATCATTTATCTCCAAGAAAAAAGTGAGAAATGTTTCAAAAAGTTCAATATATTCTTATATCAAGTGTGTGTTGTATGCCCTAATTAAAATAAGCTAATAATTTAGTTCAGAAATGACATAATTTATTGAAGCCCTAACAGGAAAAATCAACTCAAGGATGTTGTATCCTGTCATAAAAAGTGTTCTAAACTTCTAAGATACAGCCGGAACCCTTCTGGCTTAGTTCTTTAATCAATTAAAGAAAGCTTCCCCTATTCCCCACGAACCTAATTTTTTGACAGAAGGACTAATGGACTACTATGATGAATCTAACCGTTGTTGATTTGACAATTTTTCTGCTCACTAATCATACATCTTTATTTAACAAAAATAATATTTTTGTTTGTTCCGCCTATTAGTTGTTAAAAAGATTATTCGTATAAAGTTTAGCAACTGCACATGCAAGTAGGCGAACAAATAAACTTACCTAGCAATATGTAACTCATAAAATAGGGTCTGAGAAGGATGAATGGAAAGTAAACATCTTCTCTATCACAGGAAGTAGAGATAGAGCATCTTCACAATGGGACCCTCGACTCAAAAACATTATTTATCAAACAAAATAAAATCATGAATAACTTAAAGCATATATAAGTAAAAAAACAAAAGAACAAATAATAGTAGTAAACAATAACAAATGGAGTAATAAAACTAGTAAAAATAGTAACAGTAGTAGGAAAGAAAGGAAAGAAGAGTAAAAAAAGAGATTATAAAACCTCTACAAAGTAATTAGCGCTGATACATAAAAAGACAGGCAGACGAACAAGTTAGAAAATCTAAGAAATTAAGACTAAGTTAATACAAATTTTACGCCACAAAAATCCTAACCTTTATCAATGTTTTCAGAAAATTATATAATCGATCTTGTATTTAGAAATGTGCAATTCTAACCAACTTAATTTTTTCTACCCATATCATGTAAGTTTGGTCTGTCTTTGCTCATTCGCCAACTATGAGGGTTTCTATGCTTCTTAAAGTGTCATCATCTGTCTCCTTTATATATGTTCAACTCATCTCAATCTCTCATTCTTTATCTTATCTGAAATGCGTGCCACCCCTGATTTACCACAAAAACTTCATTTTTATCCTATTTGACCATGTATGGCCACACATAGCATCCTCATCTACGATACCTTAAACTTTGGTGTTTGTGTCTTCCTGGTAGCCCAATAATCGGTCTCATATAATATAGTTGGGGAAACTACAACATAATAGATTTTTCCATTTAATCCTATTTGGAACCTCTTGTGACAAAAAGACTGTTGTGTCTGCTTTCCACTAACACCAGCCTTGTTAAATGAGGTAAACTGCATCACTTTTAATGTTGGTTTCAAAAAAATGCAAGGCACTCCGAGGCGCTTGGGTCCTAACTCCCAAAAGTCGAGACACGGGTGCTAGGCGCGAGATTAGAGTTTCACGTAATTGAGGCACTATGTATTTTAATAATATTTTTTCTAAATTAGTTTTATGTAATATTTACATCGTTTTCAATCCTAGAATAGCTTTAAAAGGGTAATAATAAGAACTATACTTTGGTTCAATCCTTGTGAGTTTTTTTTGCCTAGTGATCAAGAGAAATTAACTTTTATAAGGAGACCAAAATTCAATCTTTTGGGAGATGTATATTTAGGGAAGGTAGGATCTTTACCATTAAAAAAAAAGAACTAGACTTTAAAAAACTCTTATATATTACCAAAAAAAGCTCAAAGGACAACAAATTAAGCTATATGTTTGATCGAAAGTAGCCAAAAAAAAACAAAGAATAAAACAACATTCTTGAAAAACAAAAGAAAAAATTAATGAAAACTCACTTTGTAAAAAAAAAAAAAAAACCACTGTAATAAAACAAAAAACATAACATATTCAAAATATTAACTTTCCAATTTCCAGTATGCCTACAGCTCTGTCCTTCTACCTGTGACTAGATATTATTGTCCACAAGATAGACTTAAATCAAATATTAAGTATCAGCTAAAAAATGTTTTTCATTTTCTTTCGTGTGTGCCTTTTTCCTCACCGTATGGTCTTCCTTCTCGTTCTCCCTCACTATCCTACAACTCCAGTCTCAAGCAACCTAGAACACCGGTTGTTGTTGTTGTCTCTGACCCATTCTACATGAAGAGTTGCTTCCAGCAAAGTGCCGCTTCGATCTAGCCGCTTCATGCAGTCCAACGTCTCACCATAAGCGAGGCGTTTTCCCCACTTTCGTATGCCCCAGACGCGCTTTTTTTAACCAGGCTATCAATGTCCTCATCACTCTGGGTGAAGGTTCATACATACTAAAACTTGGTTGTTTGCGGGACAACTTGGCCTTCAATAGTTATTTGGGCGTCCTCCTCAATGAGGACACCACTTAAGTTATAGAAAAGCTACTCGGTTTTAAACCAGCTTATGCATAAGCCTTTACGCTCTAAGATTGCTCAGCACTTGTTTAGTCAACCACTTGGGGTCTCCCAGTGGCCAGCCACACCCACCTCTTCCCAGAGGACCCGGGTTCGAATCCTTGCAGGTACACCCTCCAGGCTTTCGCTTCCGGTTGGGTATTAACCGCCAGGCATCTATGGGGCTAAGCTAGCTTGTGGAATGAGATCACTCCAGCGGTTGCGAGGACCGTGCAATAACCCCCCCCCCCCCTGTTTAGTCTCTCATTCAAGTCATGTTTACTCTTCACCACAACACGATATTGTCCACAAAAAGCATGAATCACTGGATGACCTACCAGATCGACTTCTACAGCTCGTCCAAGACTGCCGCAAAAAAATACATCCTGAACGCAAATCCTTGGTGAAGGCTCGCTTCCACAGGGAATAAGTCTATGGCTCCCATTGGCACAATCATAATATGTGTGTTTATCTTAACATATCCCCCAATGAATCCCTTTTCCCTCGAGACTATCCCAAATTACTTGATGAGGTACATTACTATAAGTCTGTCAAAGGTTGATCAACGCCATATACAATTCATGCTTCATCGATCAGCCTATCCTTTTTCCATCATTTTCTTTAGAATATGTATCACCTCCATAGTAGACCACCTTAGAATAAATCCATATTGGTTCACTGGTACCCTGAGTTTATCATCCAATTCTTGTCTCGATAACCCTTTCCCACAATTTAATAATATGCCTTAAGAGCTTAATGCACATGTAGTTACCACAATATTGGGTTGTCCTTTGATCTTGTAGAGAGGGACTAAGCCACTGCTCTTCAACTAACCCCACATCTTAAGGATCTTGAAGATAATATTGAACAAATATATTGCCACTAAACTCCTTTCGCTGTAGAACACTTCCATAACTCAACTCAACGGGGATATTATCCAGGCCAACCGCCTTAGTTCTTTCCATCTTCCTAGAAGCTATACTTACCTCTTATGTGGTAATATTATGATAGTAGTAATATTTTACTGTCGTCGTTGTTTTGTGAAGTTATCATTTTTTTCGTGTTAATTCCTAGCACCATTGAAAAGATCATGGAAATAGGTTTCATATCTCACCTTGATGGATATGCAAGTAATTTTGCTATTAGTAAGAACATCTAAGAGCATCTACAACGGTTAAACCTGGTTCATAAACAGACTGCCTAGTTAGCATGTCATATCATTCCAAACCACTATCACTCTAAACCCCACTTTTTTCTCCAACAATAAACCATTCGAAACATCTACCTCACACTCCGCTTTTTACACTAAGAAAATAAAACTATTGTGAGTGGGTGCTCCCCACTCCTTCCAAACCAAACCGGTCCACTACACCGGATTCCCTCTCACCGGACGACCTCCTCCAACAAGTAGGTGCTCTAATTGCAATAAGCTTATCCATCTAATTGCAATAAGCTTATCCATCTAATAAGTACGAAAAGAATTTTGTACCTGACCATCCATCTCCCAAACAACTATCAAAGGATTCAATATTCATACTTCTTGCAACCAAGGTTTCTTGTAAAGATTAAACCATTTGATCAGAGGATTTTAGCCACAAAACATGTAGCTATTGGTCATTATTGCAGGCAATGTTTTATAATCCGGTTCTTATACCGTACTAGATTTGGCTCAGAAACAGTTTATCCGGGTATATCGGGTAGTTCAACCGGGTGTATTAGGCGGTTTAACTATATGGACATTTACAATATGGATTACAACTGAAACAAAGAAAATGTGATGAAAGAGCAGAAACAAAATTTTGAGCCCTCATGTTTCACACAATTTTCTTAAAAAAGAAAATTTGGTCTCATCTAATACCATGTATGTCGATCTCTTAGGGTACAATACCATAATTTGTTTGTTGTATGCTCAAAGATGACCACCAAGCCAAACTTATACCAAAAAAAGAGCATGTCTTCTTTTTGCAAGAGATTGGTGTGTATTAAATCAATGTATTCGGGTATACTCCAAAGGATACAAAGTGTCTCAAAGTTTTATTGATGAATTTAATGTCAACTAAGGCAGCATCTTAGTTGACAGGTTGAATCAGAGAAGAAACCGCTCAACGTTAAATTTACGTGTCAAATGTATTATATATATGGACTGCAGTTTCATCAGTTTAACTTTCAGTTTTAGTTGTTTAGTATTGATGTTTTTAAACTAAATAGTATTGATGTTTTTAAACAGTTGACAGGTTGAATCAGAGAAGAAACCGCTCAACGTTAAATTTACGTGTCAAATGTATTATATATATGGACTGCAGTTTCATCAGTTTAACTTTCAGTTTTAGTTGTTTAGTATTGATGTTTTTAAACTAAATATAGGTATAGGGGTCATTCTGTAATTAGTAGATAGTTAGTTTATGTTGTAATTAGATTAGTTAGAAAGTACGAGGACTAGATGCGACACTTTGGAAGATTGTAACCTATATCTAATGGAGCGACATCTTCTGGAGTCGCAGCCCTTCATGTGCGACAGTATCAAGGCAGGATCAAGAGACACACCTCTTCAAGATCAATCTCATCCGCAAGTTCAAGAATCGCAACCGTTCGTGAAGAGACACGTCTCTACAATCGCATCTATTTGCATAGTATATATAGGGTTCATGTATGTCAATTGAAATCGATCACTTTTCATTCAATACAAGCAAGTTTGTTATTCTTGATTCTCAATTCTTCATATTCAAAACCTGTGATTCGCATGTTCGATTATCAACAGTGGTATCAGAGCACCACGTGAATCGATCCACGAAGCAAGAAAAAAAAAATCTCAGTGCAAGATTACGAGCAAGAAACGATAATCTGGGTTTGCCGATTGAATCAGAGAACCGGGCGACGGTGTTCGATTTCGTAAGTGAGTTTTTTTTTTCTTTTGATTTAGTCGAACCACAAGAAAGGAACAATAGGGTCATCTAGGTTTTTCGTGTTCTAAAAAAAAAGTCAAAGTTGATTTTTTGGTTTGATTCCAATTGTTTGCATCAAATTTGTTGTACTGATTCATTAAAGAATCATAAACAACGATAACGAGTGTCTATTTTAATTGCAAGTTTGATTTTTTTTTTTTTTTTTTTTTTTTTTTTTTTGCAAAGCCATATTGGAATCACAAACATAGAAAAGAGGGTTGTTGTCTCAATTCTTTTTAAGTAAAATTCAAACGACTTTCAAAAAAGAAATCAAGTTTTTTGTACGTTGAAAAGGGGATCATTAGCATGTTTTTAAAATAAAGGAAGTCAATTTTGCGAATCATAAACGATACATATAGCAAGAAATCAAACCCGTATCGGTTCTAGCAAGTCAAACCGATTATTGGTTCAAATAGCAAGTCGCGGACCGTTTTGGTTCAAAATAGCAAGTAGCACGTTGAATCATCATGTTTCAATCAAGCAAGAAACGACCATTTTTGGTCAAAGCAAGAAAAAGCAAGTACAGCGGGACGATCAAATTAAGTCCAATTAGCAAGTTGGTTGGATAGTTTTGATCTCACTCGCAATAGAAAGTTGGCAAGAATCTGATCAGCAAGTCGGTCAGAACCTGATTAGCAAGTGGGTCAGGGTACATAAAAAAATCTGATTAGCAAGTCGGTCAGAAACGCAAGAATCTGGTTAGCAAGTTGGCCAAACGCAAGTACTAAGTAAGAAATTTTGATCTACACGGTCAAGAAAAGGATCATCCGATCACAAGCAAGATAGGCAAGAAAAACAAAGCAAGAAAGAAAGGAGGCATGACAGAAAAAGAAGGAAGTGCATCAACGTCACTCCAGAAGCAAGGGAATGTCTCTTCAATGCCCAAAATTGAAAGAGACGAATTACACCCAATGGGTAGTTATGATGGAAACAATCCTAAAGGCATATAGCCTTTGGGAAATAGTTGTTTCAACGGAAGGGATAAACGAAAAGAAGGCGCACACAACGAAAGCAATTATCTTCCAAACGCTACCGGAAGATGTTTTGATGCAAGTTGCTCAATACGAAAAAGCAAAGGAAGTATGGGATGCAATCAAAGTTCGTTATCTCGGAGCAGATATGGTTCAGAAAGCACGTCTACAAACTTTGAGGAGCGAACTAGAAGTTCTAAAGATGGATGAGAACGAAACAGTAAGTAGTTTCGCAAGCAAGTTGAGTGGTATAAAAGCCAAATTTAAAACTATCGGTACCACCATCAAAGACAAGAAACTCGTAAGGAAATTACTCATCTCCGTTCCGAAGAAGTTCTTACCCATCATGGCAAATATCGAACAATATTCGGAAATAGACAAAATGCCATTTGAAGAAGCAGTGGGAAGAATAATAGCTTTTGAAGAACTTCTCAAAAGTCAAGACAAGCAAGGAGATAATAATCAAGGAGGACTCATGATGGCAAGTACAAATAATTAGTTTGAAAGTTTGCATCATGGAAAGGGTCGTGGTGGTCAAAACCATGGTAGAAGTCAAGGACAAGGATCTTTCAAAAGAGGAAGAGGACGTGGAAAAGATATGAGTCCAAGAAACCAAGACAAGAGCAAGTTCAGATGTTATGATTGTGGAGAACTTGGTCATTTTGCAAGAGATTGCACCAAATGGAAGGAAAAGGAGAAAGACACGCAACAAGAAGCCAATCTCGCATTGGAAGAGGAACCAATGCTACTGCAAGTCAAGCAAGTTGAAGACCTTTGTTAAACTATATTTAGTTTACGGGGGAGTATTGATGTTTTTAAACTAAATATAGGTATAGGGGTCGTTCTGTAATTAGTAGATAGTTAGTTTATGTTGTAATTAGATTAGTTAGAAAGTACGAGGACTAGATGCGACACTTTGGAAGATTGTAACCTACATCTAATGGAGCGACATCTCCTGGAGTCGCAGCCCTTCATGTGCGACAGTATCAAGGCAGGATTAAGAGACACACCTCTTCAAGATCAATCTCATCCGCAAGTTCAAGAATCGCAACCGTTCGTGAAGAGACACGTCTCTACAATCGCATCTATTCGTATAGTATATATATGGTTCATGTATGTCAATTGAAATCGATCACTTTTCATTCAATACAAGCAAGTTTGTTATTCTTGATTCTCAATTCTTCATATTCAAAACCTGTGATTCGCATGTTCGATTATCAACATTTAGTACCTTTTAAACTTCATGTTGATGCCTATTTGTAGTAACTCTTAGTAACTTGTAAGCAGCGGCAACTTTTGGCTGCTAAGTGAAACGTGCGCTATCAAAATTTCAAATTATGCCTACCGCCTATGGTGGTGCGCGTATGATGGTGCTTTGCACCCTCAAAGGTCCTCTCTTATTCCTTGTCACAAAGAAAACAATATCACAGAAGACTCCCTCTTATAAACCGTTGTGAAGTTTTACCCGCCTTCTATGATGGATAAATTCACACCTATATTTCTACAGCTTTTCCAATTCATAGACACAAATTTGAGCATCAAATATCTCATTAATCTTAGAACCATATTAGACATGTTTTGATTCGTTGCGAAGCTCTTATTACGTAGAACACAAACCCAACAAATAATAATCACATTCAGTTACTTGTATACAAACTTACCGAAAAACCATATCTTAGAGTTGGTCGCAACTTTCTGATTTTCCATTTTTCACTATTTTCCAATCCTATAATGTCGATAACAACTAGTGACATTTAGAGACACACCTTGTAACTGATCTACTTTTTACCCAACAAAGAGATTATATTGATGGCCAGATCTAGCCAAGAGCTGTAAAAGTACAAATAAAAAAATTGCTTAACAGATCTTGGTACAAAGATGGCAATTGGTTTATTCATATATCGCATTTTTCTCATGTTGGAAAAATAGGTGAAAATAGCATTTTTCACAAATATAGGAAAACGATTTTTTCCTATTTTGGACTAGAAATAAATATAATAAAATGAGCGGGTTTTATATATTTACTTGTGGGTTTGTGTTCTATGTAGGAAGAGCTTCGCAACGAACTAAACCACGTCCAAAACCGAGCTAAGATGAATAAGATATCGATGCTCAAAGTTGGGTGTTTGAAACATTGACTGTTGAAACAAAAGAAAAAGTAGCACCTTGTCCCACATCGGAGGAGAGATGGAACTTAAATGTGTATTTAAGGTGGAACTCTCCATCCTTATTGTTTCATGGAAGCACACACTAAGTGTCCTCGCGAAGGGTGCGGAGCACTCGCACTCGCACACGCTCGCGCGCGTGGCGTGGGCGATGAGGCGCAATGTGGCGCTTTGATGGCGCACTTTGCACTTCGCACGCTTGAGAGCCGCCTTTGTATTTTTGATCACGTGCACGTGGTGAATCACAGAGGCTGCAAGGACCAAGTGGTGAAGTGGCGTGCAGGTTCGAGGCGCGTGACGTGGCAGTCCGCGCGCGGGTACAAGTGGCACGAAGGCGCGCGGTTGCGCATGGTGCATGGGTCCTGCTGTGGCATGCTCGTATAGGCTCACAGGTGACGTGGCGCACGCGCGCATGGAAATGAGCCAGATGAACGCACCGCGCATGAGCGTGCTGACATGCGTACGTGCAGAAGCTTCCAGCATTGAATGACAGTGTAGTTTCAGTTCAGCTTCGTAACTGACGAATTAACGGTCTTTGACTGAGAATTAAACGACGTATTAAATTTCATTGAAGACGTTTAATGCAATTTAAACCTCTCTTTAATTCCTTTTTGACTGTTTCGACTTAGGAGCTGTATAAATACAGCTCCATACCCAGCTGCAGAATATACCAGCAACACAACAGCAATTTCACTTTCTCTCTACAGCTTCTGATCTCTTACTTGCAGCTTCAAGGTAACCTTCGGGTTGTAGGCGAACTCCGGCAGTACGCTGCTTCGGTTGTTGTACCCTGGGAAACAAAACGAGTACTTCTGGGAGACTCGGAATTTGTTTTAAGGGAAGCGTGTTGAACACGTGCCTCAGTCTTTCTGCTTCTACTCCATTCTTGTATTGTCGTTTATTTCAGTTGTAATTGTTCCGGTAATTTTGTTTTCTTATTTCTGTATTGTAATCTTAATAATAAAATTTGTTTTATTTTATTTATTTACGCGAACGGTTCCTACAATCTTAAAACAAATTTTTAAAACCGTTCGTGTAATCAAAACCATTCTGTTTTGTGATTCAAACCAGTTTTGATTCACTCAGTTTGTGTTTTAAAAACAGATTTTTTTTGTTTTCTTCTTCAAAGGAGCGACTTTGGTTGAAAACAATTTGGTTACATTCAGTTATTGTCCTAAAAATTGGTAATAAACTTTCTGCCTTGGTCTTCAAAGTTGGACTTAGAAGCCTAAACAGTAAATTTGTGGTAAAATTAAAATTTAGTAGTTTCCTTCTGGTTTTTGCGTAAATCAGATTTTTTGGACTAAAAACTTTAAATTTTAATTTTTTCAGCATGTCGAACGAAAATGTCAACGTTAACAACACCACAAATGTTGTGACGGGAACCCCCCTGAACGCCACCACTGTGGGAGCGTCCACAGTGGCTAATCACGCTGAACGACCCGAGAAGTTCTCGGGTCTACACTTCAAAAGGTGGCAGCAGAAGATGTTCTTCTACCTGACCACCATGAACCTTGCAAGGTTCTTAACTGAAACCGCTCCCCAACCTACGGAAGGGGAGACCAGCGCTCAGGCTCTGAGTGCGGTAGAGGCTTGGAAGCACTCGGATTTCATTTGTCGAGGCGATGTGTTAAACGGGCTTTCGGATGCATTGTATAATGTGTACTACAATGTCAAGACTTCCAAAGATCTTTGGGATGCCTTGGACAAGAAGTACAAAACGGAGGATGCTGGCACAAAGAAATTTGTGGTAACCCGTTTCTTGGATTTCAAAATGGTTGATTCTAAAACAGTTATGAATCAAGTCCAAGAATTCCAAATTATACTACATGACATCTTTGCGGAAGGCATGACACTTAGCGAGACATTCCAAGTGGCAGCGATGATTGAAAAGTTACCTCCTAGTTGGGTTGATTTTAAGAATTATCTTAAACACAAACGAAAGGAGATGACTATAGAAGACCTTATTGTTCGTCTTCGGATTGAAGAGGACAATAGATTTGCCCAAAAAGGCAGCCTTGCGCAGACTAGTGCTAGCGCAAATCTGGTTGAGCATGGGCAATCCTCTAAAGGCGCGAAGGGTAAGGGGAAAAAGGACAAGGAGAAAGCAAAGGCTAGCAAACTTGGACCGAAGAAAGGGGTTGTGAAAAAGAAACCTCAAACGTTCCAAGGAACTTGTTACAACTGTGATGAGCAGGGGCATCGGGCTAACCAATGCAAGAAACCAAAGCGTGAGCGTGCGCACATGGTGGATGAAGACGGAATGCCTTTGGTGGCAATGATTTCCGACAAAAGCGCAATGATGGATGAGGTCAATACTGTGACCAACACTCCAAAAGGATGGTGGGTTGATACGGGTGCGACCCGTCACGTTTGCGCAGACAGAAGCCTCTTTACCACCTTCAAGGCGCTTTCTGGAGAAGAGAAGCTGTATATGGGGAATGCAGCCATCGCCGACATCATGGGAGAAGGAACGGTGATTTTGAAGTGGACTTCGGGGAAGGAGCTCACTCTAAGCAACGTGTTGTATGTCCCGGACTTGCGAAAGAATCTAGTCTCGGGTTGGTTGCTTAACAAGTTTGGATTTCGTTTAGTGTTTGAAAGTGACAACTTTGTTCTTACTAAACGAGGAATGTATGTGGGTAAGGTCTACGCCCAAAACGGCATGTTCAAATTAAATGTAATGGCTGTCAAGAACATGAATAAAATTGCTACTACTTCTACTTATATGCTTGAGTTTTCTGATTCGAATAAATGGCATGGTAGATTAGGTCACGTAAATTTTAATTCTATACGCCATTTAATCAATTTAAATTGTATACCAACATTCCATATTGATTCACATTATAAATGTGAAACTTGTGTAGAATCCAAACTTACAAGATCATCATTGAAATCGGTTGAACGAATAACCGAACCCCTTGATTTAATTCACACTGATATTTGTGATTTAAAAGCGGTACCCACAAGAGGTGGAAATAAGTACTTCATCACGTTTATTGACGATAGTACTAAATATTGCTATGTATATTTACTAAAAAGTAAAGATGAAGCAATAAGTAAATTTATCTTGTATAAAAATGAAGTTGAGAATCAACTTCAAAAGAAGATAAAAGCTTTGCGAAGCGACCGAGGAGGCGAATATGTTGCACCTTTTGCCGATTTATGCGCAAAAAGTGGCATTGTACATAAGTGTACACCTCCTTATTCTCCACAATCAAATGGCGTGGCGGAACGAAAGAACCACACATTGAAAGAAATGATGAACGCCATGTTGATAAGTTCTGGGGTGAGCCAGGAAATGTGGGGGGAAGCCATTCTCTCGGCTAATTATCTTTTGAACAAGATACCACTAAAAAAGATAGACGAAACTCCATATGAGTTATGGAAAAAGAAGAAGCCTTCATACAAATACTTGAAAGTGTGGGGGTGCCTAGCAAAGGTGATTGTACCACCTCCTAAGGCTCTTAGGATAGGACCCAAAACTGTTGATTGCATATTCATTGGGTATGCGCATCAAAGCAGTGCACATCGATTTCTTGTACATGAGTCCAAGAATCCTGATGTACACGTAAACACTATCATGGAGGTGAATCCTAACGTTGTGTCTTACTTTGAAAATGTGTTTCCTTTGAGAAGACAAACACATGCAACGTCATCAACACCTAATTTTGAAGTAGGTGAAAGTTCATCTACACCAGTTGATGAGGTAGTTCATGATAAGACACATGAACAACCTGAGGTTGAAGAAAGTGATCGTAGGCGAAGTAAAAGGCCAAGGGTTGAAAAATCCTTCGGTCCAGACTTCGTTAGCTATATGGTTGAGGGCGAGCCCAATACATATCGCGAAGCGGTTTCCTCTTCAGAAGGACCTCAATGGAAAGAAGCAATAAGGAATGAAATTGATTCTATATTGCAAAATCATACTTGGGAGTTAGTAGATCTTCCACCTGGTTGCAAACCACTTGGATATCGTTGGATATTCAAAAGGAAGATGAAAACTGATGGAAGTATTGATAAATACAAGGCTAGGTTGGTGATTAAGGGATTTAGACAAAAGGAAGGTCTAGATTACTTTGATACCTACTCGCCTGTGACGCGCACAACCTCGATTAGATTGGTTCTTGCTATAGCGGCTTTAAGAAATTTGGAAGTTCACCAAATGGACGTTAAAACCGCATTTCTAAATGGCGATTTAGAAGAAGAGATTTACATGGAGCAACCTGAAGGTTTCTCCGCCCCAGGTCAAGAGGGTAAAGTATGTAAACTCGTCAAGTCTTTGTATGGCTTGAAGCAAGCACCAAAACAATGGCACCAAAAGTTTGATCATGTCATGATTGACAATGGTTTCAAAATAAATGAGTGCGACAAATGTGTTTATTTCAAAGACACAAATGAAGGTTATGTGATTTTATACCTTTATGTAGACGATATGCTTATCATTGGGAGTAATGATAAAATTATCAAAGCTACTAAAAGCATGTTGAAAGCGAGATTTGACATGAAAGACATGGGTTTAGCGGATGTGATTCTTGGAGTAAAGATCATAAGAACCCAAGATGGTCTTGTGTTAAGTCAATCTCACTATGTCGATAAAATTCTTGAAAAATTCAACTCGGGAGATACGAGTGTAGCTCGAACTCCAGTTGATACCTCCCAACATCTCAAGAAAAATAAAGGAGACGGAGTTGCTCAGTTAGAGTATTCAAGAATTATTGGCAGTTTAATGTATCTAATGACATGTACTAGACCCGACTTGGCTTACGCGGTGAGTAGGCTAAGTAGATACACCAGCAATCCGTGCGCGGATCATTGGAAAGCTATCACGAGGGTTCTTAGATACATAAGATACACAAGAGATTATGGACTGCATTATACCCGAGAACCAGCAGTGATCGAAGGATACACTGATGCAAACTGGATATCGGATAACAAAGATTCCAAATCAACAAGTGGTTACGTGTTTACACTTGGAGGAGCTGCTATTGCTTGGAAGTCTTCTAAGAAAACGGTCATAGCAAGATCCACAATGGAATCTGAATTTATCGCATTGGATAAGTCAGGAGAGGAGGCGGAATGGCTACGTCAATTCGTGGAATATATTCCAAGATGGCCAAAGCCTTTGCCAGCCATATGTGTACATTGTGATAGCCAATCAGCGATTGGTAGAGCTCAAAGCTTAATGTACAATGGCAGATCAAGGCATATGCGACGTAGACATAACACGGTACGACAACTACTCTCAATGGGTGTTATCACAATTGATTATGTGAGATCAAAGGATAACATTGCAGACCCGTTTACAAAAAGCTTAAGCAGAGAGTTAGTAGAAACGTCGTCAAGAGGAATGGGACTAAAGCCCGTGGTAAATGGGAATATGAGGGAAACCTAACTTAGTTGACTGGAGATCCCAATATCTAAGTTCAATAGGACAACTTAATCATATTACTAAAACGGAGTTACTGTGGGGGAGTACCCCAAACCAAATAAAAGGGAGTTATGCACTTCCTAGTCCATTCCAATCAGTGACATGAAGTGAGGCTAAGCATATTAAGGTTAACGATTTCGGGAAATCAAATAACCATGATGCTTTTAATGATTCATGGGAATCACCTATGTTAGAGAGAAGTATGGTCGCTTCGAATGGATTTGTGGGGTGCGCAAATCCTAGAGCTCTCGCAGAACCAGGCTAGTGTTCCAGGACCATAATAGGACACGACAATGAGGGGTTGGCCAAACCAGGGAGAGTATTGTGTGAAGTGTAATGTCGTTTACACAAATGGGGGTATGTTCAAGGACATCGCGTCTACACACCGCTAGTAAGCTAAGTACGCTTCACAAAAGAAGGTTCAAAGGTGACAACCTACTTATCTTGCAATACTCAACTGTCGAAGTTTATCATTGTTGATACATATTATGTGGTCGCGACTCGGTTCGGTTCAACCCGTTTAGGTTCGGCTCAAGCCCGAAGTCACGACATTCCTCCGTCGTGCGTCCCAGAGTTCAACACTCATAAGTTGGCTAATGTATGTAAAGCTTGGGCCAATCAACTTAATAGCAAAATGCATGTTGGGCTACTACTCTTTGGGCCGAAACAACTCACTGGGCCGGACCCCCACTAACCAACATGTAGGTCGACGAAACACATGTGTTTCGTCGACTTTGATGAATGTTATTGTGTTTCGTCGACTATGATGTGTTTCGTCGTTATGTTTTAGTATATATACACAGATAACAGACAGAACACAGAGACAAGTCTGAATAGATTTGAGAGCAAACACTGTAAACACACACACTAAGAGTTTATGAGAGCATCTTGTAAACATTGTATTGTAACCGTTTTCTAGATTAATACAATGGAGTGTTAATCGGTGAATCTTGTGTTTTACGTGCTCGTCACTTGGTTTAACTTACCCGTTTGGATTCCGCACTTTTGGGTTTGTCGGAAAACAGGGAATAGAGGTTACTCGATCCTCCGAGTGGACCTACAATTGGTATCAGAGCAATTGGTATCAGAGCTTTGGCTCGATTCCTTGTTAAAACCAAGTTGATTTTCTTGTGTTTTTCTTGATTTTGAGCTTTGAAAAATCATACATTTTCTGGAAAAACCCTGTTAAAACCTTGAAAATCTTGATTATTTTGCTTTTAGTTCATATAAAACCTTGTTAAAACTCTTGTATACATGCTAGTATTGGGTTTGTGTTGAACTTTATTTGCAAACGTGTGTTTGAAAATTTACAGGTAACTTAATCTTCATCAAGTTCATCACATCTTCAAACTGTTCTTGATAATATTGAGTTTGATCTTTATTTGTTTCTGAATGATTGTGTTTGTTTTTTGATTATTAAACAATTGTTTGACTATTGTTACATAAAAATGATGATGTTTATTTGAAAACAGTGTGGCCGAAAGTAAGGTTTGGTTTGAAAATTGTGTACTGTGTCAGAAGATAAGATTCAATATAAGATCTACCTTTCTGTTTCGTCGCTCAAGTAAGTCACTTTCGTCGAACAAGATTCTATTCAGTTTCGTCGATCAAGAATTGGGCTTCTGTTTCGTCGATCAAGAATTGGGCTTCTGTTTCGTCGCACAAGAATTGGGCTTCTATTTCGTCGCACAAGAATTTGGCTTCTGTTTCGTCGCACATCATCATCATTCTGTTTCGTCGTTCATCATCATTAACCTGTTTCGTCGCATTCTGTTTCGTCGTACAGAATCATTAATTGTTTCGTCGTTCATCATCATTAACCTGTTTCGTCGCATTCTGTTTCGTCGTACAGAATCATTAATTGTTTCGTCGTTCATCAACTGTTTCGTCGAGTAATATAGTTTCGTCGAACTTGTTAAAATTTTTAACAGTAGCTTTGCAAATCATATTTAACTGTTTGATTTGAGTGATTTGTTCAGGTATTCGTCATTAAACATCCAAAATGAATCCGAATTGGTGGGGTAATCCGTCAACTGCAGAGAGCAAGTATACAAACACACGTTTATCTCCCTCATGGGCTGAATCTCATGTACCCACATCTAATACAGAAAGCAAGTATCGTAGCACCGGTTTGTCACCATCATGGGCTGAATCTCCCATACCCGCATCTTCGCAAGTGAATCAAATGTCGACCGGTCAATGGGCGTTTGTTTCAAATCAAACTCCATGTATTCAAAGTATACTCCTAAGCGAAAGCGAGACCGGAAGTCTAAATCGTCCACCGAAACTGATGCACATAAACGAATATCCTGAATGGGTAGATCGATTCCAGACGTATGTCAATGGGCAAAACACGGAACTCTGGTTATGTTTTACTACAGATTTCGATCAAGCTCTTGAGGTTGCTGCTTCAACTGCCGTGACATTTGCTGATCTTTCGGAAGACCAGAAAAAGGCATATGATTTAGAAAAGAAAGCATATGCTATTCTGACTCAGGCGATGAGCAAGGAAATATATCATCAGTTCGTCAGCTTCAAGACGTCAAAGCGATTGTGGGATGCATTGAAGACAAGGGGTCTAGGAAATGAAAAGTCACGCCAATTGCGACATGATTTACTCAAAAAGGAGTTTGATGGTTTCACTTGTATGGAAAGTGAATCTTTGGGAGATATGACAAGTCGATTCTATCATCTGCTGACTGAATTGGGTAATTATGGGGTAGTAACTACTCCAGCAGAGGTAGTCACAAAGTTTGCCGATGCATTGCCACCTCAGTGGAACAGTTTCTTGGAAATCCTGAAATACAATGGCGCATTGGCTACAACAAACATCAATGACTTCGTTCAGCTCTTGGAGAACAAAGATCAGGAAGAAACCCTAAAGGCGAAAAGGGTTCCAGTGCGACAAAATCCTGATATGTATTATGGAACTTCTAGCACTTCTGCAAGACCAGTTTCACATGCTCCACTTCAGACGGCGTTTGTCACAAGCATGGATTTATATGGCAATACGATACAAGTTCCTGTGAAGCCAGCTCCAACCACAGACTTGTATGGAAATCCATTACCACCACCTCCACAACAGCAAGCGTGTTATGGAAGCACATCATCTGCTGGTCAGCAATCAAAGTCAAATACAGTACGGCTTGACACGTCAAATTTCTCCAAAGTTAGCGTTGAAGTAGCTAAAGATAATATGGAGATATTAAACACATTGGTGAGCTCATATTGTGGGTTGATTGCAGGGCATATCGGAAACATCAATCTAACTCAAGAAGATTATCAGCAGATCGATAAAGAAGAGATGGATATGATGGACATCAAATGGGCTTTCGCTAGTGCTGTTAGGCGAGCTAAAGACTTCATGGAACGAACGGGTAGAACCAGCTTGGAAAGCAAGAAAGATACCAAGTATGGGTTCGACAAGCAATCCGTCAAGTGCTTTAACTGTGGCGAACGTGGTCACTTCAAGAGGGAATGCACAAAGCCAGCTCAGCATGGGAACCAAAATCCTTTCAGAGGTCAAGGCAACCAACAGAATCAGAATCAAGCCAGGAATGATGATCGCACCTTGGTCCCTGCAAACAATCAAGCAGGACCATCAAACAACAACAACAATCGAGCTCTTGTGGTGCAAATAGATGAAGGATGCGACTGGTCAATGCAATTAGGCATTGGTGATCAGGGAGGAGCAGCTTGTTTTGCTGAAGCTGCTAAGGATTTGAAGCACACCAGTGGTGGAGAATCTTCCGCCAGTGGTGGTGAATCTTCAGATGAAGAAAGTTCTGGTTATTCAAGGAGTTCAGATGAGGAAACCTCAACTTCAGGCGATGACAATGTATCTAGTGGCAGAATCGATGTAGATATCAATGAATTGTTAGGAGAAGCTGTAGCAAGGAATGATAGAAGATCTATTCTGGTGGATCAAGCTGTTTATTCTTCTTCTTCTCTTCATTCAGCCTTTATGGCTAATGGCGGCAGTTCATCAAGCCAGGTATGTGTCGATGAATCAACTGTCGTTAATTGTGATAATTGTGTTAAATGTGCTGATTTGGATGCTAATATGTCTGAGTTGCAAAGCAAACATGATGCTTTAAATGCTAATTTTTTGACTTGCAAAATAAACATGTTTCTTTAGATGCAAAGTGGTGTGATTTGCAAAGCGAACATGAGGCTTTGCAAAACAACTATGATGTGACATTTATCCACAACCAAAAGTTGATCGTGGATCTTTCGAAATGCAAAGAGGCTAACATGTTTTATGAAAATCATGAAAAAGAATTTAAAACATTAGTTGCAAATTTAAGAAAAGATAAAACCGAACTGACAAAAATGGTTTCAAGAAAACAAACAGACATAAACTGTTATATTAATCGTCTTGAGATCATGCAAAAAGAGTTAGCCTGTACCAAGTGTGAAAGTGAGGCGATCCGGCTTAAGCTAGACAGTTATTCTAACTCTAGATACGTGCTGGATCACATCATTGGCACACAAAAAGAGAAAAAGGATGTCACGTGCATTGGATATAAGAAATGTCCACCACCTGTTAGACAAAATTATGATGCATTGCCTGATGAGGAGTATAGAACTCATTATGAAGAATCTGTTCCTTTAGACATTGGGGAATTTGCAACGGGACTTGGATATAAACCGGAAGTATCATCAGATTCGGATGTGTCAGCAGATACATTTGTAACTGCTGAACAAAATCAGGATCCTCCAATCATTGTTGAGGATACTGATTCTTCAGATGATGAATCTAATGATACTGACTCAGCACAGTCAGATGCGGTAATCAAAGAAGAGGACGTACCTCTCGAGAATCATATTCTATGTGATCCTCCCGCAAAACCTGCTACGACTGTTCTGACCGAGTCCACGTCTACTTCCTCACAAGAGTCTGAGAGTGTGAATATGCTGTACATTCTTGTTGGTGATGATAAAATCTACTCTGACAAAGATTTTCCTATTAAGAATGTTAATCAATCTTTAATTAGTAAAATTTTTGAGGATTCAACAAGTAAGTTCTTGGGAAAGACAGGATCACATGTTGTGGTAACACAATGTCCTCCGATTCCAAGAGCTGAAATTCGCAAACAAAATGGCAATAAAAAATTACCAACTGAGAAAGTTCAGCAAAATCGCACCAAACCAAATGGTAAATCACCGACTCAAGGTCAAAAGAAACAGACCCAGAAAAAGAACAAGAAAGTGAACTTTGTGAAATCGAAGGGAACAGATAAACTTGAAACATTTTCAAATAAATCTAACTTAGATCATGTCATTCAAGTTAATTCTTTGAAAAGAAACGAACCAAGCAGTTCAAAACCTAGTACCTCGGGATCACAAAGTTCATCGACAAGACAATCACATGATACTTCGGGGTTTGTAGAACGAAGATCATGTTTTTCATGTGGCACAATTGGACATATCATTCGAAATTGTCCATATCTTCATAAACAAAAAGCCAAAGTTGATGATCCCCGTGACCAAATTGACCGCAAGCGATCTGTTTCATCAAAACCAGATCCCCGTCTTGTAAAAGAAAGGGAAAAGAAACAGGAACGCCAACAGGTCAAGAAAATTGAAAAAGCGATTAAAACCGATGTGGTTAACAAAACATCTGTTTCTGTTAAACCAGAAAATTCAAAAACTTCAGACAATCATGAAGTTAAGATTTTAAAGAATAACACTGGTAAAACAAAACAGACCTGGATACCAAAAACGGTTAATGAATCAGGGGGAACATCACAATTTCCACAACATCGAGAAGTTTAAGTAACTTACGTTGATGAAAATGGAAGACCCAAGACCACAAAGGCTTGGGTCCCCATCTCCAACTAATCATGTGAGTACATGTGCAGGGTGTTCCAGGAGGAACTTTCCGCAGTCATTGGATTGTTGATAGTGGGGCATCCAGGCACATGACAGGCGACATGAAGCTTCTCTACGACGTTAAATCTATTAGAGGAGGTTATGTTGCTTTTGCTGGAGATAAAGGAGGTTATATTACGGGAGAAGGAATGGTATCCAATGGGGTTGTAAGTTTTGACAAGATCAACTTTGTACAACAACTTGATCACAATCTTCTCAGCGTTTCACAAATCTGTGATAAGCAGTTTTCAGTACACTTTGATGCAAATGGATGTTACGTGCTGAAACCCGGCTTCAAGATTCCAAAAGAATGGATTCTCTTATCTGCTCCAAGGATAAATGATTTGTATGTCCTTGATATGAGCAAAGCAATAACAATGACTGCACAAGCAACTTGTTTCATTTCAAAAGCCACAGAAAAAGACTCTATCTCTTGGCACAGACGTATGGGTCACATTCACTTACGGAAAATGAATCATTTGGTGACGAATGAATTAGTGAATGGTGTTCGTCTTAAAAATTTCCATCTTCAAGACGTCTGTGTTTGATGCCAAAAAGGAAAGCAAACGAAGAAACGACATCTGACAAAGAAGATCAACACAGTGGCAGTTCCTCTTGAACGTTTGCACATGGATTTGTTTGGTCCTGTCAAGCACAAAAGCATCAGGAATGATCAATACTGCCTCGTGATAACGGATGATTATTCAAGATTTTCTTGGGTGGCGTTTATGGCTCACAAGAGTGCAACTTTCGGTATTATCAAAAACTTGATCGTTCAGATTGAGAATTTGTATAAATTGAAGGTTAGACGGATACGCAGCGACAATGGTACTGAATTTAAAAATCAAACCATGGCGGATTTTTGCACATCAAAAGGTATTCTTCACGAATTTAGTGCGGCTTATACTCCTCAACAGAACGGCGTCGCTGAACGTAAGAACCGTACATTGATCGAGACTGCTAGGACTATGTTGGTAGAGTCGCAGTTGCCCATTCCATTCTGGAGTGAAGCTGTGGCCTCCGCATGTTACACGATGAATCGAGTCCTTACAGTCAAAAGGCACAACAAGACCTGCTTTGAGCTTCTTCATAAACGGAAACCAGATTTGTCATATCTTGAACCGTTTGGAGCTCCTTGCACAATGATCGATCCTAATGGAAACTTTGGGGCAAAAGCTATTGAAGGTCACTTTCTTGGTTATGCCACCCCTAACTTAAGAGTCTGGAATCTACAGACTAAAAGGGTTGAGGAATGGTCTGAGGTCAGAGTACAAAGGCACACTTTACCAGTAAAAAATCCAGGTCAACCATGGATGTTTGAGTACGATGACTTTTTCAATTCGATCAATGTTGAAGCAGTTGAAGAAAATGCTGCGACAAGGATGTTTTTCGAGAGTGACAACGCAACAGATTCACCGTTGGTTCGTCCAATTGTTGTCAATCAAGAGCCATCTTCAGTGAACAATAATGCTCTTGACAATGAGGATTTTCATGATGCAACCGAACTGAACGAATCTTCAGAGGATGAAGAATTTCTAGATGCAGATCAAGAAGCTCCTACATCAACTGTTCATGGTACTTCAGAGGCTACACCTCCAGTGGACGCCCCTATAACAGCTGAAGCTACTGCATCATCCTCTTCGTCAGTTCCGGGTATTGAATTGGTTGTTGATCTCAATCTCAACAATCTGGGTATTAATGTTCCTATCCCAGATAATCTAGAAACTAGAATACATAATACCCATCCTCAACAAAACATCATAGGCAATGTACAAAGTGGCATACAAACAAGAAACATGTTGCGCAACAACAACAACGCAGGCTTGTATGCAGCGATTAGAGAATCTGGTCAACAAAACGATTGGTCTTTCGCGTGTTATGTCTCACAGGAAGAGCCAAGAACTTGGAAAGACGCTTTGAAAGATAACTCTTGGGTTGAAGCTATGCAGGAAGAACTGCAACAATTCCAGAAACTTGGTTTCTGGAAGCTCGTAGAGAAACCTGCTGGTTATAAGAAGATTGGTACCCGTTGGGTGTATAAGTGCAAAAAGGACGACCGTGGAATCGTTATTCGCAACAAAGCAAGATTGGTCGTTCAAGGTTTTCGTCAGATTGAAGGTATAGACTACAACGAAGTGTATGCACCTGTTGCACGTCTGGAAGCAATTCGGATCTTTCTAGCTTATGCCTCATTCAAAGGATTCAAAGTTTACCAGATGGACGTCAAAAGTGCATTCTTACATGGTCTAGTGGAAGAAGAAGTGTATGTTGAACAACCTCCAGGTTTTGAAGATCCTATCCATCCCGATCGGGTTTGGTTGCTGAACAAAGCTCTCTATGGTCTACATCAAGCACCGCGAGCTTGGTATGCAACCTTATCTAATTATCTGTTGGAGAATGGATTTCGCAGAGGTCTTATCGATTGCACTCTCTTCATAAAAGAACAAGATGGAGATCTTCTACTGGTTCAGGTATATGTGGATGATATTATATTTGGTTCTACTAACAATGTTATGTGTAGGGATTTCGAGCGTGTAATGCAGGATAAATTCGGGATGAGCGCTATGGGGGAGATGACTTTCTTTTTGGGCTTGCAAGTGCAACAAACGAAGTCGGGGATTTTCATCCATCAGACTAAGTATGTTCAAGACATTCTGAACCGATTCCAGATGTCCGACACATTGGCCATTGGTACTCCACTGCAGCAAAATCACGGAATCAATCCAGACTTGAAGGGTGAAGTTGTTAGCTCTTCATACTACCGCGCGATGATTGGATCCCTTATGTACCTCACAGCATCAAGACCAGATATAATGTATCCAACATGCCTGCTAGCCAGATATCAAGTGAACCCGAAGGCCTCACATCTTGCAGCTGTAAAAAGGATTTTTCGTTATTTGAAGGGTTGCCAGACACCGGTCTATGGTACCCTAAGGATGATAACTTTGAATTAGTCGCTTTCAGTGATTCTGATTTTGGCGGATGCAAAATCGACGGCAAATCCACAACGGCTGGATGCCAGTTTTTAGGAACTCGCCTCGTAACATGGCAGTGCAAGAAGCAGACTTGTGTCGCTACATCAACTTGTGAAGCTGAATACATTGCTGCCTCAAGTTGTTGCTCCCAAGTCCTGTGGATACAACAGCAAATGCGTGATTACGGTTTTGAATTTCTAACTACTCCTATTTTAGTCGATAATTCTGCTGCATTATCTATCACTAGAAATCCTGTGCAGCATTCAAAGACCAAACACATCGAAATTAAGTATCACTTCATACGTGATTGCTTTGATAAAAGGCTAATCGATGTTGTTAAGGTCCACACTGATGACCAACGTGCCGATCTTTTTACCAAAGTATTTGATAAATCAAGATTTGACCTTTTATTATTGGTAAACGACATTAAGGTCAAGCAAGAGTAATCCGCATCGGAAAATCGTTTTTGTAAATATCTTTGTGTTTTTAAAATTATTGTAAGTTGGTTGATTTTAGGGGGAGTAAATCCAAATTTGAAAAATTCAAAAACATCAAAAAATTTCAAAAACCAAAAACAATAGAAAAACAAAAATGAGTTTCCTGGCGAGCAAAAGAGAATATGATAGTACATCAGTGGTCTGTTTAAACCTCTTTAAACTAAATTGCAAAATGAAAAATGTTAAGCAGCTCTATATAAGATGTATCGGTAGGCTCACAATCATCTTAAAGTGTGCAGGGTGATATAAACTTAAATCGACTGAAGACCAGGTGGGAACCACTCATTGGCATATGGTCTTAGTACCGAAATTTCGTTTGAGAGATTGCCGAGGTTCTGAGATATGTGGTCTTTATGCTGTTTATCATCTGGGTATCATGGTTGTTTCTTTTACCGAAACAAACGGAGACGAAGTCTAAATCTTCCATGATATCATACATACGTGTACATACTGTATACGACCTCAATAAGTGATCAACAATCACATGTCCACAAAACAAGTGATAATATATCACATTTATCCGGGAGTCAAGTTCGTCTCTTTGCTGTACGAAAGTACTGACCTGTTCACGGACTTGCTCCTGTGCCCTCATGCATCTGAAAATCAAGTTCCTCATCAATAAGTGATTCTATCACATAGGGCTTGTTTTCATTCAAAATAAGTGAGTTTCTCACATTTTTCATATACGACAAAACAGATGATAAACGGTATACTCACCAGTAAGATGAATCCTCGTGCATACCTTGATACGGGAATGTGTCGTGATGTGGATGAACACCGGTCGGTAAGTATAAATCATACCTTAACGTATCCCCTCGCCATGATTACATATGATAAGTTGAGCTTATGTGGATAACAATACCGATAATCGTTATAGGATGTTTATCAAATTGTTAACAAAAATAACAACAAGAGCGTTTTGGCATGACCATACACTGATATGATTCTCTTACCCTCGAAACTCGCAAAAAGAATGTTTGTATATATTTACTTTTCTTAGTTTCTGCAACTCTGTATATATTTATTTACTGCTTTCAGTCTTTAAGTTTGAAATATTCAAAATACCAAAAAGATTTTAGGTGTGTTTTAATATAAACTTTATAAAAGTCAAAAAGATTTTATTTCTGCTTTAGTTTTGATTAACCGATGTTGGAACTCAAGGCTTCGTTACCTGAAATCTGATTGAAAACCAAAACGACTGAATCTTCATAAACGGTCAGAGTTTGCAAGTTTTGAAAGTTAATAATCAAAATTGAAAAATCTGTTAACTTTTCAAACTAAACTGTCGGACGGTAGTTGAAAAATGGTCACATGTGTGTCATTTGTTTAATGTTAACTATATTCCAAGCAGTTGTTCTCATTACGCGTTTAGATTTCTTGCATGTGCAGATGCTAAAGGCGAAGAGAACATGTTCGTTGACAAGCTTCGGAATGAAGACACGACATGGAGGCACTCAAAAGACAAAGATGATCGAGTTGCCGCTGACCTATCACCAACACCACAAGGATCTCAAGCATTGAAGTCAAAAGATTCACAGGCATAATCAAAGGGGGAGTTTGTTAACACACTACCTAAATGAAAAGAGAGTTTGTTGATACACTTTCTACTTATGACGCGTGAAGACTTTGAAGATCCTCTGACATGGAAGATATGGAAGATGAACCTCACGAGTAGCGTCCAAGTGGGAGTTTGTTGATACATATTATGTGGTCGCGACTCGGTTCGGTTCAACTCGGTTAGGTTCGGCTCAAGCTCGAAGTCACGACATTCCTCCGTCGTGCGTCCCAGAGTTCAACACTCATAAGTTGGCTTATGTATGTAAAGCTTGGGCCAATCAACTTAAAAGAAAAATGCATGTTGGGCTACTACTCTTTGGGCCGAAACAACTCACTGGGCCGGACCCCCACTAACCAACATGTATGTCGACGAAACAAGATTTGTTTCGTCGACTTTGATGAATGTTATTGTGTTTCGTCGACGAAACATGTGTTTCGTCGACTATGAAGTGTTTCGTCGAGATGTGGTTCAGTATATATACATAAATAACAGACAGAACACATAGACAAGTCTGAATAGATTTGAGAGCGAACATTGTAAACACACACACTAAGAGTTTATGAGAGCATCTTATAAACATTATATTGTAACCGTTTTCTAGATTAATACAATGGAGTGTTAATCGGTGAATCTTGTGTTTTACGTGCTCGTCACTTGGTTTAACTTACCCGTTTGGATTCCGCACTTTCGGGTTTGTCGGAAAACAGGGAATAGAGGTTACTTGATCCTCCGGGTGGACCTACAATCGTTGAAAAGTGTAAGGAAAAGATCGATTTCCATACATGTGGGGGATTGTTGGAAATTTGATGAAAATAGCATTTTTCATGTGAGGGATTGTTGGAAAAATAGGTGAAAATAGCATTTTTCACAAATATAGGAAAATGATTTTTTCCTATTTTGGACTAGAAATAAATATAATAAAATGAGCGGGTTTTATATATTTACTTGTGGGTTTGTGTTCTATGTTGGAAGAGCTTCGCAACGAACTAAACCACGTCCAAAACCGAGCTAAGATGAATCAGATATCGATGCTCAAAGTTGGGTGTTTGAAACATTGAATGTTGAAACAAAAGAGAAAGTAGCACCTTGTCCCACATCGGAGGAGAGATGGAACTTAAATGGGTATTTAAGGTGGAACTCTCCATCCTTATTGTTTCATAGAAGCACACACTAAGTGTCCTCGCGAAGGGTGCGGAGCACCCTAACTCGCACTCGCACACGCGCGCGCGCGCGTGGCATTGGCGATGAGGCGCAATGTGGCGCGTTGATGACGCACTTTGCACGCTCGCATCGCTGCGAGCCGCTTGAGAGCCGCCTTTGTATTTTTGACCACGTGCGCGTGGTGAATCACAGAGGCTGCAAGGACCAAGTGGTGAAGTGGCGTGCAGGTTCGAGGCGCATGACGTGGCAGTCCGCGCGCGGGTACAAGTGGCCCGAAGGCGGCGCACCAGAGTGAGCCAATACGGCGCGACTGTGTGGCGTGCTCGTATAGGCTCACAGGTGACGTGGTGCACGCGCGCATGGAAATGAGCCAGATGGACGCACCGCGCATGAGCGTGCTGACCTGCGCGCGCACCAGTGTGTCTTGCGCGCGCGTGCAGAAGCTTCCAGCATTGAATGACAGTGCAGTTTCAGTTCAGCTTCGTAACTGACGAATTACCGGTCTTTGACTGAGAATTAAATGACGTATTAAATTGCATTGAAGACGTTTAATGCCATTTAAACCTCTCTTTAATTCCTTTTTGACTGTTTTGACTTAGGAGCTGTATAAATACAGCTCCATACCCAGCTGCAGAATATACCAGCAACACAACAGCAATTTCACTTTCTCTCTACAGCTTCTGATCTCTTACTTGCAGCTTCAAGGTAACCTTCGGGTTGTAGGCGAACTCCGGCAGTACGAGGCTTCGGCTGTTGTACCCTGGGAAACAAAACGAGTACTCCTGGGAGACTCGGAATTTGTTTTAAGGGAAGCGTGTTGAACACGTGCCTCAGTCTTTCTGCTTCTACTCCATTCTTGTATTGTCGTTTATTTCAGTTGTAATTGTTCCAGTATAATTTTGTTTTCTTATTTCTGTATTGTAATCTTAATAATAAAATTTGTTTTATTTTATTTATTTACGCGAACGGTTCCTACATCTCATACATCATAATCCATCTCTTATTACTTGTTGAATTGGGTTCAACACTAATTATTTGAATCTAAGGAACTGACCTTATTCCTTTTTCGTTGCCTTAGGTTTTTGCAATAACACTTGTGGGAGCAGTTAACATAAGTTATGATTCGCAGCTATTAATTATGCTTTTCCGCTCAAGTGTGAACCACCTTTTTTTCAACAGTAAACTAACATACTCTCCACTTCTAGAATAGAGGAGAGACACCTTACCACCATACATGTCCTTAGGGACAATTGTAAACCATGTAATGATTTATTCTTGAAACTGGCTCTTATTTAGTGTATATTTAAGTTTTATCCATCGATATGCACTTAATTGTCATGCCATTAACTTGTGGCCATAAATTTCGTTGTTTCGAATTTCATTAATTGAAGATGTAATGAATCAGCCTACTAAAATGCGTGGCCTTAAGTTGCTATGAAAACGTATCTGTATTAATATAAATTGCCTTTGTTAAGCTACGAATAATAGTAATATGAAAAGGTATTCTTATTTGGAAATGATAGATTGATAGATCACGTTTATTTTATTTTACGATGATACATTAAAGTTTATTGTACACACTGTAAAGGGGTATCCATGCAAAACTTAATCTGTACTCATTTTTAGAGACATAAATTTACATTTCTTTACATTTTAAGAACATTTTTCCATCATTATGTGTAAAGTATTTATACCTTATTTTATGTGCAGACAATAATTACACAGTTTATAAGTACAAACAACATTATGGGTAGGCTAAATGTACCCACTCTTATTACTTTTTATACCCCTCTTCTATAAAATCCGTAATATTTACCCCCTATACAAATTATCATTTTAAAAAATATTCTCTTTGTTACAAAACAAATTAAAAAGTGTAAAAAAAGATTACAGACATTTTTTTAAATTGTTTTTTAATTTTTATTTAAAAAAACATTTTTTTAAAGTTCTCGGATATTGTTTTTAAAGACACTTTCTTAAATAGTATTTTGATTATGCTTTTTTATTGAACATGTTTATAAATAAATACTAACATTTTTTATAAAAACAATAAAAAATGTTTTGAACTCTCTTTTTAAAAAAAAAAATCTATATTATGTTTTTTCCTCGTCTAGTTTGTAATTTAAAAATCTTACTTTTATAATTTTTAATACTTTAAATGTGTTTACAAAATAATTAACAATTTTTATTTATTAAAAAGTAATAAAGTTTTTTCTTTTAAATTAGTGTTTATAGCCCTATCACATATTAATCATTCAAACCATCTATGTAAGTGAACAAATAAACAATAGGTACTAAAATAATTTTATCAAACTATAAATTAACAATCTATATAAGTTCAAATTTAATTAGTGTAAGGAGTATTTTATAAACGAGTTAAAACAAGTTTAGGACTTTCGATCGAAGCGAACACTTTAAAAAAATACGTTTTTAAATTAATATAAAAAACAAACAAAAATTAAAAAAAAAACGTCTACAATATTTTTTTTACACTTTTGAATTTGTTTTGTAACAAAAAAAGAATACTTTTAAAAAATATGACATGTATAGAGGGTAAATATGATAAGTTTAAATGTGATTTTATAGAAAGGGGGTATGAAAAGTAACAAGAGGGGACACGTTTAGTAGCCCCCCAACATTATAAATTAGTGTATGCATTTTAGTAGTTGCAAATAAAACGGTACGCATATATACTTTTCTCTTGTAATAAAACAATGAAGTTAATAAGTCCTCTGCAGATTCACAGATAATAAATTGCTTAGAATACATATACATCACAAGAGGTCCGAAAACAACTACTATTTCTGTTTTTTGTAACTTTTTCCTATATCGACAGCTAGATTAAATCCAATCTTTCTTTACTTTCAACTTTGACGCAAAATTTAGATATTAGGCTATTATAGTTAATAAAAATATGGTTTTCATGCAAAACAATTAGAAGACCAGAAGATGTAACTAATATTAAACATCTTCATAAATTATGTATTTATGTAATGTAATGTAATATTATATATTGGAACTAGCACATATAAATTAATAAATAACATAATATATAAAGGTATAATGTTGTACTATGTTCGTAAATGCATATATCTAGTAGTTGATTCTTTCTATGGCAAAAATATGAAGAAAAGCAAAAGCTGATCAGTTTCTGTATATCATGTAGAAAAGAAGTTGGAATATATGAAACAAATACTCCATGTTATAATCTGACTGAACCATCCTGACAGTGTTTGTAGATCTTTAGTCATCGCAAAAAAAAACATGAAAATGTACACCACTATGTGATATTTTGTCAGAAGATTTCAATAAATTTTTAACTAATGTCTAAGATGTAAGTTTTTCAGATCTAAATTAATATTTTAGAAGAGGTATATATTTTGTGCTATCCAAACTGGAAACTCCTCTAAACAAAAATATGTGTTTGCTTCAAAATGAATATGATCTTATTACATTGAAAATTGTGTAGCAATGTACTCTTGAATCTTGTTCACACGAAGTTGATCTGAGTACATTAAAAATTGTGCAAACTAAACTACGAGGAACTGTAGAAGACAAAAATATTAATATACAGATAGATTCCTAATAGTAAGGGTAAAAGTTCAAAAAAACAAAACAAAACAAAAACCAAGTTTAAGGGTAAGTAATGCATATATAGCAAAAGAAAGAGCTTTTTATATTTTCAACTTTTAAAGAATTTATGTTTTAATGTAAGAGCTTTGGTTTTCCTTCAGTTGTAAACTCGATTGGATCTACGGGTGTGCAGGGGTGGTTGCGTTCGTTTTGAGCCCCAGCTGAACCGAAACCGAAGAAAATTTAGGTTTATTTGTGAATGTTAACCGATGGGTGTTTGGATCTATTCAAGATCGTTTCAATGAAATATTATTTTTTCCAAAGAGAAAAGGACCAAGGTTCAGATCTTAATGTGTGAGTGTGTGTTATCTTGGTATGTTTCTATGTGTGTGAGAGTGGGAGGAGGATTAAAGAAACCCTAAGGTTGATAACATACAACTATAATACACACAAATTAAATACCACATATATGGACAATCTATATGTATATGTGTATGTATGTATGTATATGTATATATGTGTATATGTATATGTATATATAATATGCATGAAAGAAATTAGAAGAAAAGAAAAACCTACAAATTTAAATCAAAGAAGAATCAAAAGTTAGTGAAAAAGATGAAACCTTGAGCTTGCAAATTCACAGAGCTTGCCTCTTGGTGAGAAGATAATCAAAGCAACTTCAGCATCACAAAGCACAGAAAGCTCAAAAGCTTTCTTCAATAAACCATTTCTCCTTTTGGAGAAAGTCACTTGTCTACTTGTAGCATTTTCTATCCTCTTCATCTGGGTCTTTCCTCTCGCCATCTTAGCTCTTAAGTTTCTTGAAATATGCCTAATATACCAAGAAAAAAGAATCCATAAATCATTTCAAGATCCTTTAATGACACTAACCCTAGAAACTTACTCAGTTCTTGAATCAAATAAAAGTTCTCATAACTGAAAAAGTAAACAAAAAGTGAAAACTTTGTTGCTAGATTATGTCTAAAATGAAAAGAACTAATTACCAAAGAAGAAAAACCCCAGATTGGTACGTGTTCTTGAGGCAGAAAAGTAGAGAGGTGACTCTGTGTGTGTGTGTGTAAAACTGTTGAGTAAAGTGTGATTGGAGGAATACTAGGCCTGAATTAGAATGGATATATGCAAGATTTGATGGCCATAATTGATTGGTTACTCTCTACAACCCTTAAAAAGAAAGAACCGTTAATTAAACCCACCCAATTTGAGGCCAAACACGAGACAAGGGTTTCATTCTTTTAATATTAATGTACATATGTTATTCTTTGTTTACATATTTTATTTTATCTGTTGATTTACAATTATTTTATATAATAGAATAAAGTAAATAACCTCGATATCTTATATCTTTTATCATTTCAATTATATCCCATCCTGTATTAAAAACAAGAACCAAAACAAGAACAAGGAGACTCGGTCATCAGTGGCGGACCTAGAAATTATTTGTTATGGGTGCGAATAAGGTGTTCAACAATATTTTTAAGGGGTACGGTCGGGTTTTTTTGCATAAAATATACACTAAATTTTTTTTTCAAAAGGTGCGGCCTCACACCTTGGCCAAAGGGTGGGTCCGCCTCTGGTCATCAAAGAACAAGGCTACATTGTCGATCAAGACTGAAATAACCAAAAAATTTAAAGACGAAAATTCAATAGTTAATAATTGTATTTTAAAAATAAATAAGTACTTTATATATATGGATGAGAATCAATGTAATTCATAATCAAATAGAAAGATAAAATAATTGATATTATATAAACCAAAAAGACGTAATATTTTAAATACGTAATATTTTTAAATATGTTAACAAGGTTAACTCGAAATCTCCTTCACCTTTGAAATCTACAACTGTTTTAAAATTTGTTAACAAGGTTAACTCCAAATATCCTTCACCTTTGAAATCTACAACTGTGGTACTTCAGGTTGGAATACCCTCTCAGCCACCCACTTGCTTTTCCTTTAAGCTCTAAATTCTACTGTTGAGTCAAAGCGTCTTGTCACAAGTTATCTTTTCAAGCTTTCATGTTTAATATAGTTTTTGATAACTTTCGAAATGATTTGCAGCGGATTTATCATAGTAACTTGATGCCATGATTGAACAATGAATCGATAATGATCAGGATTTGCAGTGAATATTTTTGTGGACAATTCAGAGGTTTGAATTTGTCTTGGTACCGGAAAATGGTTCCCGGCAACAAACATTTATACAGAATAATGAACGGTTATGTGGTGGTTAGAACTGGCGGGAATAACCGTCTTTTGAATCAGTGTCAACCAGCCAACATACCCGTTTGTTCACATCGTTACATACATATAAACATAAGTAATATATCCTAAATTAAATACATATAACATACGAATAATTATGTTTATAATGTCTAATACTCTCCCCTAAACATAATTATGTTTATGAGAGTATATCAAAACGCTTCTGTTTGCATCATCTACAGCCGCCTTCGCTCGATTGAAATCAAATTTCCTTCTTGAATTCAGCTTCCTCATTCCTTGCCAATCGTTTCCGGCATAGAATGCATAATGTTCCGACTCGTTTTCAGCAACATCTTGGCTGTCTTTGTCCTTCTCGATATAACCTGCAACTTGCTCTACTTGATCTCCTTCGCTTCGGCTGCCTCTCGGATCTATCTTTCCCATCAGCGTTTCCTTTACTTCTATCACTTCTTTATCATGAACATTTGTTTGAATAGTTTTGAACTTGTGGTAGTAGATCAGAACATCTAAATACATAGCGTACATTAAACGCATAAATTCCCCATCACTATACTCAAAACCCATGTCTTTGGCTACCATGGCCTAGAGGTTGTTTTCAGTCACCCGTCGATGCCCTCCTTCTCTTTCAACTACCAGGTACAGTTCTAACAAACTTACTTTTCGATTATTCGAGGCATAGGCCGGGATTGGCCTCATCATCACTCCCAGTTTCTTGGTTAAAAACCAATCCACCATCTCATCGAATTTTGATTCCAGTATAAACTTATACTTTCGGACATACTCATCATCATCCATCATATCGAGTAATGCTTTACAATCCAAGAATTCATTGAATTTCATTGATTGAAGTATCATTACGTTCCAATCAGGTTCGTTGGATGATACATCCAGTTTTTCGAAATAATCATTCAAGAAATCTGTCTTGAACTTCATAAATTCAGATTCTTTACTCATCATTGACTGTTTTTTTAGAAATCCAATCTCTTCTTCCTTGGTCATTCCAGATATTTCACTTTTCTTATTGATTAGGGGAACACTAAAATTAGGGAAAAATTTGCACTTGTCTCCGGTGAATTTCACCGTGAAACCTTGAGTGATCAATTGATCTAAACTTAATACATTCCTATCTATGTCTTGTGTGTAAAACACACTTTGAATACGGATTTTCTCCGACCCATAAATTACATCAACGACCCCTAAACCCCTTATGAAATGAAATTGATTCTCTCCAGTTTTTGTTTCAACATCAGACATGCATTTTATTCGTTTAAACATATCTAGATTTCTAGAAAAATGATGCTTCAGAGATTTACTTACATACCACATCTTCGACCAGAAACCTCCATCGGTTCCGACTACCAGATACTCCATCCTCTGATCGTGCTCATGATCATGATCTTCACTTTGTTGTTGCTGTGTTCCTGTGTTAATTGCGAGACGGATCAGTTGCGATTCTTCATCATCTTCCTTCATCTTGCAGGTTGAGATTTGATGCCCTGGTTTGTTGCAGTAATAACATCACCTCACCATCCATCTTCGTTCTCTCTTTTCGTCGGAGCAATGTTTACATGGTAACGTAGAAGAAGTTGGCCTGAGATCAGAATCGTGTTCACCAGTGGCTCTGATACCACTTTGATAACTTTCGAAATGATTTGCAGCGGATTTATCATAGTAACTTGATGCCATGATTGAACAATGAATCGATAATGATCAGGATTTGCAGTGAATATTTGTGTGGACAATTCAGAGGTTTGAATTTGTCTTGGTACCGGAAAATGGTTCCCGGCAACAAACATTTATACATAATAATGAACGGTTATGTGGTGGTTAGAACTGGCGGGAATAACCGTCTTTTGAATCGGTGTCAACCAGCTAACATACCCGTTTGTTCACATCGTTACATACATATAAACATAAGTAATATATCCTAAATTAAATACATATAACATACGAATAATTATGTTTATAATGTCTAATAGTTTTTATTAAGTTTAGTATTGCCCATGATGCTGATGTATATTTGATTCAAGCAACTTACAGCATGGTGCATAATTATGAGCAAAGAACATTTTGTATTAATTTAAAGAACTCTTTACAAGTGAGTTTGCAAGTAATTTTCAGAATCCCCAAACCTTTTATTCCATATTTCAAGGGGGATGAAATTATCACACATCTAAACCCATAGTGTCCTTGATGTGTTCTTCTTGGTACAACTTATCTTGTCCACTAATTGCCTCAATGCATTTACTTGTTTTTCCTTTAGTGTATCATATGTATAAAATTTTTTGAAACTTTTGAGACCATCATATACCAAACAACATATTTGGGGAGTTGTTGTGTAAATATGTGATAGTTGGATCGCCATGAATGGGTGGTGACATACTTAAATAGGTGATAACAACTATATAGAGTCGACAGAGCACAGATTTGGGTTACCCATTTATAGGTAAACCGAATGTTTAGAAAAGGTTCGAAAGTGTGTATATTAAACGATGTTTTTGTGAATCGGGCGCGTTTAAATGGTAATTTTAGGATTCTTATTTGCAATCATCAATTGGAAAGTTATTATTATTATTGTGGATCCGTATGTGTTTGACTCGCTTTTCATCTAGTTCTTTATTTTCTTTGATTATTTCATCCTCAAACACCTAATCAGTAGGTGTTTAAGTTTTTAACTGACCACTAGCATTGTATATCTAGTATTTTGGACATATAATCTAGTATCTGAGCTTTCGTGCTAGTGATCTGGTTGATTTTCATTCAAAATTTCTGAAGTTTTTGGGTTTTTATTAGTTTCGAAACTTTTCTTCAAAGATTGATTTAAAATGGTTTGAATTAGTGTTTGTAGTGTTGATGATTGATTGGTTAGAATACCAAATCGTTCTGAAGCCTTTTGGATCTGATCACACTGCAAGAAACATACAGTATTAGCGGCGCCGGAAATACCGGCGACAATGATCAATACCGGCGACTTATAGCAATACCGGCGACAATGATCAATACCGGCGTCCGAGTGTCGCCGCTATTGATTCCGATCCGTGTGCAACTCCAAGGTCTGCTGCTGGCCGTTGATTAAGCAATGATCTAAGGGTCATCTTCTTCTCCTGAAACAAACACATATCTTCTTCTTATCCTCAAGAACAACCCCCTCTTGTAACAAAACAATATCTTCTCAAACTTCAAATACAATTTCATTCTTCTCTTCAAAACAAACACAAGTCATGCTTCTTCCCGGCCGTCACAAATAATCCGTCACCGGAGCACCTCCTTCGTCACCGGACCGCCTGCATCTACACCGGAGCATTCTCCTTCGTCACCGGACCACCTGCATCTACACCGGAGCATCACCGGAGAACCTTCATCTTCACCGGAGCATTACCTGAGCACCTGCATCTTCACCGGAGCATCACCGGAGCACATTCATCCTCACCGGAGCATCTTCATCGTCACCGGATATTTGAATGGATTAAATATATGAGATTTGTTTGATTAAATATATGAGATTTGTAGTATTATGTAAAAAACATCTTTATGTAACATATGTTATATATAAGATTTGCTGAGTGTATTTTTTTTGTATTGATTACATATATTTGATGAACATAGGCAGTTGATATTGCCAACATTTTGGCACATTGGAGCACTGAAACAATCTCTTTTCAGGCAACACTCCTGCTATAGTGCAATAGCGGCGACGACATCAATAGCGGCCACAAAAAGGGCAATAGCAACCCATCAATACCGACGACCCTTTAGCGGCGACAAGTCACCGGTAAAAGGTAATAGTGGCGACAAAACAGGGTAATAGCGGCGACAGCTGTCGCCGCTAAAGGTGGCAGTTTCTTGCAGTGAGAATGGTTTTTAGTGAGTTTTTGTGGTTTTCGGACTTGTGCTGGTCGTATTTGTTCTAAGTACTTATTCATTTTTCGGTATACTTGTTAGTTTGTCAAAAATTCTGTTTTATTTTGAAAATCTTGTGACTTTAAGTCGGTATTAAGTCTTGGAGTACTTGTTTTCGGCATACACACCAAAGGAAACGTTGGGATCGGCGACTTTGTCACCGGTGTGTTTAGTGTTTGTGTACTTGTGTGTGTGTGATCTTCATATTTAGCTAGCGTACTTAACTATTGTTTTTGTCTAAAATGGCTCTAAATCAGTTAACTCGCATCACTCAAGAAAAAATTGATACTACAACCCGACCACCCAAGCTTAGTGGTGCTCATGATTTTGGTAATTGGAAAAATAGGATGAATTCGTTTTACTATTTCACTGATTACACCAACTAGAACTCAGTCATGGTGGGGCCACATATTCCTAGGATTAACAATGATAATGGACTTGAAATGAATAATGACCCATCCACTTTTACCGAGAATGCCAAGCTGGTACTTCAAAGGGATCGCAATGCTTATGTTGCTTTAATGGCACCGCTCAAAGTCTGTGGGATGCATTGTGTGAGTTCTATGAGGTAGCGAGGAAATGATTTAAAATAAGCAAGATTTAATTCAAAAGGAATATGGCACCGTTGGAAATGTTTGTGGTGATAGTTTACCTGATCACCATAACAAGGTTCATGAATGTGTTAACGAAGATGGAAAAATACGAGAATCACTGTTACTAATTGGGCTCAAATTAAAAAGCTATTGGATTCACTTCCAAAAGAATGGAGCCTCCATTGTATGATGATTAAGAAATAATGCATGACAAACCCAACAACTTTATTTGATCTAATCAATACATTGATATATTTTGAAATGGACATTACCAAAAGAAAAATGAATCAACTTGGTTATACCCCCACGACAACTCCATGTAACATGGATTTTATCACTCCAAGTCGTAATCGTACTTTTTATTTTGGATAATGATTTAAATTCAGCATTTTATGATGATAACCTTGTATATGTTCTACTTGTGTTTGGGCCTGCTTTAGAACATAATAGGTTTAAAAAGTTCCTGACAAAGGAAATTCTAGAATTTGTTCCTTCGTCTGCTAAAGCACCTAGCTTGGAAGACTTACGATTTCAAGGCATTCAAAGCTGAAGCGGATCAGCGTCTAAAGAATCACAAGACCTTTTAGTTGAAGATAAAGAAAGCATTCAGGATGAAAGTTGTCTCGACAAAAAGCTAAAAGCATCAAGATCATTAGAATCTCATCAAGAATCATCATCACAACCATTATCACCTAAAGCCTGTTTTGCTAAAAAGAACAATTCACACTATTCTCGTTTGCTTTAGATGTGGGAAGTAGGGATGTAAACAAACCGAACGTTCAGCAAACAGTTCATTTGTAAACCGTTCGGAGGGAAGTTCCTTTATGTTCGTTCGATTAGCTTAACGAATGAACATGAACAAAAATTGTGTCTGGTTAGCTTAGCGAACGAACATAAACAAAGGTCTTGTTCGTTCGATTACGTTTGTGAACAGTCAGTAATATGTTCAATTACGTTCATGTTCGTTTAATTATATAAAAAATAATAAATAATGAACCTTTTATCTACACATATTGAAAACTTGAAACCCTATTTTTTTAAGTTAGCTAGAATTTGGACTTTCAAGACATTTTTTTGAATATATTATGTCTAAGTTAGTTAAACTTAGAATAATTATGTCTAAGTAGTTCTGGATAATTATATTGTTTTTTAAACTTAATTCATCGTTTGATCATTGTAGTAGACTTTTTTGTGTTTTGATTTATCATTTTATGGTTGTATTTAACTACTTATGTCGAATGTTTAAGGTTATTAAAGCTTTTATTTTTTATTTTAAGTTAAATGTTCGTTTACGTTCATTTTTATTCGTTAGTGTTCATTTGTGTTCGAGACAATGTTTTGGTAAAATTTTATGGGTTTTAATGAAAAACGAAACTTCATTTTAACGAATTCTACCACCACCCGAATAATCGAGTATTATCCCCAATACACAACAAGTCTAAAAACATACCTTATAGTGTTCACGAACTGTTCGTGAACAACTGAATTTCCTTAATGAACGAACACGAACAGAAACTTATGTTTGGTATGCGTTCGTGAACAGTTCGCGAACATGTTAGTTTCCTTAACGAACAAACACGAACATGGCCTTGTTCGTGTTCATTCGGTTCAATTACAGCCCTAGTGGGAAGGAAGGGCATTGATGTGTGTAAAATCCAACATATAAATTACATCAAATGAGGCATAAAACTAACCCTTTTTTTAGTACTAATGTTGGAAAAAGTGTGCTTTTATCTTCCTTTTGTATTTTCAGGACTAAAAGAGCGTAATTGAACAAAAGGAACAAATATGCAGCAAAATCTAACATAAAATACCTGAAAAGGAATAAACGTGGAATGTCCGACCCCTCGACAGCATCTTCCCAAGCAAAAACAAAGAAACAGAAGGCTGACCACGGCCCCGTGCCCAGCGGACACGGGGGCGTGGCCAAGTGTCTGCAGAAAAGACAAAGCTGTAGAAGCTTCTATTCCCAGAACGGGGGCGTGCCCAGCTCAACATGGGCCGTGGTCAACACTAAGATTTGCAGAATCTTGCAAATCTTGATAGTACAGATACGCTTCTGCACACGGGGCCGTGCCCAGCCAACACGGGGGAGTGTGGAGCTAATGCAGACAAATTGTAATTAATGAAGAAGGAGAAAGAGGATGGATACGGGGCCATGCCCAATGGACACGGGGCCGTGTCTGGGCTTCTGTGCAGGCTATAAATAGAGGTGCTTAGTTCACTTCAAAGGCATCCCTTGGCAAACCACCTCTCAACCACTTCACCCACACTCCACCACCGCTACAACACCCACATCCACCACCATCATCCATCATCCACCTTAGAGTGTGTGTAGTAGTCTCAGGATCCAAGATTGATAGTAAGAGTTCTTGACAATCAAAGGCCATGTTTGCCTAAGTCTCTTACATCACTTGGTGAAGACAAGCATTTAATGTAATACTTTTGATTTTTAATCTTTTCGCACTTTTTATTTGGTTTTGTATTAATGACTTTAATAACTAGTTTTTTATGTTGAAGGTGAAACTTCCTTATCATTTATCAGTGGTGTCTTGCCGTTATTTTACTGTCTATATAAAATGAAAGATTTACACCATTCATATCTCTACGGTCTATATAGAGATATGTTGGCTACCTGGTCGGGAGTTAAGGGAATGGTTTAGTAAGGTTCTTGCCTTGTTCAGTGTATAGATCCTGCAAGGACCTGGGTAAAGCTTACTAGGACCTCCTTCAATACCCACTGGTATTGGATGGCGGGGGTGCGAATGGCTTGATTCCCTCATATGTAAACTACTATTAATATATTAACCCGGCTACTAGGGATTGTATCCCTGCTGACTCAAACCACTTAGCCGAGGGTAACGTCACCTTCAAAAGAGGGGCCTACCACATTATGCATTAATAACTTAATTAATTATCTTTCAATATTCTGACCCTTTAGGATTGTATTCTTGCTGACTCAAACTACTGGGTTGAGGGTAACGTCACCTTCAAAAGAGGGGCCTACTACTATAACTAAGATAATCTCTTAAAAAGTGTAAAAATGCGGAAATCATCAAAGGTTACATTAAAGGCGAGTCGGATCCAAGTGATTCATCTTGTCTATCTGTTTTTATTTTATTCTATCTTTCAGTATTTTTAATTTTTTTTTATTTTTCATGTTTAAAACCTTTTCTAAAACATTTGATTTGATTAGACGTTGAGGATAAACCGGTACTAAAAGCTCTTGTGTCCTTGGACGACCTCGGTATCTTACCAACGCTATACTACGCTCACGATGGGTGCACTTGCCCATATGTGTGTTTAGTGTTAGTAGAATATCGTGTTTTATAAATTTAAAACTTGACTAAAGTGTTAAAAAGGGCTTAAAATATAAACAAAAATATATAACGCTACACACGCATCAAGTTTTTTGGCGCCGTTGCAGGGGACACAAGGATTTTAAGAAAGTTATGAATCAACGGCCTAATCGTTTTTCTTATTTTTCTGTTTGTTTTTTTTTTTAGGATTTTTCTAAATTTTTTAGCTTCTGCTGACTGCAGCACGGGGCCGTGCTCAGCATCCTTATTGGCAGTTTTTTATTTCCGAGTTACAGAGAGCTGAACACGGGGCTGTGTTGGTGCAGCACGGGGCCGTGTCGAACTCTCCAGTAACAGGGATCCAGAAAAAAAATCAGTGTAACCACGACTACAGGGTCGTGTTCAGCTGAGCACGGGGCCGTGGTGAGACTTCTGACCAACAATCTTTTTGTTTTTATCGCAGGACTTGGAACCCAGGCACCGCACCTGAACTTCCTACGCAATGCATGAGCTCGAGTTCCAATAAAGACATAAAAGAACCTCTAGACGAACCCGAACGCTTTCTAAGAAAAAAAGACTTAAAGCTAAAATCCAAGAGAAAGTTTCGGGGGACCCACTTCCAATGGCGGATCAACGTACCCTAATGGATTACCTACGACCCACGGTAGGTAATCTCGGCGCAGCTATCAATGCACCGAATGTCGATGCCAATAACTTCGAACTTCGGCCGCATTTGATTCAAATGCTCCAAAACTCCGCAACTTTCCATGGGCTTGCGGACAAAGATCCCCATTTACATATTACCAACTTTTTGGAAATATGTGATACTTTTCGGATCAACGGAGCATCGAACGATGCCATCCGCCTCCGAATGTTCCCATTTTCGCTAAAAGACCTAGCTAAGGCTTGGGTTAACACCCTCCCAGTTGGATCAGTAAACACTTGGGATGAACTAGCCCAAAAGTATTTGGATAAGTATTTCCCTCCTTCAAAAACGGCTAAATTAATGACTGAAATTAATACATACTCACAAGAGGACGGGGAATCCTTATATGAAACTTGGGAAAGGTTCAAGGAGCTACTAAGAAAGTGTCCCCATCATGCTCTGGCGGTATGGCAACAAGTATCCACTTTCTATAATGGGTTGTTGCCACACACAAGACTAACACTTGACTCTAGCTCTGGGGGACTTCTAGGTAATCGTCGCCCAAATGAAATTTATAATCAAATTGAAGAAATTGCTCAAAACAATTTTCAGTGGCACACTCCCCGAGGCACAAAATCTATTGCCCCGAGCACCCACAAGGTTGACGAAAGCACTTCTTTACAAGCCCAAATCGAGCCCCTCTCTTCGAAAATCAAAAAGTTAGAAATGACAAAAAACGGCCTCAGTTATAGCTTGTGAAGGGTGTAGTGGGCCACATGAAAATTGGAGTTGTATGAAAGAAATGGATAATCAAACTGAAACGGTAAACTACATTGATAATAGACCTAGCCCGTCAGGTCCTCCAACGGGTACCTACAACCAAGGATGGCGTAACCACCCTAACCTTGGTTGGAGAGAACCCGACAATAGTAGTAACCAACAAAATCAAAATCAACGAACAAACTTTCAACAACCAAGAAATGAGTCACAAAATTTCCCTCAACAACAATAAGGGGGACGAGAGAGGCTTGAAGATACTATCTCACGCCTCATCTCCGACACCGAAAAGAAAAACTCGGATCGATTTCAACAAATGGAATCGAAATTTGGAAATCAACAAGCTAGTATTCAAAACATTGAAACACAACTAAATCAACTAGCTCAAAATTTCTCCGAGAGACCACAAGGCGCGTTACCCAGCAACACCGAAACCAACCCAATGGCACAAGTGCCTCTCATCACGTTGAGAAACCGTACCATAGGTCCCGAGGAGGCTCCATTACCTCCAATAGAAAAGAATCCGTCCGACTAACCCGCAAATTCACCGACGCCCCAAAAAGAGACGACTCCTCCGCCAAATCAAGAGCCTTCCAAGATTCCCCCGGTACCCTATCCCGGACGGTTACTTCGCCAAAAGACCGATGATCAATTCACACAATTCATAAACTTACTAAAACAATTGCACGTCAATCTTCCATTTGTGGAGGTCCTCACTCAAATGCCTAAATATTCAAAATTTATGAGAGACTTCCTCACTCACAAAAGAAAAATTTAGTCATTGCAATTAGTTAATTTAAGTGAAGAATACTCCGCCTTGCTACTCAACAAACTCCCACAAAAGAAAATCGACCCCGGGAGCTTCACTATCCCTTGTTCCATTGGGGGATCTCCCATACGCAATGCGTTAGCCGATCTTGGGGCTAGCATCAATCTCATGCCTGCATCAATGATTGACCGACTCGGACTAGGTAAAATAAGCCCCACGAAGATGAGCATACAACTCGCCGATAGGTCCGTCAAATATCCACAAGGTGTCGCCGAAAATCTATTGGTAAAAGTCAGAGACTTTGTCTTCCCGGCCGACTTTGTCATACTAGATATAGAGGAAGATACCGAAGTACCACTCAACCTAGGACGACCATTCCTAGCCACCGCTCACGCAATGGTGGACATGAATGGTGGGAAATTAACATTGAGAGTTGGGACAAAGAGATGGAGTTCGGGGTTGGGAAAAGAGTAGAAGGCGATGACCCGGTCAACTACATGAATGTCATAGACTCAAGCTTGGATGATGCTCTCCGACGGTGCAACATGGGATGCAAAACATCCCACTTGGGTAACATATGACTAACTTTGGGTCTAGCCAAGGACCCTTATAAACGTGGCGCACCACGGAGGCATTCCGCGGAACTATCCTTAATTTTAGTTTAGATTAACTTTTATGTTTTCTAGTTTAGTTTTACTTTTCAGGAAAAAAACACACTCGAAATGGTGGAGGTTACTAAGGGAAACTTGAACCCACACCCCATGCACAAAAACAGAGCCTCCCGACAATTTTTCTTCATTACAGCAAGTTCAGCACGGGGCCGTGCTCAGCCCAACACGCCCCGTGCCCAAGGATCTGCAGAAAACGCCCTCTTCAGGTAACTGGACATGAGGCCGTGCTCACTGAACACGCCCCCGTGCCCAACCTTCTATTAAAAATGATACTGGCAACCGTGCCCGGACCAACACGGGCTCGTGTCCAGACGCCCAGTAACATAACAATTTATTTTTAAACACCTTTTTACACATTCAATCAACCTAAAAACTTATGAATTGGGACACATTAAGGACAATGTGTAATTTAAGTGTGGGGGGATGCTAAACCTTGAATTTTGCAAGTCCTAATAACAAGCCTTACACAAAACTCTATTGGAACCGCTAATCACGCCAAATTTTTTCAAAAACTTTTTGTTTTTTTTTTACTTGTCTTGGTTTAATTTGGGAATAACAAGTTCTAAAAAGGTTATATTTTTACAAATTTACAACCGATAGCGTCGTGATAAAAAGAACCAACATAAGAAAATTATGAAACGGCATGACAAATCTAGTTAAAAATTTAATTATATATACTTGATCACATTATAAACACATTCACACAAAAAGTGAGTTTTGAGCCTTTATTGAGCATACAAGCGTACATCTTTAAACTAAATGCTCATTTTTCGTTTCTTGTGTGAATAGTCGCTTGGTTCTTACGACTCTAGAACTTGCCATGACGATACATTCCCGGTCCTTACCAACTTAAACCCAAGTAAGTAAATGGTGGAGGCATTAGGACTAACCCGTTTTCTTTTAAACACCATTATTTTTCTTTTCTTTTAACCTACCCAAAATCCCCCTAGTAAACCCCTTTGAGCCTAAACCTTTTCATTTCTAAACCCACAAAACAAACACCCTTTACCCACCAAAACCCCTTTTTCTTTTAAACCCCTTATTTTAGTACAAAGCTCGGTTCTCATGTGACATTCCTTAAAAAAAATGAAGTCTAGCAATAAACAAACAAGTTCCTCAAAGAAACTTTGTTTGAAAATGCTTAGTTTGAATAAAAGTCACAAAAACAAAAAGTTTTACGACGACCGACGCTTTTTACGCTTTTATCCCTTTTTACTAACCATTAACCACCTACCTTTAACCCAAGCCTAACCCTTCCCCAAGTCCTCTTGATATTTACAAAAGTTTTTAGTTAAAAATGAGAAGGATTGATTGCTTGGCAAGCTTATGGTAGAAATAAGTTCCATGTTGGTCTCGAGTGTTTCACAAAAATACTTCTTCGGCCGAGTGTTGAGTGATCTCCCGTGAGGTATGTGAACTTGTATATAAATGGAATTTTAAAGAGGCATGTTATGCCCAAATAAGTAATTTCTCTTATGAAATGTTCTAAATAAATCATAACGAATAGGATTGTAAATAGCATATAGATAAAACCCAATAAAGATCTTGGATTCCCGACACTCAAGACAAGCCCAAAACTTCACTTCTACCCATTCCATTTGGGTGTGTAAGCCACATAATAAAGAGTTTTGCTTGAGGACAAGCAAAGATTCAAGTGTGGGGGTATTTGATATGTGTAAAATGCAACATATAAATTACATCAAATGAGGCATAAAACTAACCCTTTTTTTTGTACTAATGTTGGAAAAAGTGTGCTTTTGTCTTCCTTTTGTATTTTCAGGACTAAAAGAGCGTAATTGAACAAAAGGAACAAATATGCAGCAAAATCTAACATAAATACAAGAGAAGGAATAAACATGGCATGCTCGACCCCTCGACAGCATCTTCCCAAGCAAAAACAAAGAAACAGAAGGCTGACCACTGCCCCGTGCCCAGCGGACACGGGGGCGTGGCCAAGTGTCTGCAGAAAAGACAAAGCTGTAGAAGCTTCTATTCCCAGCACGAGGGCGTGCCCAACTCAACACAGGCCGTGGTCAATGCTAAGATTCGCAGAATCTTACAAATCTTGATAGTAAAGATACGCTTCTGCACACGGGGCCGTGCCCAGCCAACACGGGGGCGTGTGGAGCTAATGCAGACAAATTGTAACTAATGAAGAAAGAGAAAGAGGATGGACACGGGGCCGTGTCCGGGCTTCTGTGCAGGCTATAAATAGAGGTGCTTGGTTCACTACAAAGGTATCCCTTGGCAAACCACCTATCTACCACTTCACCCACACTCCACCACCAATACAACACCCACATCCACCACCATCATCCATCATCCACCTTAGAGTGTGTGTAGTAGTCTCGGGATCCAAGATTGATTGTAAGAGTTCTTGACAATCAAAGACCATGTTTGCCTAAGTCTCTAACATCACTTGGTGAAGACAAGCATTTAATGTAATACTTTTGATTTTTAATCTTTTCGCACTTTTTATTTGGTTTTGTATTAATGACTTTAATAACTAGTTTCTTATGTTGAAGGTGAAACTTCCTTATCATTTGTCAGTGGTGTCTTGCCGTTATTTTACTGTCTATATAAAATAAAAGATTTACACCATTCATATCTCTACGGTCTATATAGAGATATGTTGGCTACCTGGTCGGGAGTTAAGGGAATGGTTTAGTAAGGTTCTTGCATTGTTTAGTGTATAGATCCTGCAAGGACCAGGGTAAAGCTTACTATGACCTCCTTCAATACCCACTGGTATTAGATGGCGGGGGTGTGAAAGGCTTGATTCCCTCATATGTAAACTACTATTAATATATTAACCCGGCTACTAGGGATTGTATCCCTGCTGACTCAAACCACTTAGCCGAGGGTAACGTCACCTTCAAAAGAGGGGTCTACCACATTACGCATTAATAACTTAATTAATTATCTTTCAATATTCCGACCCTTTAGGATTGTATCATTGCTGACTCAAACTACTGGGTTGAGAGTAACTTCACCTTCAAAAGAGGGGCCTACTACTATAACTAAGATAATATCTTAAAAAGTGCAAAAGTGCGGAAATCATCAAAGGTTACATTAAAGGCGAGTCGGATCCAAGTGATTCATCTTGTCTATCTGTTTTTATTTTATTTTATTTTTCAGCATTTTTAGTTTTTTTTTCATGTTTAAAACCTTTTCTAAAACTTTTGATTTGATTAGACGTTGAGGATAAACCAATACTAATGGCTCTTGTTCCCTTGGACGACCTCGGTATCTTACCAATGCTATACTACGCTCACGATGGGTGCACTTGCCCATATGTGTGTTTAGTATTAGTAGAATACCGTGTTTTATAAATTTAAAACTTGACTAAAGTGTTAAAAATGGCTTAAAATATTAAAAAAAAAGTATATAACGCTACACACGCATCAGCATGTTGTTAAATAGTGTAGTAAAATTGTTAATCATAGAAACGAAACACATTTTCGAACATGTTTACGAATAATTTTAACTTTAAGAAAATTGTCAAAGGTATTGTAAACACAACTTGTTTTTTATAAAACAAAAGAAAAACACAATTAGGTGTAGGATCTGAGTCTATAATACGTGTGAGGCTAAGACATGAAGAACAAACAATTTGTAAATTGTAACTTATATAAAGTAAACATACAAGCAGGAAGATATATCAAAACTGTTTTATATTGAAATCCAAATATTACAATTACAGTAGAATGATTATACAATTTTCCCCTCAGCCTAATCACTCACAAATCAGTTCGTACAAAAGAGAATGAGTTAAAGTGATGAAACAGATCTCTAATAGGTGAGATCTATTAATACTAAGTACAAAGGGTCTGTTTGCAATCAGCTGACATCACCCTGATAGTAATATCTAACATTCCTAACAGAATAGATTTCGCAGATGTTAGCAAACATTTGCGGACATATAACATATGTTTTGTTACATAAAAAGTATGTTCTATGCTAAGCTAAGTACAGTTTCATTGAGAAAGCCTATGTTCTTTAAGCTGCTATTGGTTTGTATCAAAACTCCGTTTGGCCACAACAGATGTTTGTCTTCATGATCAGTGTTTTGCTTCAACAGAGCTTTGGCCTTGAATAGTGTTTCCAAGGCTTCAAACAAATCTTTGGATGTCTTCAAACAGATGCTCTGATTAGTGTTCAAGATTCACTATCTTTGGGAGGAGAATGCTTCATCTACTGTTTATTTCTTGATCAAGATGTCATGTTTTGGCTTTTTAATATCATCAATTCTTTTGTAGGTCCAATAATCTCCCCTAGAACAGATGATGCCAAAACAAATGTTTATTAGATCAGTTATTATTTCTCATCAACTTCTCTCTGATTTGGCCTTTAAATTGGTGCTCAAATTTTGTTGAGAGAGAGTCATTTGGTGTGACAACTGGCACCGAACCGGTAATTTCCGTACACTTTAATTATTATTTAATGACTGCAATTGTGTGTTTAAATGTCAGCATTGCCTGAACACACACTAAACAAGTGAATTCATGCACGTTGTATACTACAAAATATTGCTTTATGCATAAACGAGAGCGTTGCGTCAGAAATACTAGTAAACTCACCGGTAAGACACACTGTGTCAACAACACTGCAGAAAGCAGTCAGACAATAAAATTGGAGCCTAGGTGTAGGTCCAACAACAAGAATACATTAAAACCCAAGAGTACATACAAGGGTTTAAGATATATACTCTCCGGAAGCAAAAATAAGCACTAAAAAGCACCCGAAACGCACATTAAGTGCAGAATTTTATATAATTCAGCTCTAATCAGCATTTAAACATATGAATATTATGCAGAAATTTTGTTTTATCATCCAGAATGCTTCCCTAAGTGTCGGGAATCGGAAATATCACAAAAGGGTACTTAAAAGACACTAAAAGGTGCAATTTAGCACTTTAACGAACCGGTATCTAACCGAACAACCGGACTTTACCCGGAACATAAAAATATTTCCAAAGACATTGTTTTGACTTATCTGAGCTAGTTAGGGTCCCCGAACACCCTAACACCCTATGTATTAATAAACACATCAATATCCTAACAAAGTGCCATTTGATTTCAACAAATCACTAACTATACCATCACAAATCAACTCTTACCCCCCCCCCTCATTCGAACGGTTCCCCAAGGGGGTGACCCACTTCATTTTTCTTGATTATTATATTGTTATGGGTGGAGATCTAGTAGACACATTGCATATTGGGTATTAGGAAGACATGGTCTATAAGTAAGCACTTGGGTTAACCATTATCTTTCATCAACACTTCACCAAACAACACCTTCTCTCCCTCCACACCATCCTCACGGCCGCCCCCTCTCAACCACACCACCACCACTTCCAAATCTTGTTCACCCATTTCTTACATGTCCAAGGGAGCAAGGTGATCTACAAACAAGCCGGGTGCTCTCGGAATCTCAAGAACCTCTCTAGATTTCTTTTATCCACCTCGTTTACGTCTTGTTTCTTCCCTAGCCTCGAGCTAGTAGTAAGTGCCTCTAAACACCATCTTGTTCTTGTTTAAAGTGGTTAATAAGTGATTTAACGGTTAAAACTCAAGAACACACAAGATCAAAACTAAAAGTCTTGAAAATAAGATGAATATGTTGGATAAAAAGAAACTAGTTGTGTAAATCTTGTGAAACTTGTCTAGTTATGATTATTTGATGTTGTTTGTTACTAAAAGTGGGATGGATCATCATCTAACCATACTAGATCATGTACAAAAACATGAACTAGTAGTGTGTTAGTGTAAAAATTATAAAAGATGGTGAACCCTTCCACTCATGAAACATGAACTTGTGTAAATATAATTTTTTTTGTAAAATAAGATTCTAAACTAGTAGATCTAAAGATCTACAAGTGGTTTTATGGAAGAACCAAGTGGAAAATACTAGATTGTTAAAAGACCCCGGATCTTGTATGAACTAAAATCATTTTTAGTAAGTAAACAAGTGTATAAACACTTGTGTAGAAAGAAAGTTCCACAAAGAAATACTTTTGAAATTCATGACTAAAAGTTGTGAAAATACATACTCTTTAAAAATAAAGTTTTTAAGAAACTAAAATTATTTTTAAATGTAACAAGACTTACTAAATGTGCTAGTAAGTTACTACATATTTTTACGAACTTTCAAGTTCGTAAGTTGTGATATATGCTTGTTTTGACAAGTTTGATAAATAAAGATTGTATTGTTGAGATTGTTGTTGATTTAAAAGAAAATAAACACATGTTTTGAAAACATGGGAAACCTCCATTTTTAGGGGAAACTCTGTCGAAGTTCCTATAAATTTTGACACTTAGAAAAATATAAGTTTTTGAGAAACTTATTCCCTAAAAATGTATTTAAAAACATTACCAAGGTTTCCCTAATTTTTGGTGATAAGAAATGAGGATTTCTTCAAGAATAAAAATGGATATTAAGTACGTATATATTTTTGAGAAAAATATATATATATAATTTGATCACCAACTTATGTGCTAAGTGTATATAGTATGTGTTATACGTGCTAGTGTATTAAGACTTAAAAATACACTAAATACTCATGAGAAGTATAAACACAAAAATACACATACAACATACAAGATACATAATTCGGGTGCAAAGTGCAAAACACGAAATACTTATATTAATTTTTGAGAAAATAATATAAGTAAGATACTTAGTTAAAAATATAAAATATTTTTAACACAACAATACAAATACAAAAGAGAGTGACTGTACTTGTGCGACGCAAGTCTAGTGACTAACGTTAAGAAAACGCGTATAGGTCACGACGTTAATTAAGCAAATCCGGTGAAGTTTACGACGCAAGGGACGCAAAGTTGTGAGTTCATGCTCCCCCTTTTCTTTTAACTGTTTTCAGTTTTATAACTTCGGGGGTTAAATACATGTATAAATATTACTATGTTTACAAATGGTATGATAACAAGAAGCACACTTGGTGAGAACGAGTACCTAGTGTGACGAGATATAAGAATACAAGAAGCGCACTTGGTGAGGACGAGTACCAAGTTTGATGCGTTATAAGAAATGATACGAGAAATCGTGTCACGAATAGGGTACATAAGCACCATTAATCAACAATATACCTAGACCGCAGAATAAAAGGTTAGATCTAACGGGTGCCAGGCAGCCACACTCTCGGTGAGGGCGAGTATCGAGTAGTGCTTTTGTGTCTCAGAATATGCCAACTAGAAAATGCCTAAGGTTTGGTGACTTCCTATGTCGTGTCACATGTTAATGGCTTTGCAACCCATTAACAATCCTGATACTTACAGGAATACTTTATTTACATAAAATTCAAACCATACTAAAACTTGATTAATACTTGAAGTACGTGGGGTACTCAAGAAAACTTGAATTATACTTGAGTACGTGTGGTACTCAAGAAAACTGGAATTATACTTGAGTACGTGGGGTACTCAAGAAAAACTTGAATTAAACATGAGTACGTGGTGTACACATGGATGCTTGATTTATATATGAAAACTTGAAACTTGATTTATAGATGACACAAACTATGTTTTCATACAAAGTATACAAACGTGAAATACAAAAACTGAATGAATTCACACCAACATTATGTTGACGTTTTTTTTCCAAAACTCACATGTATTTCAGGTAACTAGGATGGATGTGCGCGTGGTCTTACTCATGCTCGTGGATGTCGCTTTGTTTATCGTTAAATAAAGTTGTGACTTTTAAGACAATATGCTATCTCGTGTTGTAAACACTTGACATATGTTTTCAGTAATGTAATGTTTGAAGTTATTTTTGAGCATGTAGTATGTTTACCTTTCGTATACAATGAGAACCTTTCATGATCACACATCGTGCTTCCGCCGCAGAAAGGGGTGTGACAGATTGGTATCAGAGCTGCGATTGTAGTGAACCAGGATTCCTTCTCGAGTCTAGTCTATAATCTCTAGGATCCTTTCACGAAAACAATTTTTCAAAGAGTTTTCATTGCATAAAACGTCCCGCGACATCCACTACTTGAAACTAGTTACATGAGTCTAGAAAAGACACTACGAGACTTATGGTGCACGAGAGTAGCACTCGTCTTTGATTGATTGTTAATTGCAATTATGTGTGATAATTAGCATATACTAGAAGTAGAATGTCACAAGTATACGTGACTCTACCTAAAAGCAATGGCCTATCTAAAGGAAGAGATACGAGGATGAAACGAACTGTGCTGACTGTGCAAGGAGTTACGTAATTATGGATGCATACATAATTATGGAATTCAGTGCACAGAAACCACAACAAGTCTTGTCACGTATAGATTCCCTCAGTGCAAGCCTACTAAGTACTCTGCTAGGGTAATAATTGTTTGATGTCACTTATGTGGTATATACCTGTGAATATATATACTACTACTGTCTTGTATGACGATATCAAACAAATGTTTAACCCTGTTGTGTTATGTTCTGTCAGAACATGGCACCCAGGAAAGCTGTGAATGCTCGCAATGACGATCAACCTCCTCCTCCCCCACTGCCAAGAACTGCTGAAGAGCTGAACGCTCTACTGGAAGAAAGGATCTCCGCTGCTATCGCCCAGTATGAGGCGAACTGTACTCAAGACAGTGGAGGACCAAGCAACGCTAGACGTAACGGGCATGGAGATTCGTCTGGAGGCAATGCAGTTCAAGGCTGCACTTTCAAGCAGTTTCTCGACTGCAAGCCGATGAACTATGACGGCACAGGAGGTGAAGTAGCATTTGTGCGCTGGACGGAGAAGACTGAAGCTACTATCCGTATGAGCAAGTGTACCGCGGATCAGCAAGTCACCTTTGCTACTGGGTTGTTTGTCGATGAAGCTCTGACTTGGTGGAACTTGCAAGTCTAAACTTTGGGCGATGATGCTGCTTATGGCCTAACTTGGGAGGAACTGAAAGAAAGAATGAGAGAGAAGTATTGCTCTCGTGCTGAACTCCAAAGGCTGGAGACTGAGTTCTGGCACTTAACCATGGTAGGTGCAGACATCACTGGGTATACACGAAGGCTCCATGATTTGTCTAGGGTAATCCCCTATTTGGTGACTCCTGAGTTTAAGCGCGTTGAACGCTACATTTGGGGACTGGCCCCAGAGTTTCGCGGCATGGTAACTTCATGTAACACCTCGGAAAAACGTGTCCAATGATGTATTGACACGTGTCTTAAACCCCAAAGATGCGAAAGAATTCGTTTGAAGGACCAAAGTTGTCGAACAGTGAAATTATGAAACCACAGGGACTAAAAGTGTCAACATGCCAAACTTGTGCCTCTGAGTGACCTTACACGATGAATATATTCTTAAACGAGTGATTGATTTCATATAAGAAGCCGTTTGCAAGAATAATCGGACGATTATTGAATTACAAGGGTTAAACGTGTCAACATGTCAATTCTGACCTCTGAGTGACCTTTTAACGAAACCGAGGCTTCTAAACATTCAAATATACTCTCAAGAATACCTGGTATAAATTTCACATGGTTTCGATATCGTTAAGCGTGATTTCAAGACTTTGGGCCAAAAGTGACAACTTGATGAAACTTGTTTTCATAGTGATAATAAACGAACCCGAACCTAACGAGGTTTGTTTATACACCCTTGAACCCCAAGAAAAATAACTACAAGGGTCTCTTATGCCAAAAAGTATGTTAAAAAGGATTAAGAACGAACAGGGACTGATAATGTAAACATTTGAAAGTGTTAGTGCTGCAGAAGGGTAGCGCACCGCTACACTTATGGTGTAACGGTGCGCTAGGTAGTACCAGGAACAGAAAAATCACATGCAGCTACGGGTTTGCACGTTCTTTCGCCTTGAACTCGCCATTATCAGTCTAGGGAGCTATAAGTCGGTTACAAACTCTAGCTAGGCCACTTGGGATGATCTTAGGGTGTCCCATTACACCTGGAAGTGATCCATGATCATGCATGTGACTATATAAGAACTTGTGTTCTTGAGTTCATGTGCTCACAATTGCAACAACTCACTTGTGGACTTGCTCTGGAGCTTCCAGCTGATAGGAGAAGACTCTCAAGTGTAGAAAAGATCTCTTGGACCCTAGGTAAGCCTCTAATTACGTAATTAGTCGTTTAATTTAGCTTAATTACCCTAGAGTCAAACTTAGTGTAAATATAGGTTGACTTTGGAATTAATCATGCATAGGTTAACTTCTGATTAAATTGGAAGTAGTTATAGAACCACATTAGTATAGGTGATGAACCCTTAAAAGGGCATCCCCTAATTTTATCGTTTGACTGATCAATTGTCGGGTCAAAGTAGTTTGACAAAAAGTCAAACTGGACAGAAATTGCAAATATGATTAAGATTAATGAATCAGGGGTTCTAAATTATATTTTAGCATTCTAATGACTTGGTAATCAATATTTAATCATGTCTCATCAGTCCTAACCCGACAATTTATAGTCTAAGGGCAGTTTATAACCGAAAGTCGCAAAAGCTTGACTTTTGCTTTGACTTTCAATTCTGACCCGTTCAAGCTTAATTCTCCCATGTTTTAAGCTTCCGTTAGGATCACATTACTTAGTAGTATAACCCTCTGGAGTTATATTGCATGATGCCTATCGGTTTGAATTATATACTCTTGATCGTAATTATGCTTAATAATGCCATAAACGCCCTTTTTACATGCAACCGAGATTTTTAACAATGTGATTGGACTAACACCTTTGCTACTGATATTTAAGCATGTCCTAAAGATTTGAGACCAATTTGACGTCTAGAATTAAGGTTATGCTCAATAGCGTAACTAAGGAAAATTTTAGTATTTAAATGGTATAATTAGTATGAAGCCTATCTAAACCCGGTTTTTGACACTAAACTTCATACTTACTGATGTGAAATAATATTTGAGGAATTTTAAAGATTTTTAATTATTTTTAGAATGAGCATAACATAGGATTTTAACTTGATATCGGTAAATGTCAGTTTTACCCTTTTCATGCATAAAATGAGTTTTACATAACTTTTTAGTGCCAAATCTTTTGCTACTAAATTCTTATGATAAATAAAGTATTTTGAACCTTGTAAGCCGATTACAAACTCAGATTTCCTATTTTAACCCGAATACCCCTTTAAACCGATTTTTAAGCGTTTTTACTACATAGTATGGGTCAAAACTATAATTGGCATATGAAACTTATTACTCACTGATGTTTAGAGATAATTTATATAATTTTATAGTAATATAAAGTTTTTAAACTCAGAAGTTTATTTTTTGACCTTTAAGCCTATGTAAAATTACCAAAATACCCCTACGGGACATAGTTTGGTATTATAAGATAATTTTCACATATACAAAGTATCTTACTGATATAAAATATAAAAATACATATTTTTACTGATCTAATCGGACCCGAAACTCAGGTGTTAAATTAAACTCTTTTATGGGCATTAAAATTTCCAAAATACCCTCACGGGACTTATTTTGGTTTAATTTACTTTTTGGGCATTTACGTTAACATCTTACTGATGTATTAACATATTTCAAGCATAATAACAATTAAGACCTGTATATAATTTATTTGGGTCACCCGTTACGCGTTTTACGCGTTCGGATCGGCTTATGTGACTAGTTTACATAAAAGAGCCGAAACGGGTCAAACCTTATCATTAAAACCTCAAATTCTAGAATGTGATTAGTTTACCCATATTATACAAGTATCCAAGCTTGTAGGGTCTAAATCTCATTCCATTCCGGTCTCCGCTTAATCGAGCGTTTAGAACCATAAGGTTTCTTTCTAGCTAGCCGGTCTAAGTCCTTGACTGAATTAAAGACCCGATAGCATCCTAATAGGTTAATAAACCTTCTATACAGATTAAATAGCTTTCGGTAGAAGGTGCCTTCAAAAAGTCTTAAGATTTTACTGCTAGCATCAGGTAAATACTTTTAACTTATTTTCCCTATACGGGCTTGGGATATGGTATTATAATAATACCACTTGGTCGGGTATGAAATCATTTAATCGGATTGTGATTAATAAATTGCATAACCCGCTTTAATCTGTCTTGTTTGATAACATAAGCATTGGGGGTTAACGACCGTGTCCTGGATATCCTCGGCTCATTGTATTTGAAATGGCCACGACCTGTGCACGGGGTGTAGGCATACACCTGACAGATGCAAATGCTAAATAATACATAAACCCACATGTTGGGGATAACTCCCTTGTGGGTTCTATAAGTGGTGAGTCGGTTAATCAAGACCGGCTTCCAACCGGCCCCAATTGTATGACAAACATATAAATCTGTATACAAGATTATTTATAAATAATTGTCCCAAGTTATCAAAGATTTATGCCATGTGCACCTAAATCAATTTTATTAAATATTTTCAAAAGAGTCAGTTAAATTGTATTTACCAGTGTAAACTGACGTATTTTCTTAAAGATTGATTGACAGGTACCTCTCGTAATAGGCTGGAGCTATTAGGTGTCATAAGAGGATCTTGCAAATCCCTAGATGCCTGAAGTCTGTTATTTTGTTTTCTTGTGTTTTTATGATCCGCCTGTGGGTCTTATTACATTCCAGTCTGTACTTTTATAAACTCGAACACTCAGACAGTATGGTTTGTAATAGTTTATTTACCAAGACTTCCGCTGTGCTATATATTTGTGTGTATTGACTATGATGATATCAACTACGTCACGATACTCCCCACCGGGCCCACCGGTAAAATGTGGAAATATCGGGGTGTGACAGGTTGGTATCAGAGCCAACATTGAGCTACTTAAACACTAACCTTTTGTGTTTAATCTCAATGACACAATAAGCACATTCCTTAGACTCTCGAGTCTAGGCAAATGACCTAGGATCTTACTTTTAATTTCCTGTTATTATTTTTATTATATCGCTTGTTTTGATAGGAAAATGCCGCCAAGAGTACGAGGAAGAGGCAAAGGACCCATGCGTGGAGGACCGTCAAGTAACGCGGGACCCTCCCACAGGCGTGCACCATCCTACTCGCATTCTGGCTCCGACTCCAAGGACGATTGGAACCACGGCTATGAACCAGCAAGACGTTCCGTCTCGCTGACATCCTCACCATCTAACTCTCCTTATTTTGAGTTAACCATCGAACACCAATATTCCTCTCATTCGCATGGAACTCATCCATCGCGTCAATCACACAACTCTCTCCGATCTCATTCTTTTCACCATACCGACTCCACTTACTCACCCACACGATTTAACCCAAACGCTTATGTAAACAACCCTTTGGGCTATAACCCTTTGGGGCCTGAGGATCACTTTTCTCAGGAAATGGACGTGGATGACGAACCGGACTCAGAATTTCAAATAGGAACACCAGGCCATCCAATTAGTATTTCTAGCGGTTCTCCATTTCAGGGATCACCGTACCGTGGGCCTGACTCATTTCAAGAAAAGATGGCTCAGTATGACTGGTACTTTACACCATCATGCCAGAATTCCCCAGTTCAATCTCCCTCCGCTGAAGCACAACTTCAATCGGTTACCACACCACCCTTGCCAGTTAGGGAATCACCTCGACAACCTCCCGAGCCACCGAAGAAGAAAAGAAATGCTAGGATGTCCGTACGTGGGGGACCACGGTTTACATCCCCTCGTGGCTCAAGTTCGTACCCTCCTATCCCCGAAGACCCTCAGTTGGGAGGACCATCAAACACGGTGCCAGACATTAACCTTCCGCCAGTCTCGCACGCACCACTTCAGCCACCGGCGGGTTTTAACAACCCGATCCCGACATACCCAGGATCACCTGGGTATAATCCATCTGGATACCCATCTGAGTATGGAGCTCATGACCCGTACCTTACAGCTTCTCAATACCATCACCTCTACCCTTCTTCTTATCCTCCGGTTTACCCCACTGGGTACCCGGCTCAGGATTACTCATACCCACCATACCAGCAACCTCCTCCATATCAGCAGCAACAAACCCAAGAGATTCTAGAGAGGTTGGATAGGGTTGAACATAAGGCCCACGAAACAAAGAAAAAGCACAACTATTTTGTCAAGGGTCTTATGGACCTCCTCAAGGGCAAGAAGAAATAGGGTTATGTTAGTTTGCTTTGTTTGTCATGTAATAAAGTCCCTGCAAGGACGTGTATTTTGTTTTCATGTAACAAGTCCCTGCGTGGACTTATTTCCATTTCTGTAGCCCCTGCGTGGGCAGTGTTTTCAATAACCCCTGAGTGGGCAGTTGTGTTGATTTTCTCAAAGTCCCTTTTCGGGCAACGCTGTGATCGTTTCATAGTTAATGAAGTTATTATGTTTTTAAACATGTATTTTATATCATGTTACTTCATTTCAACTTTTATTTAATCCGCCTAAGAAACTCTTAGAGGTATAACCTAGCCAAAAAATTATTAAATGGCTATGATGGTATAACCTTTTTAAGATAGTGACTCCCTGTTAACATCTGAAAAACATGTTAACAATCCTGCATTGTGCGGTATGAAAAATCACACAATCTTCTTAATATGTTTGGATTTATTTTTACCACTACATTTAGCCTATATGATCATCATGAATCATGGTTAATAAACATCAATATGATGTATACACCACACATCCATTAGAGATGTATGCATATGAGCAAAGGTGTAATAAAGACAATGAAAGTTCTATTTATAAATTTCTTGTCAAAAAGGCAATGAACTTGGTTCGACCCTTAAACAATCACCGATCCAGAGGATCGTTGGTTATATTTTAATCGTCCATGGGACAAGCCTTTTAAGCTATTTAAATGTCCTTCAAGACGAACTTTGTGCATTATGAAAATCTCTGCGATCGTTATTTATATGTGGTCTATATGGTTTAATAATACTATGACCCTCTAGTCATCAATACGACGATCAAATATGTAGATTTAATATAATCATTTATGTTTGATATAGTATCCAGAAATGGCTGGCTCAGACGAAGCAAACAGTCATCCTACAGAAGGCAACGACACCAAAATTAATATTACTGGTGCAGATCTGCAAGCGTTGATCACTGCAGCAGTTTCTCAAGCAGTAGATGCTATGTTTAAAGAACCTAGTGTTGTTAGGTCTCCAACTCATTCAGAATCCCGGTCTAAACCCCACACTGAAAGGAAAAGTGAATCTCTGCACTCGTCTAACCAGGGTAGTAAACCCAAGAAACAGGTAGTCCTCAAACCGACTCCTAGGTGCACCAAGGGTTGTACCTACAAGTACTTTGTTTCCTGTAAGCCTAGGGATTTTACTGGAGAAAAGGGGGCGATCGATTGTATGAAATGGTTAGATGAGATGGAAACGGTAATAGACATCAGCGGGTGTGCCAAGGAGGATGTGGTTATGTTTGTATCACAATCTTTCAAGGGTGATGCCCTTACATGGTGGAAAGCTTTAGTACAGTCTACAGGGAAGGTTCACTTGTATAATCTTTCTTGGGAGAAGTTTGTAGATCTTGTAAAGGACACTTATTGCCCTCAACATGAAGTTGAGAGGATTGAATCTGATTTCCTCACCCTGGTAATGAAGGATTTGGATTGTAGATCCTATGTGACTAGTTTTAATTCAATGTCAAGGCTGGTACCATACCTAGTCACTCCTGAACCCAAACGCATTGCACGTTTCATTGGTGGTTTGGCTCCGGAAGTAAAAGGGAACGTTAAGGCCTCTAAGCCAACCACTTATAGGTCTGCTGTAGATCTATCTTTATCCCTCACTCTGGATGTTGTGAGAGCTAGGGCGAAAAAGGGTACCGATGAAGGGAAAAGGAAAAGAGAGGAGGACAAATTTCCTCAGTCTAACAAAAAGGGAAAAGGGAACTTTGGTACAAAGAAAGGGCAGTTTAATGACAAGCCCAGGTGTAAAGCTTGTAACAAAAGGCATTTTGGAAAATGCAACCAGGACCCTCAGGCCAAACCATGTGGGATTTGTAAAAAGAAAGGACACAAGTCGGTTGAGTGCCGAAACATAAAGGATGCAACCTGCTACGGTTGCAACAAAAAGGGGCATATAAAGACAAACTGCCCCAAGAATGCCAAGAAGCCCGAGGAGGCAAGGAAAAACAATGCAAGAGTTTTCCAGATGCAAGCAAGGGAAGCGGTGAATGACGAGAACGTCATAACAGGTACTTTCCTCATCAATAATAATTATGCTAGAGTCTTATTCGATTCCGGTGCTGATAAGTCTTTTGTAGACCATAAGTTCTGTAAGTTGTTGAACTTGCCTATTAAGACTCTAGACATAATATATGAGGTAGAACTTGCCGACGGTACCTTAGAAACAGCTTCAACTATTCTTGATGGGTGTTCCATATCCATCAAGAATCATTCCATCCCGCTTTCCCTCTTACCAATGAAATTGGCTGGGTTTGATATAGTTTTAGGCATGGATTGGTTGTCGCATAACCAAGCCCAAATTGCCTGCGATAAAAAGCTAGTTATTATCAAAACCCCTTCTGGCGAATCAGTCGCTATTCAGGGAGATACACACTACGGGTTACCCAGTAACGTGTCTATTCTCAAGTTAGCTCAATGTATGAAAAGTGGACGTGTCATTTACATGGCACAAGTGACTGTGAATGATCCAAAACCTAAGTTGGGAGACATTCCGATCATCTCAGAATATCCTGATGTCTTTCCTGATGAATTACCTGGGTTACCTCCTGAGAGGCAAGTAGAGTTCAGGATAGATATTCTACCAGGATCTGCACCTATTGCACGAGCTCCTTACCGCCTAGCGCCGACTGAAATGAAGGAGCTTAGGACCCAATTGGATGAACTACTGGAGAAAGGTTTCATACAACCTAGTTCTTCGCCTTGGGGAGCTCCAATATTGTTTGTGAAAAAGAAGGACGGATCAATGCGCCTGTGCATTGATTACCGCGAACTAAACAAAGTAACGATCAAGAATCGTTATCCTTTACCCAGGATCGATGATTTATTTGATCAACTCCAAGGGGCAAGTTACTTCTCGAAGATTGATTTAAGATCTGGGTACCACCAACTCAAGGTCAGGACTGAAGATGTACCAAAGACAGCCTTCAGAACAAGATATGGACATTACGAGTTTTTAGTGATGCCTTTTGGGCTCACTAATGCACCAGCAGCATTCATGGATCTCATGAATAGAGTCTGCAAGCCATACTTAGATAAATTCGTCATAGTCTTTATCGATGACATACTTATCTACTCTAGGAATCAAGTAGATCACGAGAAGCATCTTCGATGCATTCTAGGGTTACTTCGACAGGAGAAATTGTATGCAAAATTCTCCAAGTGCGAGTTCTGGCTTCGCAAAGTCCAATTCCTTGGACATGTTGTTAGCGAGCGTGGAATCCAAGTCGATCCCGCTAAGGTAGAAGCCGTAATGAATTGGGAAGCGCCAAAGACTCCAACTGAGATCAGAAGTTTTCTAGGGTTAGCAGGATATTATAGAAGATTCATAGAAAACTTCTCAAGGATAGCCGCACCATTAACTTCTTTGACCCGTAAGAAAGTTAAGTTTGATTGGGGTCCAAAGCAACAGGAATCCTTCGAGATTCTTAAGCAAAGGTTGAGCAATGCTCCAGTATTAACCTTACCGGATGGGATTGAAGATTTTGTTGTATACTGTGATGCTTCGCACACCGGTATGGGTTGTGTGCTTATGCAGCGAGGCAAGGTGATTGCCTATGCATCACGACAACTAAAGGTGCACGAGAAGAATTACACCACCCACGATTTGGAGTTGGGTGCCGTGGTATTCGCACTAAAGTTGTGGAGACATTATTTGTATGGAACTAAATGTGTGATCTACTCAGATCACAAAAGTCTCCAACATTTGTTCAATCAGAAAGAGCTTAATATGAGACAACGCCGTTGGATGGAAACCTTAAATGACTACGATTGCGAAATTCGCTACCATCCTGGCAAAGCGAACGTAGTCGCAGATGCATTAAGCCGAAAGGAAAGAGTTAAACCAATTAGGATCAATGCCAAGAGCATTGAGTTGAGGAATAGTTTGAAAGAAAGGATACTAGCTGCACAGAAGGATGCTGTTTTGGAAGATAACTTTCCACATGAAAAGTTGGGAATAACTGCTGAGCAGTTAGCATCTGGGAAGGATGGAATTCTCAGGATGAATGGAAGAATTTGGGTTCCTATTCATGGAGGACTTCGGGAGGTAATCCTCCAAGAAGCTCATAACTCCAAATACTCAGTCCACCCAGGAGGTGACAAAATGTATCATGATTTGAAAGCTAACTATTGGTGGATAGGTATGAAGAAATCTATTGCCACCTATGTAGCTAAGTGCCTGACTTGTGCGCTGATAAAAGCCGAACATCAAAAGCCATCAGGTCTACTTCAACAACCAGAACTCCCCAGATGGAAGTGGGAGATGGTAACCATGGATTTCATAACCAAGTTACCTAAAACAAAGCACGGGAATGATACCATATGGGTTATTGTTGATAGACTGACTAAGTCAGCACATTTCTTACCCATCAAGGAGACTCATAGCTCTGATAAATTAGCCCAACTGTATGTGGATAAGATTGTAGCTCTTCATGGAGTACCAGTAGCTATTATCTCGGATAGAGATACTAGATACACCTCTCATTTTTGGAAAAGTTTCCAACAATCTTTGGGCACACGGTTGAATTTTAGTACTGCATACCATCCACAGACGGATGGGCAGAGCGAGCGTACGATTCAAACTTTGGAAGACATGTTGCGAGCATGCGTCATTGATTTAGGAGGTAGTTGGGATGATCATCTACCCTTAATCGAGTTCTCCTATAATAATAGTTACCATACAAGCATTCAGGCTGCGCCTTTTGAGGCATTATATGGTAGGAGATGCCGAACGCCTGTCTGTTGGGCAGAAGTAGGAGAAGCTCAGTTGTCAGGACCTGATATCGTCCTTGAAACAACGGACAAAATCATCCAAATCCGTGATCGCCTAAAAGCTGCCAGGGATAGGCAGAAAAGTTATGCTAATGGAAAGCGAAGGTATCTGAAATTTAAGATAGGCGATAAAGTTCTACTGAAGGTATCACCCTGGAAGGGTGTGATGCGTTTTGGTAAGAAGGGCAAGTTGAGCCCTAGGTATATTGGACCATTCGAGATTATCGAATGTGTCGGGAGCGTAGCTTACAAACTGGACATGCCTGAGGAGCTGAGTGGAATTCATAATGTGTTCCACATTTGCAATCTCAAGAAATGTGTAGACGATGCATCTCTAGCTATGTCTCATAAAGACGTGCAGATTGATGAAAGTTTGAGATTCGTTGAAAGACCTATAGCGATTGAAGATCGACAGGTCAAAAAGTTCCGAAGAAAGCATGTACCTATAGTAAAGGTTAAATGGGAAGCCCGTAGAGGTCCAGAGTATACGTGGGAAGTCGAGTCCACTATGAAGAAGAAATACCCTCACTTGTTCCAGTAAATCTCGGGGTCGAGATTTCTTTTTAAGGGGGTGAGGATGTAACACCTCGGAAAAACGTGTCCAATGATGTATTGACACGTGTCTTAAACCCCAAAGATGCGAAAGAATTCGTTTGAAGGACCAAAGTTGTCGAACAGTGAAATTATGAAACCACAGGGACTAAAAGTGTCAACATGCCAAACTTGTGCCTCTGAGTGACCTTACACGATGAATATATTCTTAAACGAGTGATTGATTTCATATAAGAAGCCGTTTGCAAGAATAATCGGACGATTATTGAATTACAAGGGTTAAACGTGTCAACATGTCAATTCTGACCTCTGAGTGACCTTTTAACGAAACCGAGGCTTCTAAACATTCAAATATACTCTCAAGAATACGTGGTATAAATTTCACATGGTTTCGATATCGTTAAGCGTGATTTCAAGACTTTGGGCCAAAAGTGACAACTTGATGAAACTTGTTTTCATAGTGATAATAAACGAACCCGAACCTAACGAGGTTTGTTTATACACCCTTGAACCCCAAGAAAAATAACTACAAGGGTCTCTTATGCCAAAAAGTATGTTAAAAAGGATTAAGAACGAACAGGGACTGATAATGTAAACATTTGAAAGTGTTAGTGCTGCAGAAGGGTAGCGCACCGCTACACTTATGGTGTAACGGTGCGCTAGGTAGTACCAGCAACAGAAAAATCACATGCAGCTACGGGTTTGCACGTTCTTTCGCCTTGAACTCGCCATTATCAGTCTAGGGAGCTATAAGTCGGTTACAAACTCTAGCTAGGCCACTTGGGATGATCTTAGGGTGTCCCATTACACCTGGAAGTGATCCATGATCATGCATGTGACTATATAAGAACTTGTGTTCTTGAGTTCATGTGCTCACAATTGCAACAACTCACTTGTGGACTTGCTCTGGAGCTTCCAGCTGATAGGAGAAGACTCTCAAGTGTAGAAAAGATCTCTTGGACCCTAGGTAAGCCTCTAATTACGTAATTAGTCGTTTAATTTAGCTTAATTACCCTAGAGTCAAACTTAGTGTAAATATAGGTTGACTTTGGAATTAATCATGCATAGGTTAACTTCTGATTAAATTGGAAGTAGTTATAGAACCACATTAGTATAGGTGATGAACCCTTAAAAGGGCATCCCCTAATTTTATCGTTTGACTGATCAATTGTCGGGTCAAAGTAGTTTGACAAAAAGTCAAACTGGACAGAAATTGCAAATATGATTAAGATTAATGAATCAGGGGTTCTAAATTATATTTTAGCATTCTAATGACTTGGTAATCAATATTTAATCATGTCTCATCAGTCCTAACCCGACAATTTATAGTCTAAGGGCAGTTTATAACCGAAAGTCGCAAAAGCTTGACTTTTGCTTTGACTTTCAATTCTGACCCGTTCAAGCTTAATTCTCCCATGTTTTAAGCTTCCGTTAGGATCACATTACTTAGTAGTATAACCCTCTGGAGTTATATTGCATGATGCCTATCGGTTTGAATTATATACTCTTGATCGTAATTATGCTTAATAATGCCATAAACGCCCTTTTTACATGCAACCGAGATTTTTAACAATGTGATTGGACTAACACCTTTTCTACTGATATTTAAGCATGTCCTAAAGATTTGAGACCAATTTGACGTCTAGAATTAAGGTTATGCTCAATAGCGTAACTAAGGAAAATTTTAGTATTTAAATGGTATAATTAGTATGAAGCCTATCTAAACCCGGTTTTTGACACTAAACTTCATACTTACTGATGTGAAATAATATTTGAGGAATTTTAAAGATTTTTAATTATTTTTAGAATGAGCATAACATAGGATTTTAACTTGATATCGGTAAATGTCGGTTTTACCCTTTTCATGCATAAAATGAGTTTTACATAACTTTTTAGTGCCAAATCTTTTGCTACTAAATTCTTATGATAAATAAAGTATTTTGAACCTTGTAAGCCGATTACAAACTCAGATTTCCTATTTTAACCCGAATACCCCTTTAAACCGATTTTTAAGCGTTTTTACTACATAGTATGGGTCAAAACTATAATTGGCATATGAAACTTATTACTCACTGATGTTTAGAGATAATTTATATAATTTTATAGTAATATAAAGTTTTTAAACTCAGAAGTTTATTTTTTGACCTTTAAGCCTATGTAAAATTACCAAAATACCCCTACGGGACATAGTTTGGTATTATAAGATAATTTTCACATATACAAAGTATCTTACTGATATAAAATATAAAAATACATATTTTTACTGATCTAATCGGACCCGAAACTCAGGTGTTAAATTAAACTCTTTTATGGGCATTAAAATTTCCAAAATACCCTCACGGGACTTATTTTGGTTTAATTTACTTTTTGGGCATTTACGTTAACATCTTACTGATGTATTAACATATTTCAAGCATAATAACAATTAAGACCTGTATATAATTTATTTGGGTCACCCGTTACGCGTTTTACGCGTTCGGATCGGCTTATGTGACTAGTTTACATAAAAGAGCCGAAACGGGTCAAACCTTATCATTAAAACCTCAAATTCTAGAATGTGATTAGTTTACCCATATTATACAAGTATCCAAGCTTGTAGGGTCTAAATCTCATTCCATTCCGGTCTCCGCTTAATCGAGCGTTTAGAACCATAAGGTTTCTTTCTAGCTAGCCGGTCTAAGTCCTTGACTGAATTAAAGACCCGATAGCATCCTAATAGGTTAATAAACCTTCTATACAGATTAAATAGCTTTCGGTAGAAGGTGCCTTCAAAAAGTCTTAAGATTTTACTGCTAGCATCAGGTAAATACTTTTAACTTATTTTCCCTATACGGGCTTGGGATATGGTATTATAATAATACCACTTGGTCGGGTATGAAATCATTTAATCGGATTGTGATTAATAAATTGCATAACCCGCTTTAATCTGTCTTGTTTGATAACATAAGCATTGGGGGTTAACGACCGTGTCCTGGATATCCTCGGCTCATTGTATTTGAAATGGCCACGACCTGTGCACGGGGTGTAGGCATACACCTGACAGATGCAAATGCTAAATAATACATAAACCCACATGTTGGGGATAACTCCCTTGTGGGTTCTATAAGTGGTGAGTCGGTTAATCAAGACCGGCTTCCATCCGGCCCCAATTGTATGACAAACATATAAATCTGTATACAAGATTATTTATAAATAATTGTCCCAAGTTATCAAAGATTTATGCCATGTGCACCTAAATCAATTTTATTAAATATTTTCAAAAGAGTCAGTTAAATTGTATTTACCAGTGTAAACTGACGTATTTTCTTAAAGATTGATTGACAGGTACCTCTCGTAATAGGCTGGAGCTATTAGGTGTCATAAGAGGATCTTGCAAATCCCTAGATGCCTGAAGTCTGTTATTTTGTTTTCTTGTGTTTTTATGATCCGCCTGTGGATCTTATTACATTCCAGTCTGTACTTTTATAAACTCGAACACTCAGACAGTATGGTTTGTAATAGTTTATTTACCAAGACTTCCGCTGTGCTATATATTTGTGTGTATTGACTATGATGATATCAACTACGTCACGATACTCCCCACCGGGCCCACCGGTAAAATGTGGAAATATCGGGGTGTGACACTTCAGCCAAACCTCAAACAATCACTGAGGCTGTAACTCTGGCTGTCAGCCTTACTGAAGATTGTGTTCGTATGAAGAAGTTATCACTGAACCCCACTGAAAAGACCGAGACGCATGCTGAGTCGTCCGGCGACAAGAAAAGAAAACATGCAAACCTGAATCAAGCAACTCGCAACAACAAAGGTTTCAACAACAAGAAGCGTGACACTAACCCGTCTCAGGAGGCGAAGACCCTTGCAACCAAAGCATACCAAGGCTCCATGCCTAAATGCTAAAAATGTAAGTATCATCATGAAGGAGCTTGTCGCATTCCAAGGTGCGACAAATGTGGTAAATTGGGTCATCAAATAGAAGACTGTTGGGGAAAAGGAAAGAACCGGAATGGAAATGGTGCGGGAAACAAGAATGGTAACGGTAAAGGGCGGAACCAAGGATGCATCAGATGTGGAAGCAATGATCATTTCATGAAGGACTGCCCAGAAGGAAACAATGCTCAGGCTCGAGCATTTGTGATTGGAGCAAAGAACGCACGCGAGGACCCTAATGTGGTCACCGGTACGTTTCTCATTAACAATCACTTTGCATCCATATTATTTGACACTGGCGTCGATTATAGCTTCATGTCTGTGGAATTTAAACGCATACTTGGAATAGAATCTAGTAGATTAGAAATTCCTTATTCCATAGAACTAGCCAATGGTAAACTTGTTGAATCGGGCGAAGTTGTTAGAGGCTGCACACTAGAACTTGGTGAACGAAGATTTAGCATCGACCTCTTACCTATTCAATTGGGTAGCTTCGATGTAGTAGTCGGAATGGACTGGTTGTCCAAGAACAAAGCTGAGGTTATTTGTCATGAGAAAATCATTCGCATCCCTTTGGCAAATGATGAAACTCTCATCGTACATGGAGAAAGACGAAACGCGCCTCTTCGAATCATCAGTTGCATGAAGTCACAGAAGTGCTTAAGGAAAGGATGTGTTGCCTTCCTAGCACACGTTGTAGATAAGAAGGCTGAAGAGCCGAAACTCGAAGACATTCCTGTGGTGAAGGAATTTCCTGATGTGTTCCCTGAAGATCTGCCAGGACTACCTCCGCAACGACAAGTCGAATTCCGTATAGACTTGGTTCCAAGAGCCGCTCCTGTAGCCAAGGCGCCCTATCGACTTACGCCATCCGAAATGCAAGAATTATCTACACAACTCCAGGAGTTGTTGGATAAAGGATTTATAAGGCCAAGCTTCTCGCCCTGGGGAGCTCCTGTATTATTCGTGAAGAAGAAGGATGGAACATTGCGGATGTGTATCGATTACAGAGAACTGAACAAGCTCACGATCAAGAATCGGTATCCACTACCGAGGATTGATGACTTATTTGATCAATTGCAAGGATCAAGCTACTATTCCAAGATCGACCTTAGATCTGGATACCATCAGCTGAGAATCCAAGAGGAAAGCGTACCAAAGACTGCATTCAGAACACACTATGGGCACTACGAATTTCTTGTGATGCCATTCGGGCTGACGAATGCACCAGCGGTCTTTATGGATCTGATGAACCGCGTATGCAAACCATATCTCGATAAATTCGTGATTGTGTTTATCGATGATATCCTGATTTACTCGCGAACGAAAGAGGAACATGGGCAACATCTCAGAACTATTCTGGAACTACTGAAGAAAGAGAAGCTTTATGCAAAGTTCTCGAAATGCGAATTCTGGATTCGCGAAGTACAATTTATTGGTCACGTTGTGAATGAGAAGGACATTCATGTAGACCCATCCAAGATAGAAGCAATAAAGAATTGGGAAGCTCCCAAGACCCCAACTGAATTTCGACAATTTTTGGGCTTAGCGGGCTATTATCGACGATTCATCGAGAATTTCTCAAAGATAGCTCAACCGCTAACGACCCTTACTCAAAAAGACAAGAAATACGACTGGGGTTACAAACAGGAAGAAGCCTTTCAGCTACTCAAGAACAAGCTATGCGATGCACCAATACTATCATTACCCGAAGGCACTGATGACTTCGTGGTATACTGTGACGCCTCACGACAAGGCTTGGGTTGCGAGCTCATGCAACGCCAGAAAGTCATCGCATACGCTTCGAGACAATTGAAGGTACATGAAAGAAACTACACCACTCACGACCTGGAGCTGGGAGCGGTGGTATTCGCCTTGAAGATCTGGCGACATTATTTATATGGTACTCGATATACAATTTTCACAGATCACAAAAGCTTACAACACATAGTTGATCAGAAGGAATTGAATATGCGCCAGCGGCGATGGGTCGAGCTGCTAAATGATTACGACTGTGAGATCAAGTACCATCCTAGAAAGGCAAACGATGTAGCGGACGCGCTAAGTCGAAAAGAAAGGGTTAAGACCCTAAGGGTTCGAGCGTTGGAAATGACCATTCGAACGAACCTCACTGCACGCATTCGTGATGCACAAGAAGAAGCTCTTAAAGGAGAGAACCGTAAAGCTGAATACCTCCGGGGTATGTTGAAATACATGATGCCAAATGAAGAGGGAGCCTTATACTTTAAGAAGCGTATTTGGGTTCCGCTCTATGGTGGCATACGAGAAGTCATTCTTGACGAAGCGCACAAATCAAGATACTCGATCCATCCAGGATCAGATAAAATGTATCAAGATTTGAAAGAATATTATTGGTGGCCGAGACTCAAAAGCGACGTTGTTGTTTATGTTGGAAAATGCCTAACCTGTGCCAAGGTTAAGGCAGAATATCAGAAACCGTCCGGCCTACTACAACAACCAGAGATACCCATGTGGAAGTGGGAGCAAATTTCGATGGACTTCATAACGAAATTACCCAGGACCCCGAGAGGGCACGATATGATATGGGTAATAGTTGATCGATTAACAAAATCTGCGCATTTCCTACCAATCCGAGAGAAGGATAGCACTGGAAAGCTTGCAGAGATATACTTACGGGAAATTGTGGCACGTCATGGAGTGCCTATCTCAATCATTTCAGACAGAGATGGACGCTTTGTCTCAAGAATCTGGCAATCATTTCAGGAAGCCTTTGGATCTCAGTTAGATCTAAGCACGGCATTCCATCCACAAACAGACGGCCAGAGCAAACGGACTATACAAACGTTAGAAGATATGCTTCGCGCATGTGTCATGGATCTGGGCGGCAGCTGGGATACTCATCTACCTTTAGTTGAGTTTTCCTACAATAACAACTATCATACGAGCATAAAAGCCGCACCATTCGAAGCTCTGTATGGCCGCAAGTGCCGATCGCCCTTATGTTGGGCAGACGCTGGAGATAAACGTATGGTTGGTCCTGAACTTGTACAAGAGACAACCGACAAGATTGCGCAGATCCGAGAGCGCATTAAGGCGGCTCGAGATCGACAAAAGAGCTACGCTGATCTGAAAAGAAAACCAGTAGAATTCAAGGTGGGAGACAAAGTTTGTTAAAGGTCTCACCTTGGAAGGGCGTAGTAAGATTTGGAAAACGTGGAAAGCTGAATCCACGATACATCGGACCATTCAAGATTCTTGAAAGAATTGGTACCGTGGCATACAAGTTGGAGTTACCGGAAGAACTTAATGGAGTACATGATACGTTTCATGTATCCAACCTGAAGAAGAGTCCAACACAAGAAAACGTGAGCATCCCTGTGGATGAAGTGCATATTGATGACGCCCTCCGATTTACAGAACAACCCGTTGAGGTTACCGACTGGAAAGTCAACAAGACCAGGAGGAGCACTGTTAAACTTGTCAAAGTACATTGGAGCTCTAAGCACGGACCCGAGTACACATGGGAACGTGAAGACCAGTTCAAAGAAAAGTATCACCACCTATTCAAGAAGACTCATGTGAGAGTTAGTTCAGCCTGAATTTCGGGACGAAATTCTTTTAACGGGGGGAGACTGTGACAACTGGCACCGAACCGGTAATTTCCGTACACTTTAATTATTATTTAATGACTGCAATTGTGTGTTTAAATGTCAGCATTCCCTGAACACACACTAAACAAGTGAATTCATGCACGTTGTATGCTACAAAATATTGCTTTATGCATAAACGAGAGCGTTGCATCAGAAATACTAGTAAACTCACCGGTAAGACACACTGTGTCAACAACACTGCAGAAAGCAGTCAGACAATAAAATTGGAGCCTAGGTGTAAGTCCGACAACAAGAATACATTAAAACCCAAGAGTACATACAAGGGTTTAATATATATACTCTCCGGAAGCAAAAATAAGCACTAAAAAGCACCCGGAACGCACGTTAAGTGCATAATTTTATATAATTCAGCCCTAATCAGCATTTAAACATATGAATATTATGCAGAAATTTTGTTTTATCATCCAGAATGCTTCCCTAAGTGTCGGGAATCGGAAGTATCACAAAAGGGTACTTAAAAGACACTAAAAGGTGCAATTTAGCACTTTAACGAACCGGTATCTAACCGAACAACCGGACTTTACCCGGAACATAAAAATATTGCCAAAGACATTGTTTTGACTTATCTGAGCTAGTTAGGGTCCCCGAACACCCTAACACCCTATGTATTAATAAACACATCAATATCCTAACAAAGTGCCATTTGATTTCAACAAATCACTAACTATACCATCACAAATCAACTCTTACCCCCACCCCTCATTCGAACGGTTCCCCAAGGGGGTGACCCACTTCATTTTTCTTGATTATTATATTGTTATGGGTGGAGATCTAGTAGACACATTGCATATTGGGTATTAGGAAGACATGGTCTATAAGTAAGCACTTGGGTTAACCATTATCTTTCATCAACACTTCACCAAACAACACCTTCTCTCCCTCCACACCATCCTCACGGCCGCCCCCTCTCCACCACACCACCACCACTTCCAAATCTTGTTCACCCATTTCTTACATGTCCAAGGGAGCAAGGTGATCTACAAACAAGCCGGGTGCTCTCGGAATCTCAAGAACCTCTCTAGATTTCTTTTATCCACCTCGTTTACGTCTTGTTTCTTCCCTAGCCTCGAGCTAGTAGTAAGTGCCTCTAAACACCATCTTATTCTTGTTTAAAGTGGTTAATAAGTGATTTAACGGTTAAAACTCAAGAACACACAAGATCAAAACTAAAAGTCTTGAAAATAAGATGAATATGTTGGATAAAAAGAAACTAGTTGTGTAAATCTTGTGAAACTTGTCTAGTTATGATTATTTGATGTTGTTTGTTACTAAAAGTGGGATGGATCATCATCTAACCATACTAGATCATGTACAAAAACATGAACTAGTAGTGTGTTAGTGTAAAAATTATAAAAGATGGTGAACCCTTCCACTCATGAAACATGAACTTGTGTAAATATAATTTTTCTTGTAAAATAAGATTCTAAACTAGTAGATCTAAAGATCTACAAGTGGTTTTTCGGAAGAACCAAGTGGAAAATACTAGATTGTTAAAAGAACCCGGATCTTGTATGAACTAAAATCATTTTTAGTAAGTAAACAAGTGTATAAACACTTGTGTAGAAAGAAAATTCCACAAAGAAATACTTTTGAAATTCATGACTAAAATTTGTGAAAATACATAGTCTTTAAAAATAAAGTTTTTAAGAAACTAAAATTATTTTTAAAGGTAACAAGACTTACTAAATGTGCTAGTAAGTTACTACATATTTTTACAAACTTTCAAGTTCGTAAGTTGTGATATATGCTTGTTTTGACAAGTTTGATAAATAAAGATTGTATTGTTGAGATTGTTGTTGATTTAAAAGAAAATAAACACATGTTTTGAAAACATTGGAAACCTCCATTTTTAGGGGAAACTCTGTCGAAGTTCCTATAAATTTTGACACTTAGAAAAATATAAGTTTTTGAGAAATTTATTCCCTAAAAATGTATTTAAAAACATTACCAAGGTTTCCCTAATTTTTGGTGATAAGAAATGAGGATTTCTTCAAGAATAAAAATGGATATTAAGTACGTATATATTTTTGAGAAAAATATATATATAATTTGATCACCAACTTATGTGCTAAGTGTATATAGTATGTGTTATACGTGCTAGTGTTATACGTGCTAGTGTATTAAGACTTAAAAATACACTAAATACTCATGAGAAGTATAAACACAAAAATACACATACAACATACAAGATACATAATTCAGGTGCAAAGTGCAAAACACGAAATACTTATATTAATTTTTGAGAAAATAATATAAGTAAGATACTTGGTTAAAAATATAAAATATTTTTAACACAACAATACAAATACAAAAGAGAGTAACTGTACTTGTGCGACGCAAGTCTAGTGACTAACGTTAAGAAAACGCGTATAGGTCACGACGTTAATTAAGCAAATCCGGTGAAGTTTACGACGCAAGGGACGCAAAGTTGTGAGTTCATGCTCCCCCTTTTCTTTTAACTGTTTTCAGTTTTATAACTTTGGGGGTGAAATTCATGTATAAATATTACTATGTTTACAAATGGTATGATAACAAGAAGAACACTTGGTGAGAACGAGTACCTAGTGTGACGAGATATAAGAATACAAGAAGCGCACTTGGTGAGGACGAGTACCAAGTTTGATGCGTTATGAGAAATGATACGAGAAATCGTGTCACGAATAGGGTACATAAGCACCATTAATCAACAATATACCTACACCGCAGAACAAAAGGTTAGATCTAACGGGTGCCGGGCAGCCACACTCTCGGTGAGGGAGAGTATCGAGTAGTGCTTTTGTGTCTCAGAATATACCAACTAGAAAATGCCTAAGGTTTGGTGACTTCCTATGTCGTGTCACATGTTAATGGCTTTGCAACCCATTAACAATCCTGATACTTACAGGAATACTTTATTTACATAAAATTCATACCATACTAAAACTTGAATTATACTTGAGTACGTGGGGTACTCAAGAAAACTGGAATTATACTTGAGTACGTGGGGTACTCAAGAAAAACTTGAATTAAACATGAGTACGTGGTGTACACATGGATGCTTGATTTATATATGAAAACTTGAAACTTGATTTATACATGACACAAACTATGTTTTCATACAAAGTATACAAACGTGAAATACAAAAACTGCAAGAATTCACACCAACATTATGTTGACGTTTTTTTTCTTCCAAAACTCACATGTATTTCAGGTAACTAGGATGGATGTGCGCGTGGTCTTACTCATGCTTGTGGATGTCGCTTTGTTTATCGTTAAATAAAGTTGTGACTTTTAAGACAATATGCTATCTCGTGTTGTAAACACTTGACATATGTTTTCAGTAATGTAATGTTTGAAGTTATTTTTGAGCATGTAGTATGTTTACCTTTCGTATGCAATGAGAACCTTTCATGATCACACCTCGTGCTTCCGCCGCAGAAAGGGGTGTGACATCTGGTTCCCTTTCAAGTGGAAGACTTATTAAGTCTTGTAGATCTGAATCATTAAGCCCAAAGGCACTATTCATTGAAATCTTTTGCACTTCTCCATTAGCTCTGACTATTGTCAATTCATGGTTTGTCCTATGATGTGTGCAAAATGCAACATATAAATTACATCAAATTAGGCATAAAACTAACCCTTTTTAGTACTAATGTTTGAAAAAGCACGTTTCTTTCTTCATTTTGAATTTAAAGGACCAAACGAGCTTAAAAGAACAAAAGGAGCAAATAGGTAGCCAAAACCAACATCAATACAAAAAGAAGGAATAAAACATGACATGCCCAACCCCTCGGTAGCATCCCCAAAGCAAAAACAAGGAAACAGAGGCTGACCACGGGGTCGTGTCAAGTTAGGCATGGGGCGTGGTCAGGAGCCTGCACAAAAGACAAACCTGTAGAAGCTTCCACGCCCACCATGGGGGCGTGCCTAGCTCAACACAGGGCGTGGTCAATGCAAAGATACGCAAAATCTTGATAGTACAGAAAATAGTTGACCACAGGGCCGTACCCAGGAGACACGGGGTCATGTGGGGCCCTGTGCTGACAATTGCAATTAATGAAGGAAGAGAAGATGCTGGCCATGGGGCATGCCCACTGGACACGGGGCCGTGGCCAGAGCTCTATTCTGGCTATAAATATGGGTGCTTGGTTCACTTGAAAGGCATCCCTTGGCAAACCACTACTCTCCCACTTTGCCACCACTCCACCACCACTACAACACCAACACCCACTACCATCATCCATCATCCATCTTTAGAGTGTGTAGTAGTCTCGGGATCCAAGATTGATTGTAAGGGTTCTTACCAATAAAAGGCCATGTTTGGTTAAGCCTCTTACATCACTTGGTGAAGACTAGTCTTTTATGTATTACTTTTGATTTTTAATATTTCAGCACTTTTTATGTGGGTTTGTATTAATGACTTTAATAACTAGTTTCTTATGTTGAAGGTGAATTTTCTTTATCATTTTCTCGTGGTGCCTTGAGCTTATTTTACTGTCTATATAAAGTAAATGATGTCACCATTCGTGTCTTTACGGTCTATATAAACGTGTTGACTACCTGGTCGGGGGTTAGGGGAATGGTTTGGCAAAGTTCTTGTCTCGTTAATTGTATAGATCCTACGAGGACCTGGTTCAAGCTTACTAGGACCTCCTTCAATACCCAACGGTATTGGATGGCGGGGGTGCGAATAGCTTGAACCCCTCATATGTAAACTACTATTAATACTTTAAACTGCCTTATTGGGATTGTATCATTGCTGACTCAAACCATTTAACCGAGGGTAACGTCACCTTCAAAAGAGTGGCCTACCACTTTTCGCATTAATAACTGACTTAATTGTCTTTCAATATTCCGACCCTTTGGGATTGTATCCTTGCTGACTCAAACCACTGTGTTGAGGGTAACGTCACCTTCAAAAGAGGGGCCTACTACTATAACTAAGATAATCTCTTAAAAAGTCTGAAAGTGCGAAAATCATCAAAGGATACATTAAAGACGGGTTGGATCCAAGTGATTCTATCTTGTGTATTTATTTTTATTTTATTTATCTTTGCATTTTTAGTTTTATTTTTATGTTTCAAAACTTTTCTCAAAAATTTAGATTGATTAGACGTTGAGGATAAACCGGTATTAAAAGCCCTTGTGTCCTTGGACGACCTCGGTATCTTACCAACACTATACTACGCTCACGATGGGTGCACTTGCCCAAGTGTGTGTTCAGTGTTACTATAATATCGTGTTTTATAAATTTAAAACTTGACTAATGCGTAAGATGAGCTTAAAATATTAATAAAATTATGTCACACCTAACGCACACCATCCTATTAGATGACCATTTTATAATTTTTGAGCTGGATGGATTTATTGGGGTAGATGTTATTTGATGAGTTGAGGGAATTTGTTTTCCCAAGACTTGACCAAAAAGATCTTCTAGCTTTGCATCTAGATGCCCATATATCAATTCATTTCTGATCCATTCCATTCTTAATTCATCTTCATGTGTTCTGCAGACATCTCTTTTTGCCTTTCTAGGTAGCTTTTTACAGCTGAAGAGATATTCTTTGCAGTAGGAAGCTCTGAACGATCAACCAGAGATCTGATAGGAAAGCCCATTTCTTCATAATTTTCCGTTTTACGGACTGAGGGATATTTTTCTCTTAAAGCCTCAAGTTTCATGTAATTTTCTTTGATTGTTGGCTCATCCCATCTGGCCATTGCCTGAATAAAGCCAAAGTATGTAGCTACCATCTCCTCCTTCATTCTTTTTAACTAGAGAGCCTTCTTTCAAGTTTGCTTTTTCCCTGTTCTCTAGTTGGGAGGAGTGGGTTTGATATCAGAATTGAGTTTCAACTTCTCAATCCTCATAATTTCTTCTAAGAGGCCTTATGTAGACCATCCAGAGAATTGAGCTCTTGTTACTTTTAAGGCTTGTTCTTCATTATGTACTGCATGTAATCTTCCCATAGTGCTCTTCTACGATTAGGGTCACTTACAGGGCCTTGTGAAGCCTTTTTGTTAACATCTTTGGCAAAATCTTCTAATTTGTTCACTTTAGTGAACTCTTTGTAACATCCTGATGCGATATCTTGGTAGTAACTAATTAACTCACGTGCAGATTGTTGTAACCAGTCTCTAACGGTCAGGTGGACTTCTTACCCTCAAGACTCGGGCAAATCAGTTATATTATGGACGTTGAAGCCGGAAGACGTGGACTGCAACGTTCACATATGGAATATTCGCTGAATCCTAGAATAATAGGATAGTTAGTTGGTTTCTTTTACTATAAAAGGGATTGATCGGATCTGATTAGGGACACAATCTTTCGCACACTCTTTCTCTCTAGTTGCAAACAATCACTACACACTTACATTTGTATTCTAATTACATTGTAACACTTAGTTGATCCGCATCATATCCTGCACTGTATCCTGACATTTGAAGCAATAAGAAGAACAAGGCAACTGCGATTGTCAGCTCCTGAGGTTTTGTGCCGGCGATCTAGATTGATCAAGGGCTTTCCTCGTACATCCTGTGTCACCCTTTACATTTTCGCTCATTGTTTAATCGTAGATACAGCTCAATATCCTGAGCCGTATCCTGAAAACTGTTCTTGCAAACAACTTAATTAGCATATTTTCAACACACATTTTTAGCACATTACCTCACTTAACTAATTTGATCACTTAATTGCTTCGGTAATTTTTGACCAAAACAATTTGGCGCCCACCGTGGGGCAAGTGGTGCTATTTCTACTAAAAGCTTTTGCAAAATCATTACTTGGTTTTCTATTTTCAAAACTTTTTGCTACACTATTTTCAATGGCCTCGAGATCAAACATGAGCTCTTCCACCGTGTCTGCTACAACCTCTGCAACAATTGGTTCGGTGCTTCCACCACCTCCTCCGAGAACGCAAGCCTCTTCACAAGGAACTGAAATTCATGTGGCTCGGGATGTTATCCCCGTTCGCAATATCCAAGGATCTGGTCCTGTTTTGGCTTCTAATGAAGAAATTCTGAATTTGTTTGGTAGTGTACAGGAACAGATGAGGCAGCAGCAGGAAACTAATCAGATGCTGATGAGAGAGATACAACTCTTGAAATCCGGCTCAAGCAGGCCTGCTGAAGATACTGTCACTCCCTAGCAACCCAGGGCATTGAACTTCAGTTCAGCAGTTTATATTGAGGATAACCAGGGGAATATTGTACCTAGCCATTCCCAGAATCATACTCCTGAGATACCCTCTTCAGTCCGAGTGTCAACTGTGAGAAGCTCAGGATATGCTTTGGGATATGGCCAGAATCCTCAGACTGGTAATGTATATAATAATAATAATACTGTTGCTACTAACGGTGTTGGATGTTTGCAGGATGCAGGTGTGACATCAGCATTTTCTAGGGAGCTTCAGAAATTGAAAGACATGATATCCAGTGTACCTGGTGTTGGATTCTGTATGCCTAAGACACATATTAAATTGATATGGCTAGTACCTTATGATCCAAGTCGAGTCATACCCAAATACAAGCTAGACAAACACTTATATTATTTATTTGTGATATGATCAAACAAATAAATATTAACACTTACAATATTTAGAAATTGGTTTTCTAAATAATTACACTTGAGAAACCAATAAATTATATGGATAATTTATTATGAGAGAATATTTTATTTTGTTATTTAATGGGTTAAATAACATTTTAAAAGGTTGTATAAAGTCTTGTAAATATGTAATGTTATATTTATAAATGTTATAAATATAAACCAAGACTTAAAATTTTATAAAAGAAATTTGTAATTTTTTTTTATAAAAACCCCAAGTGCCCCCCCCCCCTCATGTTTCTTTCCAAGTCATATTTTGGTCCAATGGAATCACATGCAATTGTCATAAGCTAGAGGACTTATCATTTGGCAATGGTGGTGGCATCCTTCTCTCATGGTTTTATAACATGAGTGCATGAAAAATCAAAAGTGTAACTAGAGATTTTTGGCTCTCATTTTCGGCCAACATAAGGGTTCTTCAAGATTGTTCAAGTTTGATTCAAGTGTTAAAAATCCTAGCTAAACTCGTGGTGTTTGTTGGAAGCTTGGGGTATACAAGCTTGAGGTCTTCTACTCTTGAAGGAAACCGTTCAAGAAGTGTCATCCATTTCATTCCTATTACTCCAAGAAGTTAGTATTCTAAACATCCTATGGTTGTGTTTGATAGTATGCATGTTCATATATGGATCCGGGTTTTGTGATTTTGCTTATAAATGAAATTTATATATTAAAAGTAACATGTTTTAAATATTATTTCCGCAGCGTTTTTATTTCATATGGATGAAATTGCTTTGATAAACATGTTAAAATCCCATCAATGGTATCTAGAGCCGCTTATATGAGTGCATTCTTCAATAGATTAAATTTTTCGGGTTTCGGGTTTGAATAAAACCCTATGGCCGAAAATTTTAATATGGTTATCCCTTTGTTTTTCAAGATTATTTTCTTACATGCATAAGGGAATCTTGAAAAATTATTTCATTTGGATGATTTGTTTGTTTGGACAAAACTTACCTTTTCGGTTTTTTGTACATAACCGAAAATTGTCATAAAAGGGAACCATTTTTTTATGCTTCTTGATTATATATATATATATGTGTGTGTGTGTGTGGATATATATTTTGGTGCATATAACCTAGCCATGACCTTGTGTTGAATGATTGTGTTGTGATTCATTTTATTATTATTTCAAAGGGTTGTAATAATTATTATTTTGTTCTTCCATTGTAAGATATGTAATTTATTTATTTTTCATTTGGCATGTAAAATAAATAGATTAGTTGCATTTTATTTTACTAGAAAAAATGTATTAGGATTATTTCATGTAAAACAAGATGCACAAAATGCGTTTTGGTTTGGACCATAATATTCGGTCCAAAGAACTTCATGGTTCTCAACGGGATTTTAACCCTATAACCAAAACACATTTTTGAAGTCCAAAGGAGTTTGGGGCTTAATATAAAAGACTTTTGGATGCTCAAAGAAAGTGGAGATATCACAACACAAGAAGGAGACTTGAAGCATTTGGATGCGGGATCAAGTGGGAGTTCAACGACACATTACTTGTGTCATTTTTCACCCCTTAGGAAGGACCTTTTGGCACACTTGTTTCGGCTAACAAGTGTTGTCAAAATAGTTGGCTATGGTTATGCACCTATTGTTATGTATGATATGCTTGTTTGGTTGCTTATTTTGTTGTTTAGATGATATGTAGATATGCATAACTTAACAAACTAATAATCAACAACAAGCGTAAAATTGGTTCTTAACAAAATCATTAAAATGGTTAATAAAGGTTTTATTAAAAATTAATGATTTTATAATAAAATGGTTTTTATTAAAAAGAACCTTGAAAATTAGTTTTCACTAAAGTACCATTGATTTGAATGCATGCAAATGTATGGTACATAATATTTTCTAAACTAGAATTTTGAAATATTAAAAACCCTTTTATAAAACAAGTCAAACACCATTCTTTTATACAACACTCGAAACACTTGGGAACTCTTATTGTGGGATAAAGGTCACCTAACCATATTTGAGGGAACTTGTATGTTCGAGGTGGGTTTACCATGTTTGTGGGATAAAGGTCACTTAACCACTTATGTGTATAAACTCACATGTGTGTGTAAGTTGGACGACTTGATTTGGAAACCATGAACTTAGGGTCACCGAAGCATGGGGAACAAAGGTGTTGATGGGATTAAACATGCCAACTAAACATAAAGATGTTTAACCGGTCCCATATGGCTAGAAATTGCAAAGAGTTGCAATTGTAAAATGTTGACTACCTTGTTAATTTAAATAGAGGAATAAAGGTCCCCTAACCAATATTTAAATATAACGTTGGATTCTAGATTTTAATTATTAATTGTCTTTAAGATACAAAAGGGTATTTTTGATTAAAATATAATAATATCGAAAATACTAAAATTGAACTTGTTAAATTTTGTAGATAGCCGGTAACAATTCAAACCCGATTAACCAAACCGTCCGAAACCTATCACTAAGAACCATCCTTGAAAAGGATCGTCTCAACCATAACAACTTCATGGATTGGTTTCGAAACTTGAGAATCGTTCTCAAGCAAGAGAAGATATCCTATGTGTAGGACGATCCTATTCCCGATGAACCTAACGTGGAAGATGTGGACGCCTACAATGATTGGGTTAAGTATACCGACGACTCCATGCAAGCCTCATGCCTCATGTTGGGAACTATGATTCCTGAAATTCAAAAGTATTTTGAAAATCACGGGGCATACGACATGATTACCCAGTTAAAGGAAATGTTCCTACAACAAGCAAGGGTAGAACGCTTCGAAACTGTTCGAGCGCTTCATTCATGTCGAATGGAGGAAACCCAATCGGTATCATCTTATGTCCTTAAGATGAAAAGCCACATTGATTGCCTCAAAAGGCTAAATTGTCCCGTCTCTAAAGAGTTGGCTACGGATTTGATCCTCAACTCTTTGACAAAGAAATTTGAAAGCTTTGTAATGAATTACAACATGAATGGATGGGACAAGAGCATTGGTGAGCTTCATGCAATTCTCAAAACGGCCGATGCAGGAATGGGCAAAAAGGCTTTACCCGTCCTAGCGATCAATGAAGGAGGCAACAAGAAGAGGCCCCACCCCGACTCTAAAGCAAACTCTGCTAAAAGAAAGGGACACGTCAAGGGAAAAGGAAAGGGAAAAGCTAAAGCAGAACCCACCAAACCGAAAGAGAAGAAGCAAAAGGTTGCTACGAATGACCCATGTTTTGGATGTGGTGAGATAGGACACTGGAAGAGAAATTGTCCAACCTATCTCAACGAGTTGAAAAACAAGAGGGATGCAGGGCAAACCTCAGGTACTATCTTTATGATACATGTTGAGCTTAATGTTATTTCTTCTAACACATGGGTACTAGATACCGGATGTGGAACTCATATTTGCAATTTGTTGCAGGGGTTCAAAAGAAATAAACATTACAAGAAGGGAGACGCTAGTCTCTTTATGGGCAACGAAGCAAAAGTTGAAGTCGAAGCTCAAGGAGACTATGTTTTAAAGCTTCCAAGTGGTTTGGAAGTGATTTTGAAGAAAGTTCTCTATGCTCCTAGTTTGACTAGGAACATAATTTCTGTTTTCCTTTTAAAACAATCTGGTTTCAATTTCGAATTTGTTAACTATGACATTTATGTTTCTAAGAATGATGTGTTTTATTTTAAAGCTATGTCTTTAAATGGTATTTATGAATTAGATCATGATAACACATCATATGATAGCTCAATGTACCAAGTAACCAACAAGAAACTCAAAATGGATTTGAGTGATTCCTACCTTTTGCATTGTCTCCTTGGACATATAAGCAAGAATCGCATGCATACACTTCAGAAAAATGGTCTTTTGAATACAAATGAAGATAATTCATTTGATGTATGCGAATCTTGTTTACAAGGCAAAATGACCAAGACACCCTTTAGTGGAACTTTTGAAAGGGCTAAAGACTTACTAGGTATCATACATTCAGATGTATGTGGTCCTTTTAATTCGATGACTAGGAATGGTGAAAGATACTTCATTACCTTTACCGACGACTATAGTCGTTATGGTTATGTGTACTTACTAAGATACAAGGATGAAGCATTTGAAATATTCAAAGGCTTCAAAAGTGAAGTAGAAAATCAAATCAATAAAACAATTAAAGTCCTTCGCACCGATAGAGGAGGTGAATACCTAAGTGTTGCTTTTCAAGATCATCTTAGGAGTTGTGGGATTATCTCACAACTTACTCCACCCGGAACACCACAACATACTGGTGTGTCCGAAAGGAGAAATCAAACTCTATTAGATATGGTTCGATCTATGATGGCTAGAAGTACATTACCTCTATCGTTTTGGGGTTACGCTTTGCTCTCCGCAGTCCGTATACTAAATATGGCCCCAACCAAGAAAGTGGAATAGACACCTTTTGAAATATGGCATGGAAATCCTCCATCATTATCATTCTTAAGGGTTTGGGGTTGTGAAGCTTATGTTAAGCAATACACCCCAAATAAATTAGAAGTCCGATCCACTAAGTGTATCTTTGTAGGATATCCTAAAGATGATATAGGATATTATTTCTACGATCCAACCGAGCAAAAGTTATTTGTTGCTTGAAAGGGTACGTTCTTAGAAGCTAAATTCATTATGGAAGGAACTAGTGGTAGAACAGTGGAACTTGAGGAGGATCAAGAACCACAAGACGATACACGTTTGATTGATACTAGCGCTCAACAAGAGGTTGTTGAAAATGATCAAGACGTTGATCAGTACGCACAAAATGTTCGCAGATCTGGTAGAATTAGTAGTCCACCTGAAAGATATGGATTTTTCATGGATGGATGCTACGTGGTAGATTCAGATGAACCAACCACATACCATGATGCAATGTCAAAATCCGATTGTGACAAATGGCTTGAAGCCATGAACATAGAGATGCAATCCATGTATGACAACCAAGTTTGGGAATTGGTTATGCCACCACTTAACTCTAAAGTAGTTGGAAGTAAGTGGGTTTTCAAGAAGAAAACTGATATGCATGGTAACTTGGATACTTATAAAGCAAGACTTGTAGCAAAAGGTTTCACTCAAACTCAAGGGATTGATTATGATGAGACCTTCTCGCCCGTGGCGATGCTAAAGTCAATCAGGATATTATTTGCCATAGCTGCATATTATGACTATGAGATCTGGCAATTGGATGTCAAAACGGATTTTCTAAATGGATATCTTGATGAAGATGTCTATATGGTTCAGCCTGAAGGTTTTGTCGATCCAAAACATCCTGACAAAGTATGCAAGTTAAAGAAATCAATCTATGGATTGAAACAAGCATCTAGAAGTTGGAATCACCGTTTTGATAAAGAAATTAAGAATTTTGGATTCATCAAAAACGGCGATGAAGCTTGTGTGTACAAGAAAGCTAGTGGGAGCATCATCACTTTCTTAGTACTGTATGTCGATGACATTCTACTATTTGGGAATGACATTCCAACCATGGAAGGTGTAAAAGCTTGGCTTGGAAGTTGTTTTTCCATTAAGGATCTTGGTGAAGTCGCCTACATTCTGGGAATAAAGGTCTATAGGGATAGATCAAGGCGCTTGATAGGCTTAAACCAAAGTGCATACATTAACAAAGTCTTGAATAGGTTCCAAATTGAGAACTCTAAGAAAGGTTTTGTACCTATTCAAAAGGGGACAATATTGAATACATCTCAATGTCCAAGCTCAAAGGATGAGCAAGAGAAAATGAAAGGAGTCCCATATGCGTCTGCTATAGGATCCATCATGTATGCAATGATATGCACCAGACCGGACGTGTCATGCGCCTTAAGCATGACGAGTAGATACCAGCAAAATCCAGGTAACAGTGATTGGAAGGCTGTTAAGTGCATATTAAAATACCTTAGAAGAACTAAGGATACGTTTTTAATATATGGATCTGGTGAGGAGGAACTCGTTGTAAAGGGTTACACAGACGCGAGTTTCCAAACCGATCGAAGTGATTCTCGATCGCAATCGGGGTATGTCTTCATTTTAAATGGTGGAGCCGTCTCTTGGAAGAGCTCAAAACAAGATGTGGTAGCATTGTCCACTACTTAATCAGAATACATCGCCGCTTCATTGGCGCCCAAGAAGCTGCATGGTTAAAGAAATTCATAGCCGACCTAGGGGTGGTCCCTACCATTCAAGACCCCCTAGAGATCTTTTGTGATAACGAGGGTGTGATTGCTCAAATCAAGGAACCTCGTGCGCACCAAAAGACTAGACATATCGAGCGGAGATTCAACTACATAAGGAATGAAGTTGAAAAAGGAAAGATATGTATCCGCCAAGTTCACACCGATCAAAACATTGCGGATCCACTCACGAAGCTCCTTGACAGGGCAAAACATGAGGGTCATACATGTGCCTTAGGACTTCGATATTATAGTGATTGGATTTGATCTATTTTGTATTTGGATATTGAAACAATTGTTAATTTAACTCTTTTATGGTATTTTGAGTTACGTTTCATTTTAGCATGTTTAAATCCATAAATAAGTTAATTATTCTAAATGTCCGTAGTCGATCATACTTGTGGGAACAAATATGAATGTAAGAGTATTATGAACTTGGATTGGTGGATATTCATTTAGTATGAATATAGAGCAAAGTGTTGCTGCCAAAGTTCATAGATATTTGTTGGATACAAATATTGGACCGACTCGCTCTCGAATATTACTGCATGGAATCATTTGTGATTGATCATAAGTAAATTTGAGTAAAGGAGAATATCATAGTATCCTCTGACCTGAGATACATATTGGGTCTTGATATTCACCAAGTATTATACTTTGACTTAGTTCTTTGCTGTCTGTAATAAGACAGTACATAAGGTGAAGCTCAGGTGTGGTACAAGGTGATTGTGAGAGACGTATGCAGTCAAGAAGGGATTTGTTCCTCTTATTCGTTGAGAGTAAGATGTCTAAGTCCTGCTAAAGTTAAATCAACAGAGAGTGATCACTCTATGTCTCTGGATTTAACATGACATCTTTAACGAAAGGATAAATGATAGATTCACCTAAATCATGTTCAAGTAAGGGACTTGAAGGGGATGATGTTATTGAATGGGAAATATAGTCATACGTATTAGGGGTAGTAAACTATAGTTAGGTGGTCTTTACAACTTGCATCAATCTTCTATGTATCTTATGCAAGTGGGAGATTGTTAGATTCTGTATGCCCAAGACACATATTAAATTGATGTGGCTAGTACGTTATGATCCAAGTCGAGTCATACCCAAATACAAGCTAGACAAACACTTATATTATTTATTTGTGATATGATCAAACAAATAAATATTAACACTTACAATATTTAGAAATTGGTTTTCTAAATAATTACACTTGAGAAACCAATAAATTATATGGATAATTAATTATGAGAGAATATTTTATTTTGTTATTTAATGGGTCAAATAACATTTTAAAAGGTTGTATAAAGTCTTGTAAATATGTAATGTTATATTTATAAATGTTATAAATATAAACCAAGACTTAAAATTTTATAAAAGAAATTTGTAATTTTTTTTATAAAAACCCCAAGTGGGCCCCCCCCCATGTGTCGTTCCAAGACATATTTTGGTCCAATGGAATCACATGCAATTGTCATAAGCTAGAGGACTTATCATTGGGCAATGGTGGTGGCATCCTTCTCTCATGGTTTTATAACATGAGTGCATGAAAAATCAAAAGTGTAACTAGAGATTTTTGGCTCTCATTTTCGTCCAACATAAGGGTTCTTCAAGATTGTTCAAGTTTGATTCAAGTGTTAAAAATCCTAGCTAAACTCGTGGTGTTTGTTGGAAACTTGGGGTATATAAGCTTGAGGTCTTCTACTCTTGAAGGCAACCGTTCAAGAAGTATCATCCATTTCATTCCTATTACTCCAAGAAGGTAGTATTCTAAACATCCTATGGTTGTGTTTGATAGTATGCATGTTCATGTATGGATCCGGGTTTTGGGATTTTGCTTATAAATGAAATTTATATCTTAAAAGTAACATGTTTTAAATATTATTTCCGCAGCGTTTTTATTTCATATGGATGAAATTGCTTTGATAAACATGTTAAAATCCCATCACCTGGGGTGGTCCAGCCAATTCCAGAAGTGTCCCAGGATAGCCACAGGATATCCCGGTTTGCATATCCTATTTGTGATGCTGAAATCCCAAAAAGATTTCAAACCCCCAACATGAAGCTCTATGACGGAACTACGGATCCTGAAGAGCATATTGCTCAGTATAGGGAAAGGATGGAAATTAACCCAATCCCTCCGGATCTCAAGGAAGCATGCCTCTGCAAGGGTTTTGGTTCTACCTTAATAGGATCAGCCTTAAAATGGCTCTTAAACGTTCCTCCTCACTCAATTACTTCATTTGCTCATTTAGTTAATTTATTTAATAGTCAATTTTCTTGCAGCCGGAGTTTTGAGAAACTAACCAGTGATCTTTACAGGATAACTCAAGGACCTCAGGAATCCTTGAGGAATTGTGTGAACAAGTTTAGTCGGGAATCCTTGGATATCCCACATCTTGATGTTGCAACAGCCGTGCAGGCTTTCAAGATGGGATTACAAAAAGATTCTCAATTTTATCAGGATCTTATAATGAATCCTTGCAGGAATCTGGACAAAGCTCGTAACCGGGCTTTAAGATACATTCGGCTGGAGGATGACAAAAAGATGCAAGAGAGATTGAATTCGTCCACAACCTATGAGTCAACCAACAGGAAATCAGAACACTCGTATAAACCATATCGCTCTAAGCCATATGGCAGAAATGACAACAAAAAAGTGAATGCTGTTGAAGACGAGGATCCTGAGGAGTATCCTGAGTTGTCTGAATATTGTTTTTCTGTTAATATACCTGAACTAATGTATGCTATGCAGGGTTTAGGAGACAAAGCAAGATGGCCCCGGAAAAATCAACAAAAAGCTGATTGGAAGGATAAGTCCAAATGGTGTGCCTTCCATGAGGATTTCGGACATGTTACTGAGGATTGCATCGCTTTGAGGAAAGAAATAAGCTATCTCTTGAGCAAGGGATATCTGAAGGACCTCTTGGGAAGAAAGAAGAATAAGGGTCAGGATCCTGAGCGAGCAGCATCACCTCCTGCGGATGCAAAAATAATTAACTTTATTTCGGGAGGATCCGACATCTGCGGCACGTCATATTCTGTGGCGAAAAGGCACGCGAAGGAAGCCAAAGCAGAAAGGGGAGATAAACCAACCAGGATGTCAACCCTCACAACTGACAAAGTGATCACGTTCGATAACGATGACAGGGATACTGTCTAGGATCCTCATCATGATGCTTTAGTAATAACGTTATATGTTGCTAACCATTTTGTGCGCAGGATATTAGTGGATAATGGCAGCTCCGTCAACATAATTCAGCTGGAAACGTTGAAGAGGATGAATGTATCCCCGATGGATATTACTTCGAAGTCCACTGTGCTCGTTGGTTTCAGTGGAGAAGCTAGGAATACCGTAGGAGAGATAAAGTTGGTCGTGTATGTTGAAGGGGTCAACTCAATGCATTGCTTTTGTGTCATGGACTCCTTATCCTGCTATAATATTATATTAGGTAGGCCTTGGATCCATGATATTAAAGCTGTACCGTCAACATATCATCAATGTATCAAGATCCCTACCCCTTGGGGAGTAGTCAAGGTGCAAAGTGATCAACAGGAAGCGAAGGAGTGTTATTCTTCTTCGATGAAATCCTCAACAAAAGCCTAGTGCAGTATAGCAATTAAAGATGCGAGGCCAGGATATCATGGAGGCTTCAGAATAGGATATGAAGAAAGTTATCCTGGATGATGATAATCTGGATATCTCGGTGCTCGTAGGAAGCAATATCCCTCAGGATATTGAAAACCAATTGACTAACCTTTTGAAATGCAGAATGTCAACATTCGCATGGAAACACGAGGATATGACAGGAATTTCCAAGGATATTATAACTCACAAGCTTGGAATTGATAGGTCTTTCAAGCCTGTCTAGCAGAAACGAAGGAAATTTGCTCCAGAACGCAACACTATCATTCAGGAGGAAGTTGAAAGATTATTAAAGAGCAAGATGATTAGGGAAGTGAAGTTTTCTAAATGGCTGGTAAATGTAGTTGTGGTGCAAAAGAAAAACGGGAAATGGAGAGTCTGTGTAGATTACACGGACTTGAACAAAGCTTGTCCCAAAGACCCATTTCCAGTACCTCATATCGATTCAATGGTGGATGCTACTGCTGGTCACGAGATGCTAACCTTCATGGATGCCTCCACAGGATTCCAACAGATCCAAATGGAACCCTCGAATCAGGAGGATACTGCTTTCGTGACACCAACAGGTATTTATTATTATACTGCTATGCCTTTTGGTTTGAAAAATGCAGGTGCAACATACCAGAGATTGGTAAACATGATGTTTAAAGACAAACTGGAGGACACCATGGAGGTGTACATCGATGATATGGTAGTAAAATCCAAGAAGGCTGAGGATCACCTCTAGGATATTAAGGGAGCATTTGATATCCTGGACCAGTACAACATGAAGTTAAATCCTGCTAAATGCCATTTTGGAGTGGAGGCAGGAAAGTTTCTAGGATACATGGTGACGAAAAGGGGGATAGAGGCAAGCTCGGAGCAGATTAAAGCTATCTTGGATATCAAGTCACCTTCAAATATGAAAGATGTTCAACGATTAACAGGGCGAGTAGCAGCATTGAATAGATTTATCTCAAGATCATCGAAAAAATGCAAGGAATTTTATGATATCCTGAAGAAGAATAAGAAATTCGAATGGGGAGAGAAGTATGAGGCAGCCTTGCAGGATTTGAAGCAGTATCTTTCAACCGCACCTCTATTGATGAAGCCTAAGGATGGTGAACCATTATCCCTGTATCTAGCAGTATCAGGGAATGCAGTAAGTGTTGTTCTTGTAAAGGATCATGAAGTTAAAGGTGAGAAGTTGATCGAGTATCTCGAAATTCTCAAAAAATTAGCAGGATATTTCGATATTTTTACACTTGAACAGGTACCAAGAGAGGATAATGCTGAAGCTGATGCCTTGGCAAATCTAGGATCATCAGTCAGGATACCGGAGGGGACCCATATACCAATATTACATATCCTGTATCCTGCGACGGATCTTCAGGATAAGGAGGTAGTAAGTGTTCAGGATCCTAACGATGAGTATCCCGAGGAAGATCATAAGTCCTGGACGGCTCCAATCATGAGATATCTCGAGGAAGGACACATCCCAAAGGATGAAAATCCTAAGGCCTTTTGAATGAAGGTATCACGATTCACTATTATAAATAATGTTTTGTATAAGAAATCTCTTGCAGGACCATATCTGAGGTGCTTGGAGGATCCCGAAACTAAAGAAGTGCTTCAGGATATACATGAAGGGGATTGTGGTAACCATACTGGGGGCAGGTTATTATTCTCAAAGGTATTAAGAATAGGATACTATTGGCCGACGATGAGAAAAGATGCTGCAGAATATGCTCGAATATGTGATGCGTGTCAAAGACACAGTAATATATTACATCAACCTGCTGAGCCACTTTATCCTATCGCTTCCCCTTGGCCATTCATGAAGTGGGGAATGGATATAGTAGGAAAATTGCCAAAGGCTCCAGGAGGAAAGGTCTTCAAGCTGGCAATAACTGATTATTTCTCTAAGTGGGTTGAAGCTGAAGCATTTGTTCAAGTTAGAGACCAAGAAGTAGTATCCTTCATAAAAAGGAATATCCTGACCAGGTTTGGAGTACCAGCTGAGATAATTTGTGACAATGGATCTCAGTTTATAAGTAAGAGGACTACTGACTTTTGCAAGAGTTGGGAATCAAAATGATCACATCCACACCGGTACATCCTCAAGCAAATGGACAATCAGAATCCTCAAACAAGATAATCGTCAACAATTTGAAGAAAAGGCTTGGAGCCAAGAAGGGGAGATGGGCAGAAGAATTACCCTTTGTTTTATGGGCTGATGGAACAACGGTGAAAAGCGCAACTGGTCAAACCCCGTTTTCCTTGGTATTTGGAGCAGAAGCGGTGATCCCGACAGAAATGGTGATACCTATGGCAAGATCTAATCTTCGAGATCCTGAGCAGAATCCTGAAGCCCTTTACCAGGAATTGGATACTATTGATGAAACAAGAGATGCGGCAAAGCTAAGAATGGCAGCATATCAACAGAGGATATCCAGAGCATATAACAAGAATATAAGGACTAGAAGGTTCCAGGTTGGAGATTGGGTATTGAGAAAGGCTTTTCAGAATACTACTAATCTTGCTGATGGAAAGTTGGCTCCAAAGTGGGAAATGTTAGGGATAGATTTTCTAAACCTAAGGATCACAGATCCTCAAGTACTGCTAGGATCACGGATCCTCAATTCTGTTTGAATTAAGGATCCTTAGAAGGCATTGCAGGATCAGGATCCAGGATCCTCATTGTTATCCTTATACTAACGGTTGCCTTCACTATGTTTAAGCTTGTTTTGCAGGAGTATATGCATTGGACTTGGTCTTGCCGATATTCTTGAGGAATATGCCCTCAATATTCTGCACGTGCATGGCTTGGTGACCGTTTTAGAAGTCGTGGGGAGCTTGCACATTTAGCGGATAGTTAGTTATTTAAGTTATTTTCTATTTTTAAAGGGGATAACAAGCTTGAGTTAGAACAATTAAGTAAACACACACACTCGAAACAGCTCTCAACAGTTCATTGGCGATTTCATACACATTGCACTATAGTGATCCTTGTAACAAGCTGGTTATCATTCCGAGTTGTAAAGATCATTTGTTTAATTATAGTTGGTGATCGGTAGTTTCCATCACCCGAGGTTTTTTATGCCGGAGATCAACTCTTGATCAAGGGCTTTTTCCTCGTATAAATCCTTGTGTCACTTGTTCATTTCATTTGCAAGTTATTCATACATTTGTTCATTGATTCAAGCATCACACCTCACAACAAAAGATTTGTTGCATTATCCTAGCTTGATTTTTGACCAAAACAGTTTGGCGCCCACCGTGGGGCAATTGGTGCTTCATTTCTGAAAATTTTTGCTCATTGTGTTCATTTCAGTTCATTATCTTCAACCATATGGCTTCTTCAGCAAAGAACACTTCAAGCTCTATGCCGTCAGTCACTTCTTCACAGGGCGTTCCACCTTTGCCTCCACCACCTTTTGGATCCCAGAAGAATGCTGAAAATGCTGCAAAGAGACAAAGCCCCATTTTCCCAAAACCACCAACATCTACTGTTTCTTCTAGCCCTACTAACAGTGATCTTTTTACTTTGATTTTGCAGATGAGGGATCACATACAAGAGCAGGATAAAACCAACGAAAGGATCCTTTGGGAGATTGGTGACATCAAGAAAAAGAAGAAATCAGTGGAGGATCACTCTCCTCTGATACCTAGATCACTGGATTTCGACCCTCCAGCTATAACCGCCCTGCAATCTTCAGCTCCGGACATCCAGTACCAGAGTGGACCATTGGGAAGGCGTTATGGATCAACAACTATGAGTCAGGCTTTAGGGTCTCACTTCCAGCCTTCAGGATCCTGTTTTCAGCCTTCGGGATCCTCTTTCCAGCATCAGGGATCCTTCGTTAGCTCAGGAGGATATATGGGGACGCACATGGTTCAAGGATCCACTCAGGTTCAAGGATACTCTCCGGTTCAAGGATCCTCTCAGGTTCAAGGATCCTCTCAGGTTCAAGGATCCTCCTTTCAGTTCCAAGGATCCTCATCTCAGGTTAATGGATCCATGGGTTATCCTCCAAGACCCCCAGTCACAGCACATCGAGGATCCAACATCTTTCAGGATCAGGGATTCTTAAGAAGTATGCAGCCCTCAAGTTCAGATGTTCATCAAGGAGACTTCATTCCAATGCAGACCATTGCTTCTTCTAGTCCTTCGGTCATACCAGAATCTCGTCTATATGGATTCACATCTGGGATTCCAAACTTGAATCCCCCGGGAGGTAACACTTTGAATAATTCTTATAACACTAACCATGGCTTTGTACAGGATGCATGTATCAATCAAGCTATGGCTAGGGAATTACAGAAACTAAAGGATATGATATCCAGCGTTCCAGGAGTGGTTAAGCCCATTCCTGAAATTGCAGATGGAAGCCACAGGATATCTCGCTTTGTACCACCCATTTGTGATGCAGAAATTCCAAAGAGGTTCCAAATACCAACCATGAAGTTGTATGATGGTACAACGGATCCAGAGGAGCATGTAGCTCAGTACAGAGAAAGGATGGAGATCAATCCAATTCCTGAGAGGTTAAAAGAAGCATGTCTATGCAAGGGTTTTGGATCCACACTCACAGGATCAGCTCTTAAATAGCTGCTAAGTCTTCCCCCTTACTCTATTACTTCATTTGCTAATCTAGTTAATCTGTTTAATAGCCAATTCTCATGTAGTAGAAAATTTGAACGTTTAACTAGTGATCTATATAGGGTAACGCAAGGTCAAAATGAATCACTTAGAGATTATATCACTAAGTTTAGTAAAGAATCCTTAGATATTCCTAATCTGGATATAGCTACGGCTGTGGAAGCCTTTAAAATGGGTTTACTTAGGGATTCATTATTCTATGATGATCTTGTCATGACCCCATGCAGGAATCTTGATGAGGTAAGAACCAGGGCCCTTAGATTCACCTGACTAGAGGATGATAAAAGGATCCAGGAAAGACTGGCAGGATCCTCGAAGCAGGAAAAGCAAGGATCCTACTTCAGGAACAACAAGTCCAAATTTTATAACAAGTCTGATAACCAGAACGTGCATGCAGTGGAACAGGAAGAGGATGATGGGGATTATCCTCCCATTTCTGAATATTGTTTTTCTTTCGATAACAATGAACTAATTCTTGCAATGAAGAATCTAGGTGAGAAAGCAAGATGGCCTAGAAAAAGTGATAAACCAGCTGCTGTTAGGGGAGGATTTTCCAATGATCAGTGATCCTCATTTACTGATGGGCTTAGTGATCCTCAATTATGTCTGAATTAGTGATCCTCAGAAAGTATTGTAGGATCAGGATCATGGATCATCATAAGGATCCTTATACTAACGATTGTCTACTTTGAATATGATGTTGTCTTGCAGGAGTACGAGCTTGGACTTGGTCTTGGTCTTGGCGATATTCCTGGAGCATATTCCATATTTATTCCGCACATGCATGGTTGAAATGGACGTTATGGAGGTCGTGGAGGACTTGCACCAAATGCGGAATGTTTGTTAGCTTAGATATTTTCCATTTTTAAAAGGGATAGCGAGCTAAATAGAAACACTTGGCTATTTTTAGCTTAACACACACACTCGCAACTGCTCTCACCAGCTCTTGACAATTCACTTGGCGATTACACACTTTTTTGCACATTACACTATAGTGATCCTTGTAATTAGCTCGCTATCATCCGAAGTTGTAATACATTTCTTGTTTAATCTGAGTTGGTGATCGGTAGTTTCCATCACCCGAGGTTTTTTATGCCGGAGATCATTCATTGATCAAGGGCTTTTTCCTCGTATAAATCTTTGTGTCACTTGTTCATTTCATTTCTGAGTGATCCTTAGTATTGTTCATTGATTCAAGCATCACACCTCACAACAGAAAGTTTGGTTGCATTATCATTGCTTGATTTTTTTACCAAAACAGTTTGGCGCCCACCGTGGGGCAATTGGTGCTTCATTCCTAAGAAGATTCATACTTTTGTGGTCATTTCGGTTCATTACAACCAAGCAGATGGCTTCCTCAACAAAGAATACATCAAGTTCTATGCCGGCAATTAGTTCTTCACAAGGCGTTCCACCTTTGCCTCCACCACCTTCTGGATCCCAGAAGAATGCTGAGAATGCCGCGAAGAGACAAACCCCCATTTTCACAAAACCACCAACTTCTTCTGTTTCCTCTAATCCTACCACTAATGACCTTTTTACTCTGATTTTGCAGATGAGAGATCGCATGCAAGAGCAGGACAAAACCAATGAAAGGATTCTTCAGGAGATTGGTGATATTAAGAAACAGAAGAGATCAGTGGAGGATCACTCTCCTCTGATACCAAGGTCATTGGATTTCGATACTCCAGTTGTAACTACCTTACAATCGGCAGTTCCTGGCATCCAGTATCAAAGTGGTCCATCAGAAAGGCGTTATGGAACAACAACTGTGAGTCAGGCATTTGGCTCTCACTTCCAGCCTCAAGGATCCTCTTCTCAACCATCGGGATCCTCTTCTCAGCATCAGGGATTCTACTTCAGCTCAAGGGGATATTTGGGAATGCACCCGGTACAAGGATCCTCCATGGGTCCAGGATCCTCCCAGTGCCAAGGATCCTCCATGGGTCCAGGATCCTCTCAGCTCCAAGGATCCTCCATGGGTCCAGGATCCTCCCAGCTCCAAGGATCCTCCATGGGTCCAGGATCCTCTCAGCTCCAAGGATCCTCCATGGGTCCAGGATCCTCCACAGGTCCAGGATCCTTTCAGGTTCAAGGATCATCTCAGCTTCAAGGATCCAACATCTTTCAGGATCAGGGATTCTTAAGAAGTATGCAACTTCCGAGCACCAATGTTCATCAAGGAGACTTCATACCAATGCAGACCATCGCTTCATCTGGTCCTTCGATCATACCAGAATCCCGCCAATATGGATTCACATCCGCAATTCCAAACATGAATCCTCCGGGAGGTAACACTTTTAATAATTTATATAACACTAACCATGGTTCAATGCAGGATACAGGTATCAATCAAGCTATGGCTAGGGAGTTACAGAAACTTAAGGATATGATATCCAGTGTACCAGGAGTGGTTAAGCCCATTCCTAAAATTGCAGATGGTAGCCATAGGATATCTTGTTTTGCACCACCCTTATGTGATGCTGAGATACCCAAAAGGTTCCAGATACCATCTATGAAGCTGTATGATGGTTCAACAGATCCAGAAGAGCATGTAGCTCAGTATAGGGAGAGGATGGAGATCAATCCAATTCCTGATAGGTTAAAGGAAGCATGTCTATGCAAGGGATTTGGATCCACACTCACAGGATCTGCTCTTAAATGGCTGCTAAGTCTTCCCCCTTACTCTATTACTTCATTTGCTAATCTAGTTAATTTGTTTAATAGTCAATTCTCTTGTAGTAGAAAATTTGAACGATTAACTAGTGATCTATATAGGGTAACACAAGGTCAAAATGAATCACTTAGAGATTATATCACTAAGTTTAGTAAAGAATCCTTAGATATTCCTAACTTGGATATTGCTACGGCTGTAGAAGCCTTTAAAATGGGATTGCTTAGGGATTCATTATTCTATGATGATCTTGTCATGACCCCTTGCAGGAATCTTGATGAAGTAAGAACCAGGGCCCTTAGATTCATCTGGTTAGAGGATGATAAAAGGATCCAGGAAAGACTGATAGGATCCTCAAAACAGGAGAAACAAGGATCCTACTTCCGGAACAATAAATCCAAGGCTTACAACAAATCTGATAACCAGAACGTGCATGCAGTGGAACAAGAAGAGGATGATGAGGATTATCCTCCTATTTCTGAATACTGTTTTTCTGTTGATAACAATGAACTTATCCTTGCAATGCAGAATCTTGGTGAGAAAGCTAGGTGGCCGAGAAAAAGTGATAAACCAGCTGCTACAAAGGATAAGTCCAAGTGGTGTGCATATCATGAGGATTTCGGGCATCTCACTAAAGAGTGTATTGCACTAAGAAAGGAAATTGGTTACTTGTTGAGCAAGGGGCGTTTGAAGGAACTTTTGGGATGGAAGAAGTCAAGGATCTAGGATCCTGAAAGGATCTCGGAAAGGGCTCCTGCTCCTCCAGCAGATGCACAAGTTATAAACTTCATATCCGGTGGATCAGACATTTGTGGTACTTCCTTTTCAGCAGCCAAGAGACATGCTAAGGAAACCAAGATGGATAATGGGGACAGACCCATCCGGACCTCCACCGTCACCAAGGATAAGATCATAACTTTTGATGAGGATGATCGTGTTGATGTCCAGGATCCTCCTCATGGTGGTCTTGTAATTACATTGTTTATTTCTAACCACTTTGTTCGCATGATCCTAATCGATGGAGGAAGCTCTGTGAACATCATTCAGCTTGATGTCCTCAAGAAAATGAATATCCCGGAGTCTGATATTGTCCCAAGATCCTCAGTCCTTGTGGGATTTAGTGGGGAAACCAAAAACACATTGGGGGACATCAAACTCCCTATTTATATTGAAGGACTCCATTCTTATCAGAAATTTTGTGTTATAGATTGCTTATCTTGTTGTAATGTTATCCTTGGCAGGCCTTGGATACATGATATGAAGGCAGTCCCATCCACCTATCATCAGTGTGTAAAGCTTCCAAGTCCATGGGGAGTGGTGAAAATTGAGAGTGATCAACAAGAGGCTAAGAATTGTTATACATCATCAATGAAGCCAGCCTCAAGACCAAGGGAGCAATAGCAATTAAAGTATCCTTCAAGAGATATCTTGGAGGCAAGAGAACAGGATTTGAAAGAAATCCTCATGGATCCTGATGATCCTGAATCCAAGATCTTCATATGATCAGGGATCCTTAGCGACATTGAACAGGAGCTAGTATCCTTCCTTAAAAGAAGGAAAACTACCTTTTCCTGGAAACATGAGGATATGACAGGTATATCTAAAGATATAATTTCTCATAAACTTGGCATTGACAGGTCAATCAAGCCAATTCATCAAAAGAGGAGGAAGTTTGCACCCGAGAGGAATGCCATTATCCAGGAAGAGGTAGATAAACTACTTCGGGCAGGTATGATAAGAGAGGTTAAGTATCCAAGATGGTTAGCCAATGTGGTTGTTGTTCAAAAGAAAAATGGAAAGTGGAGGGTATGTTTCGATTTTACTGATTTAAACAAGGCATGTCCCAAGGATCCTTTCCCATTACCCCACATTGACTCCATGGTGGATGCTACCGCGGGTCATGAGTTGTTGACTTTTATTGATGCTTCATCTGGATTTCAACAAATTCAGATGGAACCGTCTGATCAAGAGGATACAGCCTTTATGACCCCAACTGGTATATATTGTTATATTGCTATGCCATTTGGACTAAGGAATGCAGGTGCTACTTATCAAAGGCTAGTCAATATGATGTTCAAGGAACAAATTGGACACACTATGGAAGTCTATATTGATGACATGGTGGTTAAGTCCAAGAAAGCTGAGGATCACCTTAAAGACTTGGAGGAAGCATTCAATATCCTTGATAAATTTAATATGAAACTAAATCCTTCCAAGTGTAATTTTGGTGTTAAGGCAGGTAAATTCTTAGGCTATATGGTGACAAAGAGGGGCATTGAAGCAAGTCCAGAGCAAATCAAGGCTATTGTGAATATCAAATCTCCTGCCAATGCTAAGGATGTGCAAAGATTGACAGGCAGGATCGCAGCCTTGAACAGGTTCATATCCAAATCCTCAGAAAAGTGCAAGGAATTCTATGACATCCTGAGGAAAAACAAGAAATTTGAATGGACTGAGAAGCATGAAAGTGCCCTCAGAGCTCTTAAGGATTACCTATCCTAAGCCCCGGCCCTGATGAAACCAGAAAAAGGGGATATATTATCCTTATACTTAGCAGTATCCTCAAAAGCAGTAAGTGCGGTCCTTGTTAAGGATCACCAAGGTACACAACATCCTGTTTATTATGTAAGTAAGAGTTTACTTGATGCTGAATCCAGGTATTCACACTTAGAGAAACTTATCCTTGCATTAATTATGGCATCTACTAAATTAAGACATTATTTTGAGACTCATGCCACTATTGTTAAGACTAATTTTCCAATTAAGAATGTTCTCAGGAAACCTGAAATGTCAGGAAGGATGGCTAAGTGGGCAGTGAAGCTTAGTGCATATGATATAAGATATGAACCAAGGACTGCCATCAAATCCCAAGCCTTAGCTGACTTTGTGGCAGATTTTAGTAGTGATTTGCAAAAGGAGGCTGAGTTAGAAGTCCAACAGCTTGAAGAAACTAAGGATCCTTGGATACTATTCACTGATGGAGCCTCCAATGTAAAAGGAACTGGGCTGGGAATACTACTAAAAATCTCCACAGGGGGATATAATACCCCACTCCATAGCTTGTGAATTTCAAACTACCAACAATGAGGCTGAGTATGAAGCCTTGATAGCTGGTTTGCAATTTGCTAAGCATATGAGGATCAGGTATCTTGAGGTACATGTAGATTCATTATTAATCACTAATCACTTTAATGGATCCTATGCTGTTAAAGGTGAAAAGCTAATCAAATATTTAGAGATAGTCAAAGAATTGGCACTCTCTTTTGTTTCCTTTAGTTTGACACAGGTACCAAGGGAAGAGAATGCAGAGGCTGATGCATTAGCCAATCTAGGATCATCCTTGAAGATCCCGGAGGATATAAGGATCCCTATTATCCATATCCTGACCCCTGCTATCGAGGATCATGTAGCTATAGAGATTGGAGAAGATTCTGCAATCATCCCTAGTGATGATACTCAATCTCATTCAGGATCATGGATCCTCCCAATCATGAGATACATACAATATGGAGAGATTCCTACAGGAGAAAACCCTAGGGCTTTCAAAATTAAGGTATCTCAATTTACAATATTGAATAATATGTTGTATAAACGATCTCTTGCAGGACCATATCTAAGATGCATTGAGGATCCTGAAATCCAAGAAGTCCTAAAAGATTTCCATGAAGGAGATTGTGGAAACCACACTGGGGGCAGGGCATTATTCTCAAGGATCCTGAGGACAGGATACTATTAGCCCACTATGAAGAAGGATGCTGTGGAGTATGCCAAGAAGTGTGATCCTTGTCAGAGACACAGTAATATCCTTCACCAACCAGCAGAACTTTTGCATCCTATATCCTCTTCTTGGCCATTTATAAGATGGGGAATGGATATAGTGGGTAAGCTTCCTAAGGCACCTGGTGGAAAAGTATTCATGCTTGCTATGACTGATTACTTCTCCAAGTGGATAGAGGCTGAAGCCTTTGCTCAAGTCAGAGAAAAGGAAGTTATATCCTTTATTAAAAGAAACATTATTACTAGATTTGGTATTCCTTCTGAAATTGTTTTTGATAATGGATCCCAATTTATTGGGAATAGAACTACTAACTTTTGTGACAGTTGGGGGATTAAGATGATAACATCAACACCAGTCCACCCACAAGCTAATGGTCAGGCAGAATCATCCAACAAAATCATCATCAACAATTTGAAGAAGAAGCTTGGATCCAAGAAAGGAAAATGGGCAGAAGAACTACCTTATGTGCTTTGGGCCGATAGGACAACTCCAAAGAATGCTACTGGCCAAACTACATTTTCTTTGGTATTTGGGGCAGAATCAGTGATCCCTACAAAGATGGTGGTTCCAACTGCAAGAACAAGCATTCGTGATCCTGAAGAAAATGCTGAAAACTTGGTTCAAGACTTGGATACTATAGAAGAAATCTGGGATTTGGCAAGGATAAGGATGGCTAGTTATCAACAAAGGATGGCTGGAGCCTACAACAAAAATGTCAGGATCAGGATATTCCAAGTTGGTGATATGCTATTAAGGAAAGCATTTCAGAATACCACCAATCCTGCTGATGGAAAGTTGGCACCAAAATGGGAAGGCCCTTATTTGATTGAAACTGAAGCAGGAAAGGGGGCATATCGATTGCTAACAATGGAAGGTGATTTGCTACCAAGAGCTTGGAATGATGTCCATTTGAAGAAATATTTCATGTGACAAGGATCCATGATCCTTACATGACAAGTATCCTTGAAGGATCCTTACAGAACAGATGATCCTCATTTTGGTAACATTCTAATCTCAAACTATTTCATTCTTTTATTCTCTTATATAAGGATAAGGATCCTGCATCCTTTATCCTCCTTTCACTTGATTCTGAGTTTTTAAGGTTCAGGTATCCTTAACTAAGGATTGAGTATCCATAGAAGAATCCAGTTATTTGGGCTTGACCCCAGTTATTTGGGCTTGACCCCAGTTATTTAGGCTTGACCCCAGTTATTTGGGCTTGACCCCAGTTTGGGCCTGTCCCCAGTTTCGCCAGTAGCGCACGATGATCCTGGTATAGTTCATGGCAATGGGACCAGTACTCGCTTTAGGGGCTGACAATTTCATTGTACTGGCTATATTCAGGATCCTACGTATAATGGTAGACGTACCATACATCCGTTCCTAAGGTTTCTAACGTTTTCACGTTAGCTGAGGTTTTGGCATTTTCATGTCACTAAGTTTGGATAGTCGCCAGTGAGGGCCATACTCCAGTTTACATACGATCCTTTGGGCTTGTCCCCAGTTATCCTTTGGGCTTGTCCCCAGTTATCCTTTGGGCTTGTCCCCAGTTATCCTTTGGGCTTGTCCCCAGTTATTAACTCTTATCGTAGATTGGCTTAGTCCCAAGTTGTATCCTATTTCAGGTTTTTGGAGATAAATGACCAAGGATCCTTGATCCTTACCTTATACTAAGGTTTGTCTTTTGGTTATCCTGATTATAAGTGTTAAAGGTTAGGATCCTAACTTGGATTCTCAGGTATGATCCTTAACTATTTTGATTTTATTCATTATTCATTTAAGTAACCCTTATCCTTTGACAACTGAACTTATGATCCTTAAAATATACTACTTTTCGGAACTTGTCGACTATAGGATATGTGATCCTTGATCATATCCTAAACTTTTTGAGGATATTTATTATTTTTTTTCTTTACTTGATAAGTTTACACAAAATGAATATCACAACAATTGAAAAGTAAAGTACTAACAAGGATAGCAACACGGGAGATAGCCAAAAAGTTAGAGTTATTTTATTCACAAAACGTTAAACCCTTTAAGGTTGTCAAAATTTCCAACCCACGTTTCTACCAGCAAAACGTGGCCCGTCCACATGGGTTGGCAAAGGGTGTCCATTATTTACGGGTCTTTGTAGTGCAGGAAATAAAAGGAGGAAGGATAACGAGTGGCTTCATCCCCCAAACAAAGGATCCATCCACCACCCATTATCCTGCCTATTGTTCAAGGATCCATGATCCTTCACCCTAGAAACTATTGTCTAAAGTTATTACAACCCATCATTATTCAACAAAAACATCATAACCAAACAACCAAACTAAAAAAAAAAATGGGCTCCGGCTATGTCTAGAAGTGTCCATCATCGCCCATTCATGCAGCTTACACCTTCGCTGCATCACCTTCACCAGCTCCACCTGCTTCTCCACCCTGATCCTTGCCACTGTTGGTCGCCTCAATTACCAGAACCTCATCAGCCTCTTCTTCATCCTCCAATTCAGCCAGCCTAGCCTTCCAGCCCTCCATGTCCCAGTTGCTCCTGTCAAAATTAGGATCCTGAGCTTCTTGGGCCATCTGCAACTTGGTCTTGTACATGGCAATGGCAGCGGAGACTTTAGCATCCTCCATGATCTCGTGCTTCTCATAGTCAGCATTGATCTGAGCTGCAACCGCCTGAGTTTTGGCATCATTGAGGTCCTTTTCAAGGGAAGCAATCTTGTGATCCTTGAGCACCGCCACTTTTTGGAGGTCAGAGTATTTCTCCTCAATCTCTTCGACGTTCCCAACATAGTCCTCGATTTCAGCAAATTTCTGCAAATAAGACAATGCAAAGCTCAGGATCACGTGATCCTCAAGTGGGCAGGATAACTAAGCTAAGTCAGTGATCCTTACCTCAGCAAAGTACTCGAGGAACTGATGGCGGATCAGAGGCAAGCCTTCTAGATTGTCAGCTTCAGAGGTCTTCCTTTTCTTTCCACCTCTTCCCTTTGAAGTGGTTGCCTTGGGGACTATGACGGAGGGGCTAGCAGCAGACTTTTTCTTTCTGGATCGGACGGTGTCGAGATCAGTGACACTAAAGCGAGAAGCAGACTTTGATGACTTTCCAGCACCTACACACCCAAAACAGATAAGTATCCTTATCCCATTTCTATTTAATTATTCATTTAAACTTTTAATTATGCAAAAAACAGGATACTTACTCGACATAGTGACAGAACCTAAGGATACTTCTTGAGAATCCTGGGTATTTGCTTTAAATGATCTTCTTACAGGATCAAGTCTCCGGAAAGCGGCAAGCCTTTCCTTTGTTGCATGTGTTGTGATGAGGTGTGCGACAGTAATAGCTGCGAGATAGAAACAGAAGGATGTTAGTGATCCTCAGCAAAGACAAGGTTATACCGTGATCCTTTTCAGGATCCTCTATCCTACCATGGGTGGTCCATTTTCTAGGCAAATCCTTTCCATCAGGGAGAGAATCCCTTCTGACAAAGAAGAATCGCCGCTTCCAGTTGATGTCATTCTTAGTGGCTTTGAAGATGGGGTGTTTTTCACCGGGTTTGTGTTTGAATAGATATCGATGAGATCCATGGCTAACGAGGTCATACATCTCTGCAAACTCCGACATTCCCAGATCAATTCCTTCATGTTCAATGATCCTTTCAAGGGTATATAAGACCCTCCAGATCATTGGCATCGCTTGAATGTAGGAGATGCCGGTGAGAGAGAAGAAGGATTGGGTGAAATCTGGAAAAGGATACGAGTACCCTATTGTAAATGGTGTGACCGGAAAGGCTACCCAGGTTTCAGAAATATAATCACTTAGAACGGTGGGATCAAATGGTTTGAAATCGGTGTTTGCCGGAAAGCAATGTCGGATCCTGTCTATCTGTGGATCGGTAAAGCAGCATCTTTCTTTCGTAGAATCTTTGATGATCCGCTGGGACTTCAAGGGACTGTCCTTACGGTGATCCTTAGCCGGCGAAGATCTCAACATCATCTTGATCACAGATAAAGATGAGGAAAGAAGGAATAGAGAAAGAAGATGAAGAGGGAAAGGAGAAAGAAGTACGTGATCAAGTCTTCGAATGAAGATTTAAAGGATGAAACGAACGAATTTAAATGCTCTCTAACCCTTATCTCTAACTTCAATTTATAATGATGATCTTGCAGGGTAGTCACTTCAGTGACGTCAGGATGGCAACGGCTAGTCCGACTACAACGGCTAGTTATCCGTTGATTCGTTGCGGATAAGAACAGAAAATATAACTCGTTATTTACATTTTTACTCCTTATATTTTGGGGGCAATTGTTAGGGGATAATTTTCCAATGATCAGTGATCCTCATTTACTGATGGGCTTAGTGATCCTCAATTCTGTCTGAATTAGTGATCCTCAGAAAGTATTGTAGGATCAGGATCATGGATCATCATAAGGATCCTTATACTAACGATTGTCTACTTTGAATATGATGTTGTCTTGCAAGAGTACGGGCTTGGACTTGGTCTTGGCGATATTCCTGGAGCATATTCCATATTTATTCCTCACGTGCATGGTTGAAATGGACGTTATGGAGGTCGTGGAGGACTTGCACCAAATGCGGAATGTTTGTTAGCTTAGATATTTTCCATTTTTAAAAGGGATAGCGAGCTAAATAGAAACACTTGGCTATTTTTAGCTTAACACACACACTCGCACCTGCTCTCACCAGCTCTTGACAATTCACTTGGCGATTACACACTTTTTTGCACATTACACTATAGTGATCCTTGTAATTAGCTCGCTATCATCCGAAGTTGTAATACATTTCTTGTTTAATCTGAGTTGGTGATCGGTAGTTTCCATCACCCGAGGTTTTTTATGCCGGAGATCATTCATTGATCAAGGGCTTTTTCCTTGTATAAATCTTTGTGTCACTTGTTCATTTCATTTCTGAGTGATCCTTAGTATTGTTCATTGATTCAAGCATCACACCTCACAACAGAAAGTTTGGTTGCATTATCATTGCTTGATTTTTGACCAAAACAGCTGCAACAAAAGACAAGTCCAAATGGTGTGCATATCATGAGGATTTCGGACATCCCACTGAAGAATGTATTGCACTTAGAAAAGAAATCGGTTATCTGTTAAGCAAGGGGCACTTGAAGGAGCTTTTGTGAAGAAAAAAGTCAAGGATCCAGGATCCTGAAATGGTTCCAGAAAGAGCTCCTGCTCCTCCGGCAGATGCACAAGTTATAAACTTCATATCTGGTGGATCAGACATTTGTGGTACTTTCTTTTCAGTAGCCAAAAGACATGCCAAGGAGACCAAGATGGATAATGGGGACAGACCCATCCGGACCTCTACTGTCACACAGGAGAAAGTCATAACCTTTGATGAGGATGATCGTGTTGATGTTCATGATCCTTATCATGATGGTCTTGTTATTACTTTATTCATTTCTAACCATTTTGTTCGCAGGATCCTAATCGATGGAGGAAGCTCGGTGAACATCATTCAGCTTGATGTCCTCAAGAAAATGAACATCCCTGAATCGGATATTGTCCCAAGATCCTCAGTTCTTGTGGGATTCAGCGGAGAAACCAAGAATACATTGGGGGACATTAAACTTCCCATCTACATTGAAGGACTTCATTCTTATCAAAAATTTTGTGTAATAGATTGCTTATCCTATTGCATTGTTATCCTTGGCAGGCCATGGATACATGACATGAAGGCAGTTGCATCTACATATCATCAATGTGTGAAGCTTCCTAGTCCATGGGGGGTGATAAAGATTGAGAGTGACCAACAAGAAGCAAAGAATTGCTATACCTCATCAATGAAGCCAGCCTCAAGACCAAGGGAGCAATAGCAACTAAAGTATCCTCCAAGAGACGTCTTGGAGGCAAGAGAACAGGATGTGAAAGATATCCTTATGGATCCTGAATCCAAAGTCTTCATAGGATCAGGGATCCTCGGCAACATTGAACAGGATCTAGTATCCTTCCTTAAGAGGAGAAAGACTACCTTTGCCTGGAAGCATGAAGACATGACAGGTGTTATGGGTCATTTTCTGAGTATACATATCCTGACTAATATCCCGCTTTTAATTGTTTATTTGTGACCAGGATACTGGACGGGGATATTGCTAACATCCTGGGCGATATCCTAAGGTTGAGTGAATTAAACACGTGCAGGTTAATGGCTGTAAGTTACTAACGGTCATCAGGACTTCTTCTCCTCAAGACTCGGGCGTATTTGTTATGAGGAAGCCGTTGAACCCGAAAGACTTGGTCCTCAACGTTCGAGTGGGAATATTCGCTGGATCCCGGAAGTTTAGGATAGTTTGTTACATTATATTTACTATAAATAGATGGGGGCGGATCAGTTTAAGGCACGCAATTTTTTACTAACACTCTCAAACACTTTCACTCTCTAGCTCATTGCAAACACTACACTTGTATTCGAATTACATTGTAACAAATAGTCGATCCGCACCACATCCTGCACTGTATCCTGATATTTGAAGCAATTGAAGAACAAGGCAGCTGCGATTGTCAGCTCCCAAGGTTTTATGCTGGCGATCTAGATTGATCAAGGGCTTTCCTCGTACATCACGTGTCAACCTTTACCTTTTTGCTCATTGTTTGATCATCGATACAGCTCTATATCCCGGGCTGTATCCTGAAACTGTTTTCACAACTAATTTGGTTAACACATTTTTCACATATAAATTTTAGCACACTACCTCACTTAACTAATTTGATCACTTAATTGCTTAGGTAATTTTTGACCAAAACAATTTGGCGCCCACCGTGGGGCAAGTGGTGCTACTTTTACTAAAAATCTTTGTAAAATCATTAATCGGTTTTCTATTTTCAAAACTTTTTGCCACATTGTTTACAATGGCCTCAAGATCAAACATGAGCTCTTCCACTATGTCTGCTACAACCTCTGCTACTACTGGTTCGGTGCTTCCACCACCTCCTCCAAGGATGCCGTTTTCTTCACCATCTCAAGATGTTATCCCTACTCGGAGTGTCCAGGGATCTGCTCCCGTTTTAGCCTCTAACGATGAAATTTTGACTTTATTTGGAAGTGTGCAGGAACAAATGAGGCAGCAACAGGAGACTAACCAAATGCTGTTAAGGGAAATACAACTCTTAAAAGCTAGCTCGAGTAGACCCGCTGAAGAAACTGTCACTCCTATACAGCCCAGGGCTTTGAACTTCAGTTCCGCAGTTTACACTGAGGATAATAGGGGGAATATCGTCCCAAGCCATTCTCAGAATCATACCCCTGAGATACCCTCTTCGGTCAGGATATCGACTGTGAGAAGTTCAGGATATGCTTCAGGATATGGCCAAAATCCTCAGAACGGTATTGTGTCAAATAATAATATTCTTGCTACTAACAATAATGGCTCTTTGCAGGATGCAGGTATGACGTCAACATTTACCAGGGAGCTCCAGAAATTGAAGGACATGATATCCAGTGTACCTGGAGTGGTCCAGCCAATTCCGGAAGTATCCCAGGACAGCCACAGGATATCCCGCTTTGCATTTCCCATCTGTGATGCTGAAATCCCAAAAAGATTTCAGACTCCCAACATGAAGCTGTATGATGGTACTACGGATCCTGAAGAGCATATTGCCCAGTATAGGGAAAGAATGGAGATTAACCCTAACCCTCCGGAGCTTAAGGAAGCATGCTTATGCAAGGGATTTGGTTCTACTCTGACAGGATCAGCCTTAAAATGGCTGTTAAACGTTCCTCCTCACTCAATTACTTCGTTTGCTCATTTGGTTAATTTATTTAACAGTCAATTTTCTTGTAGTCGGAGTTTTGAGAAACTAACCAGTGACCTTTACAGGATAACTCAAGGGCCTCAGGAATCCTTGAGGGATTATGTGAACAAATTCAGTCGAGAATCCTTGGATATCCCACATCTTGATGTTGCAACAGCTGTGCAAGCTTTTAAGATGGGGTTACAAAAGGATTCTCAGTTTTATCAGGATCTTGTAATGAATTCCTGCAGGAATCTCGACGAAGCTCGTAACAGGGCTTTGAGATATATCCGTCTGGAAGATGACAAGAAGATGCAGGAGAGAATGAATTCTACCTCAACCTATGAATCAACTAACAGGAAATCAGAAACCTCATATAAGCCATATCGCTCCAGGCCATATGGCAGAAATGATAACAAGAAAGTGAACGCTGTTGAAGACGAGGATCCTGAAGAATATCCTGATTTATCTGAATACTGCTTTTCTGTTAATATACCTGAATTAATGTATGCTATGCAGGGCTTAGGGGACAAAGCTAGGTGGCCTCGAAAGAACCAGCAGAAAGCTGATTGGAAGGACAAATCCAAATGGTGTGCCTTCCATGAAGACTTCGGACATATGACCGAGGATTGCATTGCTCTAAGAAAGGAGATAAGCTACCTGTTAAGCAAGGGGTATTTGAAGGACTTGCTAGGAAAAAAGAAGAATAAAGGGCAGGATCCCAAGAAGGATCCTGAACGAGCAGCATCACCCCCAGCAGATGCCAAGATAATTAACTTTATTTCAGGAGGATCTGACATTTGTGGGACTTCGTATTCGGCGGCCAAGAGACATGCAAAGGAAGCTAAGAGCGAGAGGGGAGACAGACCAGTCAGAATGACTACCCTCACAACTGATAAAGTGATCACTTTCGATAGTGATGACAGGGATACTGTTCAGGATCCTCACCATGATGCTTTAGTAATAACATTATATGTGGCTAACCATTTTGTACGCAGGATACTGGTAGACAACGGTAGTTCCGTCAATATAATTCAGCTGGAAACATTGAAGAGGATGAACGTATCTCCGATGGATATCACTTCGAAGTCCACTGTGCTCGTCGGTTTCAGTGGAGAAGCTAGGAATACCGTAGGGGAGATAAAGTTACCAGTATATGTTGAAGGGGTCAACTCAATACAACGCTTCTGTGTGATGGACTCCTTATCCTGCTATAACATCATACTGGGAAGACCATGGATTCACGATATGAAGGCTGTGCCATCAACATATCACCAATGCATCAAGATCCCTACCCCTTGGGGGGTTGTCAAGGTGGAAAGTGATCAACAGAAAGCGAAAGAATGCTACTCATCCTCGATGAAATCCTCAACTAAGCCTAGTGCAGCATAGCAATTAAAGATGCGGGCCCAGGATATCGAGGAGGATTCGGAGCAGGATGTGAAGAAAATTATCCTGGATCAGGATAATCCTGATATCTCGGTGCTCGTAGGAACCAATATCCCTCAGGATATTGAAGAACAGTTAACTAACTTTTTGAAATTCAGGAGGTCAACGTTTGCATGGAAGCATGAGGATATGACAGGCATATCCAAAGACGTTATCACTCACAAGCTTGGAATTGACAAATCATTCAAGCCTGTTCAGCAAAAAAGAAGAAAATTCGCTCCTGAGCGGAATGCGATTATCCAAGAGGAAGTTGAAAGATTGTTGAAGTCCAGGATGATCAGAGAAGTCAAGTTTCCAAGATGGCTAGCAAACGTAGTTGTGGTACAGAAGAAAAACGGGAAATGGAGAGTCTGTGTAGATTACACGGACTTGAACAAGGCTTTTCCTAAAGATCCATTTCCTCTCCCTCATATCGATGCAATGGTAGATGCTACTGCCGGACATGAAATGTTAACGTTCATGGACGCATCCTCAGGATTTCAGCAGATTCAAATGGAGCCTTCGGACCAGGAGGATACTGCTTTCATGACACCAACAGGTATATATTGCTATACTGCTATGCCTTTCGGTTTGAAAAATGCAGGTGCAACATATCAGAGATTAGTAAACATGATGTTCAAAGATAAGCTGGGGGACACCATGGAGGTATATATTGACGATATGGTGGTAAAATCTAAAAAAGTTGAGGATTACCTCCAGGATATCAAGGGAGCATTTGATATCCTGGATCAATATAACATGAAGCTGAATCCTGCTAAGTGCCATTTCGGAGTGGGGGCAGGAAAGTTTCTTGGATATATGGTGACAAAAAGGGGATAGAGGCAAGCCCGGAGCAGATCAAAGCTATCCTGGATATAAAATCACCCTCAAATATGAAGGACGTACAAAGGTTAACAGGCCGAGTAGCAGCTTTGAATAGATTTATTTCAAGATCCTCGGAAAAATGCAAGGAATTCTATGATATCCTCAAGAAGAATAAGAAATTTGAATGGGGAGCAAAGCATGAAGCAGCCTTGCAGGATTTGAAGCGATATCTCTCAACTGCACCTCTATTGATGAAGCCTGAAAATGGTGAACCACTATCCCTATACCTCGCTGTATCAGGGAATGCTGTAAGTGCCGTTCTTGTAAAAGACCATGAAGGTCAGCAATATCCTGTTTATTATGTTAGTAAAAGTTTGTTAGACGCTGAAACTAGGTATTCTCATTTAGAAAAATTGATATTAGCTCTAGTAATGGCATCGACAAAGCTTAGACATTATTTTGAGACACATAGGATCTATGTTAAAACAAATTATCCTGTCAAAAATGTGCTTAGGAAACCAGAGATGTCAGGCAGGATGGCCAAGTGGTCAGTGAAATTAAGTGCTTATGATTTAGTATATGAACATAGAAATGCCATAAAGTCTCAGGCTTTAGCTGACTTTGTGGCTGATTTCAGTAGTGATATTCAGGATGAGGTAGACCTAGAAGTTCAACAGTTAGGAGAATCTTCAGGATCCTGGACATTATATACTGATGGTGCATCCAATATAAGAGGTGTAGGTTTAGGTATACTACTAAAATCGCCACAGGGGGACATATTACCCCAGGCCATTAGGTGTGAATTTCCTGCTACTAATAATGAGGCAGAATATGAAGCTTTAATTGCAGGATTAGAATTGGCTAAGAGTATGAGTATCAAGAATTTGCGAGTATATGTTGACTCCTTGTTAATTACTAACCATTTTAACGGATCCTATGCAGTTAAGGGTGAGAAATTAATCGAATACCTCGACACTCTCAAAAAATTAGCAGGATATTTCGATGTTTTTACACTTGAACAGGTACCAAAGGAGGATAATGCTGAAGCGGATGCCTTAGCAAATCTGGGATCATCGATCAGGATACCAGAAGGAACCCAAATACCAATATTACATGTCTTATATCCTGCAACGAATCCTCAGGATAAAGAAGTAGCGGGTATTCGGGATCCTGGAGCAGAATATCCTGAACAGGATCCTAAATCCTGGACGGCTCCAATTGTGAGATATCTCAAGGAAGGACACATCCCCGGAGATGAAAATCCTAAGGCATTTAGGATGAAGGTATCACGATTCACTATTATAAATAATGTTCTATACAAGAAATCTCTTGCAGGACCCTATTTGAGGTGCTTAGAGGATCATGAAGCCAAAGAAGTACTTCAGGATATACATGAAGGGGATTGTAGTAACCATACTGGGGGCAGGTCATTATTCTCAAAAGTATTAAGGACAGGATATTACTGGCCGACAATGAGAAAAGATGCCGCAGAATATGCTCGAAGATGTGACGCATGTCAAAGACATAGTAGCATATTACATCAGCCTGCTGAACCACTGTATCCTATTGTTTCCCCTTGGCCGTTTATGAAGTGGGTATGGATATAGTGGGAAAGCTTCCAAAAGCTCCAAGAGGAAAGGTTTTCATGTTGGCAATGACGGATTATTTCTCCAAGTGGGTTGAAGCAGAAGCATTTGTTCAAGTTAGAGATAAAGAAGTAGTATCCTTCATAAAGAGAAATATCCTGACCAGATTCGGAGTACCAGCCGAGATAATCTGTGACAATGGTTCTCAGTTTATAAGCAAGAGAACTACTAACTTTTGTAAGAGTTGGGGAATCAAAATGATAACATCTACTCCGGTACATCCTCAAGCGAATGGACAAGCAGAATCCTCAAACAAGATAATTGTCAATAACTTAAAGAAGAGACTTGGAGCCAAAAAAGGAAGATGGGCAGAAGAATTACCCTTTGTTTTGTGGGCTGATAGGACAACGGTAAAGAATGCAACAGGCCAAACCCCATTTTCCTTAGTATTTGGAGCAGAAGCAATGATTCCAACGGAAATGGCAATACCTACTGCAAGATCTACCCTACAGAATCCTGAAGCTTTGTGTCAGGATTTGGATACTATAGAGGAAAAAAGGGATGCAGCAAGGCTAAGGATGGCAGCATATCAACAAAGAATATCCAGAGCATATAACAAGAATATTAGGACCAGAAGATTTAAGGTTGGAGATTGGGTGTTAAGAAAGGCTTTTCAGAATACCACTAATCCTGCTGATGGCAAGTTAGCTCCAAAATGGGAAGGACCATATGAAGTTGAATCAGAAACAGGGAAAGGAGCATATAGACTCAGGAATATGGAGGGGGATATGCTACCGAGATCTTGGAATGCTATACACCTTAAGCTTTATTTCAAGTGAGTTTAGAATTTAATTTCTAACTCAGGATGGTATGAATCCTATCTTTTTTAAATATGTTTGGTTTAATTTATTCTTTGAAACCCAATACTAACTTAAGCATCGGAGGGGTGTTAGCCAAGCTAACACCCACCTTAGTTTAAGGATGTTTTGCAGTATATGCTCCAGGATATAGCTCTAGGATGCTCACTCAAGATACTTCGGAAGATTAGAGGATTGGCCCCCTCTCTCACGTATAAGGGATCCTGATCCCTTCACAGGTTTAAAGGTATTCACCTTTCTTCCGAATTGGGTTTAAACACTCCGCCTGGAGCGCAAGTTATTCAGGGATAGTTCAAGGTGGCGGGACCAGTTCATGTAAAAGTGGATGACAATTTCGTTACTGTTGGCTATATCCTGAATCCTAAAGGTATATGAGGATTGATCACCCTCTCTCACGAAAGGGTATTTTCATACTCTCTAAGGTTTAAAGGTTTTCACCTTTCTAAGTCTTGGAGTTTATACACTCCCGCCTGTAGCGCACGAAAATTTGGGATTTTCCCCAGAATACAAGGAATTTATTTCCAAGACATTTTTGGGTTTTACCCCTGTGACATGAAAAATTGCCTATACAATGGAAACTGATATTCAGAAGATTTCTAAGAAGACATTGTACACAGGGGACGTTCCTATCGAGGCAATGGTGTAAAGCTAAAAGGATAAGGCTCGGAACTAATGCACTAAGTGTCTCAGACAGGGGACATTCCCATTGGAAGAGTTGCAAAGGGATTGAAGTTTGGTAATAGGTTTATACCCTATTCCTGGTATAATCTTTCCTTTATAAACAATGTTTAAATATTTAATACTATGTTCGGTAAAGGAATAAATATCCTGATATATTCTCAAAATATGTTTTTAAATACTTTTCGGGATATTTGGTTAAAATATTTGAAACTAATACTAGTTTGAAATTAAAACCTTGATCAAACAAGTATTGTCAAAACAGTTTTTAGAAGGTGGACTATCTCTTATTCCTTTAGAAGTTTTCTCTAAAGTTGATTGAATTTTTAGAAATTATATTTGTAAAAAGTTTTCATAATATATCACTGAGTATATTTATCAGGATATTTTCAAAAGATAGCTGTACTAAATTTTGCAAAGATAAAATCTACATTGAGAAATGCATGACAGAAGTTCAGAGGCAACAACAAATAAGTCAAAAGGGAGTTATATTATTAACATGTCAAAAGTTGTGCTTTTGGTTTCACCTCAAACCGAGGCCCATCCACCAAAAGCACAATTAGTCTTTACCATACTTATGTATCGGTTGAAGGCTCTATCTCAAAACGGGACCTGTCCACCTTCAACCGATACGACATTCAAAATGGGTTATACTAACCGATGACCAAGGGCTTCATCCTAAAAACCCAGGACCCATCCACCTTTGGTCATCGTATTGTTCTAGTGCAGGAAATATAAATTGTTCAACGACAGGAAAAGTAAATTGTTTCTACAAACCATAACCATGAAATTTAAAAAGTGGGCTCCGGCCTCAGCACGTATATCCATCATCGCCCACTCCGCTGCCTAAGGGGCAGCACCTTCTTGAACGGCAACCTCTTTCCCGGCATTTGTACCAGCATCACCCTCGGGATTCTTCTCAGCATCCGCAGCAGCATCCTCTCCACCAGCATTTGACCCAGCATTCCCGGAAACATCCTTTGAAGTGCTAACATCCATTGTCTTGGCGGACTCTTCCACAGCAGATTTGGCAGGAGGCTCCACAGGATTTCCCCCAAGATCTCTTAACTTCGCCTCCCAGACCTTGATGTTCCAAGAAGGGCATTGCGAACCCAAAGCCATCGCCTCGTAAGCCATTTTCAGCCTGGCCTGGAGAAGGGAGATCACGACGGAATTCTTGAGGCTCTCTCGGTATGAAGCCATGGCCTGCTCGTGTTGAACTTGGGCTGCGTCAGACTTGGCTTGAGCCTCTAGGGTGATCTTTTGGATAGCGGCTTGGTGATCCTGAGTCATAGCCTTATACTTAGCTTCATAGTGTTCCGATTTAGCGGTGGCAATTGCTGCTTGATCTGCAATGGTGGCCTTGGCCTTTTTCAGCTGGCTTTCAAGCATGACGTTGGAGCCACATGCGTCCCCGTAAAGGAATACCAGGCGTTCAAGGCCCTGCAAGGTAATAAAACAGGCATTATTCTAAATGAACATTTCTATTAAGCATATGATGCAGGATACAGGTCAGGATATTAACCTGGTTAAGGAAGCCGGTCATAAAGGTGCTGGATTCTGTGAACCTGTGGTTCTCGAATGGGAATACATGGGGTGGAGCAGAGGGCTCGACTTCCTTTCTTTTCCGGGAGCTGGAGGCCCGGGTCCGGGATGCTGGGGGAGCTTTGGGAATAGTGGAGGTCTTTGAACTGGTGAGTTTTGGTGTAACGGATGATTTCGGGTTAGATTCTTGCTTGACAGGTTCAAGGCTGGAATAACTGTCCAGCTCATCGAGTTGGAAGCCTTCGAGGTTAATAACTGGCACTGCACAAGGGAAGATGTTTTAAACTTGTTATATCCCTATACAATAAAATAATAATCAATTTAATATGGAGATAATTCTTGAAAATATGCTTACCAGACATGTTGGAGCTTGATCTCTGACTAGAGCTTATGAGTAGCAGGTTAAAGGTTCTTTCACCCTCTGGAAGCTTGTAGATCTCTTTTATTCTTCCTTCTGATTCAGCACTAGGGGGAGCTAGTTCCTTGAAGTTTGCTGCAAGAAAGAGAATAAACACATCAGGATATTGGTTCAGGATTGAGGTTCGGGATATGATTGGGGATAGTCCTAAAACCCTAAGTCCTGCCAGAAGTCAACCATCTTTTAGGGAGGTCAAAACCCTTATCAATGGAATCTCTTTTCACAAAGAAGAATTTTCTTGTCCATTTATCCTCATTCTTGGTGGCCTTAAGAATGAGAGGATCGCTGGAAATAGAAAAAAGGAGAAACCGGCTGGAACCATGTGACCTTAGACGGTAGGCCATCGGAAGGTCTTCGATGCATAGATCAGGCATATAATGAGCCTTAATTTGCTCCAGGGTGATTAACACGCGCCAAACCATGGGCATGGTTTGGGCAAAATTAAGACCGGTAAGCTCAAAGAAGCGAGAAATGAAGGGAGAAAATGGATATCGAAGCCCTAATGAAAAAGGATATGCAAAAAAGCAAACCCATTCGTCGGAACAAAAATCCGATCGGACCTCTCGGTCGAATGGACGGAAGATTGTTTCGGCGGGAAAGGCACCGGAAGCTCGTAGGGCTGCGATGTCGGAATTATCAAAAGAACACACCTCTTTTGAAGGTTTCTGAAGTAAATTTTGTTTATGGAAGGGAGAATCAGAATCCGCTATTTGCGATCTAGTGCGGGTCGCCATGAAGGATTACAATCGGAGAAAAGGAAATATGAACAAGGAAAATAGATAAGAGAGAGGGAGAAAGTACCTGATATTCTCTTGAAGATAAAGATAATCATAATGTGAAGTCCCTCGGTTAATATAGGCTAAATGTAGGGGGTAAAGAGTAAATAATGCCTTGGAAGTTGCACATTGTCATTTCAAGGGTCTCGTCACATTGATTGCCTTAATTGATGAATTAGAACTTCTAAAATATATCCGTTGGATTGGTATACCAACCGATATATTTGGGGACAATTGTTATGGGTCATTTTCTGAGTATACATATCCTGACTAATATCCCGCTTTTAATTGTTTATTTGTGACCAGGATACTGGACGGGGATATTGCTAACATCCTGGGCGATATCCTAAGGTTGAGTGAATTAAACACGTGCAGGTTAATGGCTGTAAGTTACTAACGGTCATCAGGACTTCTTCTCCTCAAGACTCGGGCGTATTTGTTATGAGGAAGCCGTTGAACCCGAAAGACTTGGTCCTCAACGTTCGAGTGGGAATATTCGCTGGATCCCGGAAGTTTAGGATAGTTTGTTACATTATCTTTACTATAAATAGATGGGGGCGGATCAGTTTAAGGCACACAATTTTTTACTAACACTCTCAAACACTTTCACTCTCTAGCTCATTGCAAACACTACACTTGTATTCGAATTACATTGTAACACATAGTCGATCCGCACCACATCCTGCACTGTATCCTGATATTTAAAGCAATTGAAGAACAAGGCAGCTGCGAATATCAGCTCCCGAGGTTTTATGCCGGCGATCTAGATTGATCAAGGGCTTTCCTCGTACATCACGTGTCAACCTTTACCTTTTTGCTCATTGTTTGATCATCGATACAGCTCTATATCCCGGGCTGTATCCTGAAACTGTTTTCATAACTAATTTGGTTAACACATTTTTCACATATAAATTTTAGCACACTACCTCACTTAACTAATTTGATCACTTAATTGCTTAGGTAATTTTTGACCAAAAAAACAGGTATCTCTAAAGATATAATTACTTATAAACTTGGCATTGACAGGTCATTCAAGCCCATACATCAGAAGAGGAGGAAGTTTGCACCTGAGAGGAATGCTATTATCCAGGAGGAGGTAGACAAATTACTCCGAGCAGGTATGATTAGAGAGGTCAAGTATCCAAGGTGGTTAGCCAATGTGGTTGTTGTTCAAAAGAAAAATGGAAAGTGGAGGGTATGTGTCGATTTCACTTATTTAAACAAGGCATGTCCCAAGGATCCTTTCCTATTACCCCACATTGACTCCATGGTGGATGCTACCGCGGGTCATGAGTTGTTGACTTTTATGGATGCTTCATCTGGATTTCAACAAATTCAGATGGAACCATCTGACCAAGAGGATACAGCCTTTATGAACCCAACTGGTATCTATTGTTATATTGCTATGCCATTTGGACTAAGGAATGCAGGTGCTACTTATCAAAGGCTAGTCAATATGATGTTTAAGGAAAAAATTGGACACACTATGGAAGTCTATATAGACGACATGGTGGTTAAGTCCAAGAGAGCTGAGGATCACCTTAGAGACTTGGAGGAAGCATTCAATATCCTTGATAAATTCAATATGAAGTTGAATCCTTCAAAGTGTCACTTTGGTGTTAAAGCAGGCAAGTTCCTAGGTTACATGGTAACAAAAAGAGGCATTGAAGCAAGTCCAGAGCAAATTAAGGCAATTGTGAATATCAAATCTCCTACCAATGCCAAGGATGTGCAAAGGTTGACAGGGAGGATCGCAGCCTTGAATAGGTTCATATCCAAATCATCAGAAAAGTGCAAGGAATTCTATGACATATTGAGAAAGAACAAGAAATTTGAATGGACCGAGAAGCATGAACATGCTCTCAAAGCCCTTAAGGATTACCTATCCTCAGCTCCTGCCTTGATGAAACCAGAAAAAGGGGATATATTATCCTTATATCTAGTGGTATCCTCTAAAGCAGTAAGTGCAGTCCTTGTTAAGGATCACGAAGGTACACAACATCCTGTCTATTATGTAAGTAAGAGTTTGCTTGATGCTGAATCCAGGTATTCTCGTTTAGAGAAACTTATCCTTGCTCTAATTATGGCATCTACTAAACTAAGACATTATTTTGAAAGTCATGCCATTATTGTTCTCAGGAAACCTGAAATGCCAGGAAGGATGGCTAAATGGGCAGTGAAGCTTAGTGCTTATGATATAAGAAACGAACCAAGGACTGCCATCAAATCACAAGCCTTAGCTGACTTTGTGGCAGATTTTAGTAGTGATTTACAAAGAGAAGCTGAGTTAGAAGTTCAGCAGCTTGAAGAGACTAAGGATCCTTGGATACTATTCACTGATGGAGCATCTAATGTCAAAGGAACAGGACTTGGAATACTACTAAAATCGCCACAGGGGGACATAATACCCCACTCAATAGCTTGTGAGTTTCAAACTACTAATAATGAGGCTGAATATGAGGCCTTGATAGCTGATGCATTGGCCAATCTTGGATCAACATTGAAAATTCCAGAGGATATCAAGTTCCCTATCATCCATATATTGGCTCCTGCTATTGAGGATCACATAACTATGGAGATAGAAGAGGATTCTGCAATGGTTCCTAGTGATGGTGCACAGTCTCATTCAGGATCACGGATCCTTCCAATCATGAGATATATACAACATGGAGAGATTCCTACAGGAGAAAACACCAGGGCTTTCAAAATCAAGGTATCTCAATTTACAATATTAAATAACATGTTATATAAACGATCTCTTGCAGGTCCATATCTAAGGTGTATAGAGCATCCTGAAATTCAAGAAGTCCTAAAGGAATTTCATGAAGGAGATTGTGGAAACCACACTAGGGGCAGGGCATTGTTCTCAAGCATCCTTAGAACAGGATACTATTGGCCTACAATGAAGAAGGATGCTGTGGATTATGCCAAGAAGTGTGATCCTTGTCAGAGACATAGTAATATCCTTCATCAGCCAGCAGAGCTCCTGCATCCTATATCCTCTTCTTGGCCATTCATGAGATGGGGAATGGATATAGTTGGTAAACTTCCCAAAGCACCAGGAGGAAAGGTGTTCATGCTTGCCATGACTGATTACTTCTCTAAGTGGATAGAGGCTGAAGCCTTTGCTCAAGTCAGAGAGAAAGAAGTGATATCCTTTATTAAAAGAAATATCATTACTAGATTTGGTATCCCTTCTGAAATTGTTTGTGATAATGGATCCTAATTTATTGGGAGTAGAACTACTAACTTTAGTGACAGCTGGGGGATTAAGATGATAACATCAACACCAGTCCACCCACAAGCTAATGGTCAAGCAGAATCATCCAACAAGATCATTATCAACAACTTGAAAAAGAAGCTTGGATCCAAGAAAGGAAAGTGGGCAGAAGAACTACCTTATGTACTATGGGCTGATAGGACAACTCCCAAGAATGCCACTGGCCAAACTCCATTCTCTTTAGTATTTGGAGCAGAAACAGTGATCCCTACAGAGATGGTGGTTCCTACTGCAAGAACAAGCATCCGTGATCCTGAAGGAAATGCTGAAAACTTGGTTCAAGACTTGGATACCATAGAAGAACTCAGGGATTTGGCAAGGATAAGGGTGGCTAGTTATCAACAAAGGATGGCTGGAGCCTACAATAAGAATGTCAGGATTAGGAAGTTCCAAGTTAGTGTTATGGTATTGAGGAAAGCATTTCAGAATACCACAAATCCTGCTGATGGAAAATTGGCACCAAAGTGGGAAGGCCCCTACCTGATTGAAGCTGAGGCAGGAAAAGGGGCATATCGATTGCTAACAATGGAAGGTGATTTACTACCAAGAGCTTGGAATGCTGTCCACTTGAAGAAATACTTCATGTAATAAGGATTCAGGATCCTTAGCAACATTCATGGCCGATATCCTCGAAGGATCCTTAGAGGATAGATGATCCTCATTCTGGTAATGATCTAATTTTAATCTATTTAATTCTTTAATTATCTTATATACAAGGAGAAGGATCCTGGATCCTTCATCCTTCTTTCACTTAGTTCTGAGTTTTGCAGAAGGTTAATATATCCATAACAAAGGATTGAGTATCCACAGAAGTTTCCAGTTATTTGGGCTTGACCTCGGTTATTTGGGCTTGACCCCAGTTATTTGGGCTTGACCCCAGTTATTTGGGCTAGTCCCCAGTTTTTGGGCCTGTCCCCAGTATCGCTAGTAGCGCACGATGATCCTGATGCAGTTCAAGGCAAATGGGACCAGTACTCGCTTTAGGGGCTGACAATTTCATTGTACTGGCTGTATTCAGGATCCTACGTATAATGGTAGACGTACCATACATCCGTTCCTAAGGTTTCTAACGTTTTCACGTTAGCTAAGGTTTTAGCATTTTCATGACACTAAGTTTGGATAGTCACCAGTGAGGGCCATACTCCAGTTTACACAAGATCCTTTGGGCTTGTCCCCAGTATATTGGGCTTGTCCCCAGAATTCTTGGGCTTGTCCCTAGTTGCTAACTCTTCTTTTATATTGGCTTAATCCCAAGTTGTGTTCCATTTCAGGTTTTTGAAGTTAAACAGCTAAGGATCCTTGATCCTAACCTTTTATTAAGGTTTGTTTTTTGGTTATCCTGATTGTAAATGTTAAAGGTTTAGGATCCTAACTTGGATTCTCAGGTATGATCCTTGATCACTTTGATTTTATTTTTTATTTATCTAAGTGACCCTTACTCTTTGACAACAAGACACATGATCCTTAAATTACACTACTCTTTTGAATTTATCGATTATAGGATATTTGATCCTTGATCATATCCTAAACTTTTTGACATAATCTAGTAAACTTTTATTCTTTACTTATGAATTCAAACAAAGTATATCATTGTTTTGGTCAAAAATCAAGCCAAGATAATGCAACCAAACTTTCTGTTGTGGGGTGTGATGCTTGAATCAATGAACAATGCTAAGGATCACTCGAAAATGTAATGAACAAGTGACACAAAGATTTATATGAGGAAAAAGCCCTTGATCAAGAATTGATCTCCGGCATAAAAAAGCTCGGGTGATGGAAACTATCGATCACCAACTCAGATTAAACAAAAAATGTATTACAACTTCGGATGATAGCGATCTAGTTACAAGGATCACTATAGTGTAATGTGCAAAAAAGTGTGTAATCGCCGAGTGAATTGTCGAGAGCTGATGATAGTAGTTACGAGTGTGTGTGTTAAGCTAAAAATAGCCAAGTGTTCTAATATAGCTCGCTATCCCCTTATAAATTTAGAAAAAATCTAAGATAACAAACTGTCCGCCTTTCGTGCAAGTCCTCCACGACCTCCATAACGTCCATTTCAGTCAAGCACGTGCGGAATAAATATGGAATATGCTCCAGGAATATCGCCAAGACCAAGTCCAAGCTCGTACTCCTGCAAAACAACTTCATATTCAAAGTAGACAATCGTTAGTGTAAGGATCACTATGATGATCCATGATCCTGATCCCACAATAACTTCTGAGGATCACTAATTCAATAGAATTGAGGATCACTAAGCCTGACAGTAATTGAGGATCACCGATCATTGGAAAATCTTCCCCTAACAATTGCCCCCAAAATATAAGGAGTAAAATGTAAAATAACGAGTTATATTTTCTCGTTCTTATCCGTAACCAACTAACGGATATATAGTCGTTAATTTCTGACTAGCCGTTGCCATCCTGACGTCACTGAAGTGACTATCCTGCAAGATCATCATTATAAATTGAAATTAGAGATAAGGGTTAGAGAGCATTTAAATTCGTGCGTTTCCTTCTTTAAATCCTCATTCGAAGACTTGATCAGGTATTTCTCTTTCCTTTCTCTCTTCATCTTCTCAATTCTGTTTCTTGTTTTTCACCATCTTCATGACCAAGATGATGCTGAGGTCTTCACCGGTTAAGGATCATAAAAAGGACAGTCCCTTGAAGTCCCAAGGGATCATCAAAGATTCTGCGAAAGAAAGATGCTGCTTTACTGATCCGCAGATAGACAGGATCCGACATTGCTTTCCGGCAAACACCGTTTTCAAATCATTTGATCCCACCGTTCTAAGTGACTCTGTTTCTAAAACATGGGTAGCTTTTCCAGTCACCCCATTTACGATAGGATACACGTATCCTTTTCCTGATTTCACACAATCTTTCTTCTCTCTCACCGGCATTTCTTACATCCAAGCAATGCCAATGATCTGGAGGGTCTTGTATACCCTTGAAAGAATCATTGAGCGTGAAGGTATTGATATGGGAATGTCGGAGTTTGCAAAGATGTACGACCTTGTGAGCCATGGATCTCACCGATATCTATTCAAACATAAACCTGGTGAAGAACACCCCATCTTCAAAGCCACTAAGAATGACACCAACTGGAAACGGCGATTCTTCTTTGTCAGAAGGGATTCTATCCCTGATGGAAAGGATCTGCCTAGAAAATGGACCACTCATGGTAGGATAGAGGATCCTGAGAAGGATCACCAGATGACCTTGCTTTTGCTGAGGATCACTAACATCCTTTTGTTTCTATTTTGCAGCTATTACTGTCGCACACCTCATCACAACACCTGCAACGAAGGAAAGGCTTGCTGCTTTCCGGAGAGTTAATCCTGCGATAAGATCATTTCAAGAAAATACCCAGGATTCTCAAGAAGTATCCTCAGGTTCTGTCACTATGTCGAGTAAGTATCCATGTTTATATGTAATTAAATGCTTAACTTAAAATGAAATAAGGATACTTATCTGTTTTGGATGTGTAGGTGCTGGAAAATCTTCAAGATCTGCCTCCAAATTCAGTGTCACTGACCTTGACACTGTCCGATCCTCAAAGAAGAAGCTTGCTGCCAGTCCCACTGTCACGATCCCCAAGGCAACCACTTCTAAGGGCAAGGGTGGCAAGAAAAGGAAGACTACAGACACCCTTGAAGGCTTGCCTCTGATCCGCCATCAGTTCCTTGAGTACTTTGCGGATGTAAGGATCACTGACTTAGCTTAGTTATCCTGCCCACTTGAGGATCATGTGATCCTAAACTTTACATTGTCTTTTTGCAGAAATTTGCTGAAATCGAGGACTACGTAGGCAATATTGAAGAGGTTGAGCAAAAGTGCGTGGACCTCCAAAAGATCATGCTGGCCAAGGATAAGAAGATTGCCTCCCTTGAAAACGATGTCAATCTGGTGAAGAGGGAACTTGTTCTGGCTCATATCACTGCTGACCAAGAGAAGGCTGAAATTACCAATGACGCCAAAGTCTCCGCTGCCATTGCTATGTATAAAACCAAGTTGCAGATGGCCCAGGAGGCTCAGGATCCTGACTTTGACAAGAGCAACTGGGACATAGAGGGCTGGAAGGCTAGGTTGGCTGATCTGTATGACGAAGAAGAGGCTGATGAGGTCCTAGCAATCGAGGCTAGTGGTAGTGGGGTCAAGGATCACGTGGATGATGCTGGAGCTGGAGGTGATGGTGAAGGTGATGCAGCGAAGGCGTAAGCTGCTGAAATGGGCGATGAAGGACATTTCTAGACGTAGCCGGAGCCCATTTTTTAGAATGTGGTAGTTTTATTTTGGTTATGGTGTTTTGAAACAATCTTGGGTTGTAATAACTTTAGACAATAGTTTCTAGGGTGAAGGATCATGGATCCTTGGACAATAGGCAGGATAATGGGTGGTGGATGGATCCTCTGTTTGGGGGATGAAGCCACTCGTTATCCTTCCGTCTTTTATTTCCTGCACTACAAAGACCCGTAAACAATGGACACCCTTTGCCAACCCATGTGGACGGGCCACGTTTTGCTGGTAGAAACGTGGGTTGGCACTTTTGACAACCTTAAAAGGTTTAATGTTTTGTGAATAAAATAACTTTAACTTTTTGGCTATCTCCCGTGTTGCTATCCTTGTTAGTACATTACTTTTCAATTGTTGTGATATTCATTTTGTCTAAACTTATAAAGTAAAGAAGGAAAAATTTAATACATATCCTCAAAAGTTTAGGATATGATCAAGGATCATATATCCTATAGTCGACAAGTTCTGAAAAGTAGTGTAGTTTAAGGATCATAAGATCAGTTGTCAAGGGATAAGGGTCATTCATGTAAATAAAATCAAAGTAATTAAGGATCATACCTGAGAATCCAAGTTAGGATCCTAATCTTTAACACTTATAATCAGGATAACCAAAAGACAAACCTTAACAGAAGGTAAGGATCAAGGATCCTTGGTCATTTAGCTTCGAAAACCTGAAATAGGATACAACTTGGGACTAAGCCAATATAAGATAAAAGTTAGTAACTGGGGACAAGCCCAACAATTCTGGGGACAAGCCCAATATACCGGGGACAAGCCCAAAGGATAACTGGGGACAAGCCCAAAGGATAACTGGGGACAACCCCAAAGGATCTTGTGTAAACTGGAGTATGGCCCTCACTGGTGAATATCCAAACTTAGTGACATGAAAATGCCAAAACCTTAGCTAACGTGAAAACATTAGAAACCTTAGGAACGGATGTATGGTACGTCTACCATTATACGTAGGATCCTGAATATAGCCAGTACAATGAAATTGTCAGCCCCTAAAGCGAGTACTGGTCCCATTGCCATGAACTATACCAGGATCATCGTGCGCTACTGGCGAAACTGGGGACAGGCCCAAACTGGGGTCAAGCCCAAATAACTGGGGTCAAGCCCAAATAACTGGATACTACTGTGGATACTCAATCCTTTGTTAAGGATACCTGAACCTTCAAAACTCAGAATCAAGTGAAAGGAGGATAAAGGATGCAGGATCCTTATCCTTATATAAGATAATTAAAGAATGAAATAGTTTGAGATTAGAATATTACCAAAATGAGGATCATCTGTCCTGTAAGGATCCTTCAAGGATACTTGTCAGGTAAGAATCATGGGTCCTTATCACATGAAGTATTTTTTTAAGTGGATAGCATTCCAAGCTCTTGGTAGCAAATCACCTCCCATTGTTAGCAATCGATATGCCCCATTTCCTGCCTCAGCTTCAATCAAGTAAGGGCCTTCCCACTTTGGTGCTAACTTCCCATCAGCAGGATTGGTGGTATTCTGAAATGCTTTCCTTAATACCATATCACCAACTTGGAATTTCCTGATCCTGACATTTTTGTTGTAAGCTCCAGCCATCCTTTGTTGATAACTGGCCATCCTTATCCTTGCCAAATCCCTGAGTTCTTCTATAGTATCCAAATCTTGAACCAAGTTCTTAGCATTTTCTTCAGGATCACGAATGCTTGTTCTTGCAGTAGGAACCACCATCTCTGTAGGGATCACTGATTCTGCCCCAAATACCAAAGAAAATGGAGTTTGGCCAGTAGCATTCTTGGGAGTTGTCCTATCAGCCCATAGTACATAAGGTAGTTCTTCTGCCCACTTTCCTTTTTTGGATCCAAGCTTTTTCTTCAAATTGTTGATGATGATCTTGTTGGATGATTCAGCCTGACCATTAGCTTGTGGGTGGACTGGTGTTGATGTTATCATCTTAATCCCCCAGCTGTCACAAAAGTTAGTAGTTCTATTCCCAATAAACTGGGATCCATTATCACAAACAATTTCAGAAGGGATACCAAATCTAGTAATAATGTTCCTCTTAATAAAGGATATCACTTCCTTTTCTCTGACTTAAGCAAAGGCTTCAGCCTCTATCCACTTGGAGAAGTAATCAGTCATAGCAAGCATGAATATTTTTCCACCAGGTGCCTTAGGAAGCTTACCAACTATATCCATTCCCCATCTCATAAATGGCCAAGAAGAGGATATAGGATGCAAAAGTTCTGCTGGTTGGTGAAGGATATTACTGTGTCTCTGACAAGGATCACATTTCTTGGCATATTCCACAGCATCCTTCTTCATAGTAGGCCAATAGTATCTTGTCCTCGGGATCCTTGAGAACAATGCTCTGCCCCCAGTGTGGTTTCCACAATCTCCTTCATGGAAATCCTTTAGGACTTCTTGGATTTCAGGATCCTCTATGCATCTTAGATATGGACCTGCAAGAGATCGTTTATACAACATGTTATTCAATATTGTGAATTGAGATACCTTGATTTTGAAAGCCCTGGGGTTTTCTCCTGTAGGAATCTCTCCATGTTGGATATATCTCATGATTGGGAGGATCCATGATCCTGAATGAGATTGAGTATCATCACTAGGGATGATTGCAGAATCCTCTCCTATCTCCATAGTTACATGATCCTCGATAGCAGGGGTCAGGATATGGATAATAGGGATCTTGATATCCTCCGGGATCTTCAAGGATGATCCTAGATTGGCTAATGCATCAGCCTCTGCATTCTCTTCCCTTGGTACCTGTGTCAAACTAAAGGAAACAAAAGAGAGTGCCAATTCTTTGACTATCTCTAAATATTTGATTAGCTTTTCACCTTTAACATCATAGGATCCATTAAAGTGATTAGTGATTAATAATGAATCTACATGTACCTCAAGATACCTGATCCTCATATGCTTGGCAATTTGCAAACCAGCTATCAAGGCTTCATATTCAGCCTCATTATTAGTAGTTTGAAACTCACAAGCTATGGAGTGGGGTATTATGTCCCCCTGTGGTGATTTTAGTAGTATTCCAAGCCCTGTTCCTTTAACATTAGAAGCACCATCAGTGAAGAGTATCCAAGGATCCTTAGTTTCTTTCAGCTGTTGAACCTCTAACTCAGCTTCCTTTTGCAAGTCACTACTAAAATCTGCCACAAAGTCAGCTAAGGCTTGGGATTTGATGGCAGTCCTTGGTTCATATCTTATATCATATGCACTAAGCTTCACTGCCCACTTAGCCATCCTTCCTGACATTTCAGGTTTCCTGAGAACATTCTTAATTGGAAAATTAGTCTTAACAATAATGGCATGAGTCTCAAAATAATGTCTTAATTTAGTAGATGCCATAATTAATGCAAGGATAAGTTTCTCTAAGTGTGAATACCTGGATTCAGCATCAAGTAAACTCTTACTTACATAATAAACAGGATGTTGTGTACCTTGGTGATCCTTAACAAGGACCGCACTTACTGCTTTTGAGGATACTGCTAAGTATAAGGATAATATATCCCCTTTTTCTGGTTTCATCAAGGCGGGGGCTGAGGATAGGTAATCCTTAAGAGCTTTGAGGGCATTCTCATGCTTCTCAGTCCATTCAAATTTCTTGTTCTTCCTCAGGATATCATAGAATTCCTTGCACTTTTCTGAGGATTTCGATATGAACCTGTTCAAGGCTGCGATCTTGCCTGTCAATCTTTGCACATCCTTAGCATTGGCAGGAGATTTGATATTCACAATAGCCTTGATTTGCTCTGGACTTGCTTCAATGCCCCTCTTAGTCACCATATAGCCTAAGAATTTACCTGCTTTGACACCAAAATGACACTTGGAAGGATTTAGTTTCATATTAAATTTATCAAGGATATTGAATGCTTCCTCCAAGTCTTTAAGGTGATCCTCAGCTTACTTGGACTTAACCACCATGTCATCTATATAGACTTCCATAGTGTGTCCAATTTGTTCCTTGAACATCATATTGACTAGCCTTTGATAAGTAGTGTTTTGGTCAAAAAATCTGTTGAGGATATTGCAACCAAACTCTATGTTACGGGGTATGATGCTTGAAATGTAGAATAATGATGAGGATCACTTTAATGTAAAATTGCACAAACAACACAAGGGTTTATACGGGGAAAAAGCCCTTGATCAAGAGTTGATCTCCGGCACAAAAAACCCCGGGTGATGGAAACTACCGATCACCAAGCTCAAATAAATGAATAAATGTTTACAACTTCGGATAGTAACGAGCTAGGTACAAGGATCACTATCGTGAAATGTGTAAATGTGAGTGAAAACGAATGAATGTTTGTCGAGAGCTTCAAGTGTGCGAGTATATGAGTGTGTGTAGCTGTAAAAATGACTAAGTGTTTTTCTACTAGCTCGTTACCCCTTTTAAAATAGAAATCTAACTACCAAACTAACTATCCGACTTTTGTGCCAAGCCCCCACGTTCTCCATAACGTCCATTTTAGGCCAAGCACGTGCAGAATAGTTTGGGAATATTCTCCAGGAATGTCGCCAAGACTTGGTCAAGCTGGTTATACCTGCGAGATGGTACAAAACATAAGTAAACAATCGTCAGTACGAGGATCCTTAAAGTGATCCATGATCCTGATCCTGAAGCTCTTCTGAGGATCACCACCTGTCACAGAAGTAAGGATCACTAGTTAGGATAACGAATAAGGATCACTAATTGTTAGAAAATCCTCCCCTAACAATTGCCCCCAAAATATAAGGAGTTAAATTGTAAATATGTGAGTTATATTTTACTGATCTTATCCGCAACAAACTAACGGATATATAGCCGTTAAAATAGAACTAGCCGTTGCGATCATGACGTCACGGAAGTGACAATCCTGCAGAATCATAATTATAAATAGAGATATAGATAGGATCATTATGCATTCAAATTTGAAAGAAACTCCCTTTAAATTCTCAGTCGATGATCAACCAGGTATTTCTTTCTCCTCTTTCTTCCTCTCTTACTCTGTTTTTCTTTCATTATCTCCGTCACTTCGAAAATGTTGCTCCGAAGTTCACCGGCCAAGGATCACCCAAAGAACAATCCTCCGAAAAGCCAGGGGATCATTGAAGACTCTATTAAAGAACGCTGCTGCTTCAATGAAGCCCAGATAGATAGGATCCGCCACTGCTTTCCGGCGAACGCCGAATTTAGGCCTTTTGACCCCAATGCCCTGAGCGATCATATCTCCGATAAGTGGGTTGCTTTCCCCGTCACTCCTTTCACCATAGGCTATACATATCCTTTTCCAGCCTTCACCCAATCTTTCTTTTCCCTAACCGGCATCTCTTATATCCAAGCCATGCCGATGATTTGGAGGGTTTTGTACACCCTTGAAAGGATCATCGATCAGGAGGGAAAAGATCTAGGAATGGCAGAGCTAGGAGAACTGTATGATCTTACCACCTTTGGCTCTCACCGTTATTTGTTCAAACGTAAACCCGGTGAGGAGCACCCGATCTTCAAAGCCACCAAGAATGATGCTAATTGGAAACGGCGCTTCTTTTTTATCAAGAGAGATTCCATCCAGGATGGAAAGGATCTTCCTAAAAAATGGGCTACCCATGGTAGGATGGAGGATCCTGAGAAGGATCACCAGGAACTTTCTTTTGATGTAAGGATAACTTATATTTTTGTTTTTTCTTTTTATGCAGCTATCACCGTCTCACACCTCAAACTGTCCCCTGCTGCTAAGGAAAGGCTCCTCGCTTTCAAGAAACTTGATCCTGAGACAAGAACTTTCAAGACAACAACCCAAGATTCACAGGAGGTATCCTCAGGCTCTGTCACAATGTCAAGTAAGTATCCTTGTTTAAAATTTAAACAAATAGTGAAATATGAACTAAGAAAAGATACTTATCTTGTTTTAATTGTGTTGGTGCTGGAAAATCTGCCAAGCCTGTTTCCCAGTTCAACACGGCTGACCTTGATGTCGTACGATCCAGGAAGAGAAGATCCACTACCAGTCCTAGCATCTCCATTCCAAAGGCACCCACCAAAGGAAAGGGTGTCAAGAAGAGGAAAACTTCTGATGCCGAGGATCTTCAAGGCCTACCACTGATTCGCCACCAGTTCCTTGAATCTTTAATGATGTAAGGATCCTTAATTCTGCCTAGGTATCCTACTCGTATGAGGATCACTTGATCTTGAACTACTTTATCCTTTTCTTTGCAGAAATTTGCTGAGATTGAGGATTACGTGGGGAATGTTGAGGAGCAGGACAAGAAAATTGCTGATCTCCAACAGGTTGCCGTGCTCAAGGACCTTGCACTTGCTGATCTTCAGAAGGAACTCCAAGATGAGAAGACTAAGACAGCTAAACTTCTGATCAACCTTGACTATGAAAAGCATGACCTCATTGAAAATGCTAAGGTCTCTGCCGCCATCACGATGTATCAGACAAAATTGAAGATGGCCCAGGAAGCTCAAGATCCTAGTTTTGACAAAAACAGCTGGGATGTTGAGGGTTGGAAGGCAAGGTTGGCTGATCTTGAGGATGATGAGGAGGAGGCTACTGAGGTCTTGGCGATTGAAGCAAGTGGCAGTGGGGAGGATCTGGTGAAGGATACCGCAGCTGGAGGGGATGATGATGCAGCGAAGGTATAGGCTGCATAAATGGGCGATGAAGGACATTTCTAGACGTAGCCGGAGCCCATTTGTTAAGTTTGATAGTTTGTTTTGGTGATGGTGTTTTTTGTTGAACAATGATGGGTTGTACTGAACAATAGGTTTTTAGGATTAAGGGTCATGTATGATCCTTTGGACAATAGGCAGGATTGCAATTGGTGGAGGGATCCTCTGTTTGGGGGATGAAGCCATTGTGATCCTGCCGCCTTTATATTCCTGCACTATCTTTGAACTTATTATCATGGACACCCTTTACCTACCCCAGCGGACGGGCCACGTTTTGCTGGTAGAAGCTCGGGTAGGTAATTTTGACAACCTTTTAAGGGTTAGTCTTTTGTTTATAAATAAAAACTTAACCTTTTGTCGCTTATCTCGTGTTGTTATCCTTTTTAATATGTTACTTTCCAACTGTTGTAATGTTCATTCTGTTTATACTTATCAAGCCTTGAAAAATTAGAAAAGATATCCAGAAAGTTTAGGATATGATCAAGGATCACATATCCCATAACCGATAAGTTCTAAAAAGTGATATGGTTTAAGAATCACAAGTTCAGTTGTCAAGTATAGGGGTTATTCAAATATATAATGAATAGAATTAAAAATAGTTAAGGATCATACCTGAGGATCCAAGTTAGGATCCTAACCTTAATAAGGATAACTACGAGATAAACCGTAGAATAAAGTAAGGATCAAGGATCCCTAGTTGCCTATCTTCAAGAACCTGAAATAGAGCATAACTTGGGACTAAGCCAATATAAGAAAAGAGTTAGCAACTGGGGACAAGCCCAAGGATAACTGGGGACAAGCCCAAGGATAACTGGGGACAAGCCCAAGGATAACTGGGGACAAGCCCAAGGATCGTATGTAAACTGGAGTATGGCCCTAACTGGCGACTATCCAAACTTAGTGGCATGAAAATGCCAAAACCTTAGCTAACGTGAAAACGTTAGAAACCTTAGCTAACGTGAAAACGTTAGAAACCTTAGGAACGGATATATGGTACGTCTACCATTATACGTAGGATCCTAAGCATAGCCAGTACAATGGAATTATCAGCCCCTAAAACGAGTACTGGTCCCAATGCCTTGAACTATACCAGGATCATCGTGCGCTACAGGCGGAACTGGGGTCAAGCCCGAATAACTGGGGTTAAACCCAAAGGACGGATTGCTTCTGCGGATAACCAACGTTATGCTAAGGATACCTGAACTTTCAAAACTTGAACTCACGTGAGAGATGGATAAAGGATACATGATCCTTATCCTTATATGAGAAAATAATGAAATGAAATAGTTCAAGTTTAGGATATTACCTAAGTAAGGATCACCGATACTTTGAGGATCCTTTAAGGATATCCCTATCGTGAGGATCATTTATACCATGAGGATACTGCTCACATGAAATATTTCTTTAAGTGGACAGCATTCCAAGCTCTTGGTAGCAAATCACCTTCCATGGTTAACAATCTATATGCTCCCTTTCCTGCTTCAGCTTCAATCAAATAGGGGCCTTCCCATTTTGGAGCCAATTTTCCATCAGCAGGATTGGTGGTATTCTGAAATGCTTTCCTTAATACCATATCTCCAACTTGAAACCTCCTGATCCTGACATTTTTGTTGTAAGCACCAGCCATTCTTTGCTGATAACTGGCCATCCTTATCCTAGCCATATCCCTGATTTCTTCAATAGTATCCAGGTCTTGAGCCAAGTTCTCATCATTCTCCTCAGGATCACGGGTACTTGTTCTTGCAGTTGGAACCACCATTTCTGTTGGTATCACTGATTCTGCCCCAAACACCAAAGAGAATGGTGTTTGACCAGTAGCATTCTTGGGGGTTGTCCTATCAGCCCAAAGCACATAGGGTAGTTCTTCTGCCCATTTCCCTTTCTTGGATCCAAGCTTCTTCTTCAAATTGTTGATGATGATCTTGTTGGATGATTCCGCCTGACCATTAGCTTGTGGGTGGACTGGTGTTGATGTTATCATCCTAATCCCCCAACTGTCACAAAAGTTAGTGGTTCTGCCCCCAATAAATTGGGAACCATTATCACATATAATCTCAGAAGGAATTCCAAATCTAGTTATAATATTTCTTTTAATGAAGGATATAACTTCCTTTTCTCTGACTTGGGCAAAAGCTTCAGCTTCTATCCACTTGGAGAAGTAATCAGTCATAGCTAGCATGAATACTTTTCCACCAGGTGCCTTAGGGAGCTTTCCAACTATATCCATACCCCATCTCATAAATGGCCAAGAGGAGGATATAGGATGCAATAATTCAGCTGGTTGATGAAGGATATTGTTGTGTCTCTGACAAGGATCACATCTCTTAGCATACTCCACAGCATCTCTCTTCATGGTTGGCCAGTAGTATCCTGTCCTCAGGATCCTTGAGAATAATGCCCTGCCCCCAGTGTGGTTTCTACAATCTCCTTCATGGAAGTCTTTTAAAACTTCTTGGATTTCAGGATCCTCAATGCATCTCAAGTATGGTCCTGCAAGAGATCGTCTATACAACATATTATTTAAAATTGTGAATTGAGATACCTTAATTTTGAAAGCCCTAGGGTTTTCTCCTGTAGGAATCACTCCATGTTGTAAGTATCTCATAATTGGTGAGATCCATGATCCTGATCCTGAATGGGATTGAGTATCCTCACTAGGGATAATTGCAGAATCATTCCCTATCTCCATAGCCACATGATCCTCAATAGCCGGATTCAGGATATGGATAATAGGGATCTTGATATCCTCCGGGATCTTCAAGGATGATCCTAGATTAGCCAATGCATCAGCTTCTGAATTTTCTTCCCTTGGTACCTGTGTCAAACTAAAGGAAACAAAAGAGAGTGCCAAACTTTTGACTATCTCTAAATATTTGGTTAGCTTTTCACCTTTAACAGCGTAGGATCCATTAAAGTGGTTTGTAATTAACAATGAATCTACATGTACCTCAAGATACCTGATCCCTATATGCTTTGCAATTTGCAAACCAGCAATTAAGGCTTCATATTCAGCCTCATTGTTAGTGGTTTGGAACTCACAAGCTATAGAGTGGGGTATTATGTCCCCCTGTGGCGATTTTAGTAGTATTCCAAGCCCTGTGCCTTTGACATTTGAGGATCCATCAGTATAGAGTATCCAAGGATCCTTGGTCTCTTCTAGTTGTTGGACTTCCAACTCAGCTTCTTCTTGTAAATCACTACTGAAATCAGCCACAAAGTCAGCTAATGCTTGGGATTTGATGGCTGTCCTAGGCTCATATCTTATATCATATGCAGTTAGTTTTACTGCCCACTTAGCCATCCTTCCTGACATCTCTGGTTTCCTGAGGACATTCTTAATTGGAAAATTAGTTTTAACAATGATAACATGAGTTTCAAAATAATGTCTTAACTTAGTGGATGCCATAATTAATGCAAGAATAAGCTTTTCAAGGTGTGAATACCTGGATTCGGCATCAAGTAAACTTTTACTTACATAATAGACAGGATGTTGTGTACCTTGATGATCCTTAACAAGGACCGCACTTACTGCTTTTGAGGATACTGCAAGATACAAAGATAGCACATCGCCTTTTTCTGGTTTCATCAAAGCCGGGGCCGAGGATAGGTAATCTTTGAGGGCTCTCAAAGCATTTTCATGCTTCTCCGTCCATTCAAATTTCTTGTTCTTCCTTAGGATATCATAGAATTCTTTACACTTCTCGAAGGATTTGGATATAAATCTGTTCAAGGCTGCTATTCTGCCTGTTAGCCTTTGAACATCCTTAGCATTGGCCGGAGATTTGATGTTCACTATTGCTTTGATTTGTTCCGGGCTAGCTTCAATGCCTCTCTTTGTCACCATATATCCTAAGAATTTACCTGCTTTAACACCAAAGTGACATTTTGAAGGATTAAGCTTCATATTATATTTATCAAGGATATTGAATGCTTCCTCCAAGTCTCTTAGGTGATCCTCAGCTTTCAAGGATTTTACCACCATATCATCTATGTAAACCTCCATAGTTTGTCCAATCTGATCCTTGAACATCATATTCACCAGCCTTTGGTATGTTGCACCTGCATTTCTTAATCCGAACGGCATAGCAATATAGCAGTATATACCAGTTGGAGTCATGAAGGCTGTATCCTCTTGGTCGGATGGTTCCATTTGGATTTGTTGAAATCCAGATGAAGCATCCATAAAAGTTAATAGTTCATGACCCGCGGTTGCATCCACCATGGAGTCAATGTGGGGTAATGGGAAAGGATCCTTAGGACATGCCTTATTTAAATCGGTAAAATCGACACATACCCTCCACTTTCCGTTTTTCTTTTGAACAACAACCACATTGGCCAACCATCTTGGATACTTGACCTCTCTAATCATACCTGCCCGGAGCAATTTCTCTACCTCTTCCTGGATAATGGCATTCCTTTCCGGTGCAAACTTTCTTCTCCTTTGATGGATTGGTTTGAAGGATCTGTCAATGCCGAGTTTGTGCGTGATTACATCTTTGGATATACCAGTCATGTCTTCGTGTTTCCATGCAAAGGTAGACTTTCTCCTTTTTAGGAAGGATACGAGGTCTTCTTTCATTTCACCAAGGATCCCTGATCCGATATAAACTATAGATTCAGGATCATCCGGATCCATAAGGATTTCTACCACATCCTGTTCACTCGCCTCCAAGACATCCCTTGGAGGATACTTTGATTGCTATTGCTCCCTGGATTTCGAAGCTGGTTTCATCGATGAAGTATAGCAATTCTTAGCCTCCTGCTGATCACTATCAATCTTCACTATTCCCCAAGGACTAGGGAGCTTCACACATTGATGGTAAGTGGATGGGACTGCTTTTATATCGTGTATCCAGGGCCTGCCAAGGATAACATTACAATAAGATAAACAGTCAATAACACAAAATTTTTGATAAGAGTGTAGGCCTTCAATGTATATTGGGAGTTTAATGTCCCCCAGGGTATTCTTAGTTTCACCACTAAATCCAACAAGCACAGAGGATCTTGGTATGATCTCTGATTCAGGAATACCCATCTTCTTTAGGACATCAAGCTGGATAATGTTCACTGAACTTCCTCCGTCTATAAGGATCCTGTGGACAAAATGGTTAGAAATAAAAAGAGTAATAACTAAACCATCGTGATGAGGATCCTGGATATCAATACGATCCTCTTCATCAAAGGTTATAACTTTTCCTTCAGAGACACTTGATGTTCGCACAGGTCTTTCTCCATTATCCATTTTAGTTTCCTTTGCATGCCTTTTAGCTGCTGAGAAGGATGTGCCGCAAATGTCTGATCCTCCAGAAATGAAGTTTATCACTTGTGCATCTGTTGGAGGGGCTGGAGCCTTCTCAGGGATCCTTTCAGGATCCTGAGTCCTTGACTTTTTTCTCCCCAACAATTCCTTTAGATGCCCTTTGCTCAGCAAGTATCCAATTTCCTTTCTTAGTGCAATGCATTCTTCTGTGAGGTGCCCAAAATCTTCATGGTATGCACACCACTTTGATTTATCCTTAGTTGCAGCTGGCCTATCATTTTTTCTGGGCCATCTAGCTTTATCACCTAGACTCTGCATCACAAGGATTAGTTCATTGTTATCAACACTAAAACAATATTCAGAAATTGGAGGATAATCTTCATCATCCTCTTCTTGATCAATAGAATGCATGTTCTGGTTATCAGATCTGTTGTAGGATCTGAACTTGTTGTTCCTGAATGAGGATCCTTGCTTATCCTGCTTTGAGGATCCTGCTAACCTCTCCTGGATCCTCTTGTCATCCTCTAGCCGGATGTACCTAAGGGCCCGGGTTCTTACCTCATCTAGGTTCCTGCATGATGTCATAACAAGATCATCATAAAATAACGAATCCCTAAGCAATCCCATTTTGAAGGCCTCAACAGCCGTGGCTATATCTAAGTTAGGAATGTCTAAGGATTCTTTACTGAATTTGGTAATGTAATCCCTTAATGATTCATTATGACCCTGGGTTATCCTATATAGATCACTAGTTAATCGTTCAAATTTCCTACTACAAGAAAACTGATTATTAAATAGATTAACTAGATTAGCAAATGAGGTAATAGAGTAGGGGGGAAGACTTAGCAGCCATTTGAGAGCTGATCCAGTAAGAGTGGATCCGAATCCTTTGCACAGGCATGCTTCCTTTAACCTTTCTGGGATTGGATTGATCTCCATCCTCTCCCTGTATTGTGCTATGTGTTCTTCAGGATCCGTCGAACCATCATACAGTTTCATTGTAGGCACATGGAACCTCTTGGGTATCTCAGCATCACAGATTGGTGGTGCAAAACGAGATATCTTATGGCTCCCATCTGCAATCTCTGGGATAGGTTTGACTACTCCCGGAACACTTGATATCATATCCTTTAGCTTTTGCAATTCTCTGGCCATGGCATGATTGATACCTGGATCCTGCATAAGACCATGGTTAGTAGTATAAGAATTGTTAAAAGTGTTACCTCCCATTGGATTCAAGTTAGGAAGAATGGATGTTAAACCATATTGTTGGGGCTCTGGAATGATCGAGGGACCAGTAGAAGCATTGGTCTGCATTGGAATAAAATCTCCCTGATGGACATCTGAACTTCCTGTTTGCAAACTCCTCAAGGATCCTGGCATCTGGATGGATCCCTGAAACTGGGACGATCCTGGAACAAAGGAGGATCCTTGAACCTGGGATGATCCTGGAACGAAGGAGGATCCTTGAACCTGGGATGATCCTGGAACGAAGGAGGATCCTTGGACCTGGGATGATCCTGGAACGAAGGAGGATCCTTGAACCTGGGATGATCCTGGAACGAAGGAGGTTCCTTGAACCTGGGATGATCCTGGAACGAATGAGGATCCTTGAACCTGGGATAATCCTGGAACGAAGGAGGATCCTTGAAAATGCTGCATTCCTGAATATCCTCCTGAACTCGTGAGGGATCCCATATGCTGAGGATAGGATCCCGCTGGCTGGAAATATGAACCTGATGCCTGGGTCATTGTTGTTGTTCCGTAGTGCACTCCTTTTGGTCCACCCACATATTGAATATCTGGAACCACTGATGGCTGAGAAGTAATCACTGGAGTATCAAAATTCAAAGATCTGGGCATCAGTGGGGAACGATCCTCTGCCGTTTTCTTCTGTTTCTTAATTTCGTCAATCTCCCGGAGGATCCTTTCGTTGGTCTTATCCTGCTCTTGTGCATGATTCCTCATCTGCAAAATCAAGGCATAGAGATCATTAGTAGTAGGATTAGTTGAAACAGAAGAAGTAGGTGGTTTTGAGAAAATGGGAGTTGGTTTCTTCGCGGCATTCTCAGTATTCTTTTGGGATCCAGAAGGTGGTGGAGGCAAAGGAGGGACGCCTTGTGAAGAAGTGAATGAGGGCATCAAGTTTGAAGCATTCTTCGCTGAGGAAGCCATTTGCTTGGTTGTAGTGAACCGGAATGAGCACAGAAATGCGTATTTTTCTAAGGACGAAGCACCAATTGCCCCACGGTGGGCGCCAAACTGTTTTGGTCAAAAAATCTGTTGAGGATATTGCAACCAAACTCTATGTTACGGGGTATGATGCTTGAAATGTAGAACAATGATGAGGATCACTTTAATGTAAAATTGCACAAACAACACAAGGGTTTATACGGGGAAAAAGCCCTTGATCAAGAGTTGATCTCCGGCACAAAAAACCCCGGGTGATGGAAACTACCGATCACCAAGCTCAAATAAATGAATAAATGTTTACAACTTCGGATAGTAACGAGCTAGGTACAAGGATCACTATCGTGAAATGTGTAAATGTGAGTGAAAACGAATGAATGTTTGTCGAGAGCTTCAAGTGTGCGAGTATATGAGTGTGTGTAGCTGTAAAAATGACTAAGTGTTTTTCTACTAGCTCGTTACCCCTTTTAAAATAGAAATCTAACTACCAAACTAACTATCCGACTTTTGTGCCAAGCCCCCACGTTCTCCATAACGTCCATTTTAGGCCAAGCACGTGCAGAATAGTTTGGGAATATTCTCCAGGAATGTCGCCAAGACTTGGTCAAGCTGGTTATACCTGCGAGATGGTACAAAACATAAGTAAACAATCGTCAGTACGAGGATCCTTAAAGTGATCCATGATCCTGATCCTGAAGCTCTTCTGAGGATCACCACCTGTCACAGAAGTAAGGATCACTAGTTAGGATAACGAATAAGGATCACTAATTGTTAGAAAATCCTCCCCTAACAAGTAGCCCCTGCATTCCTTAGTCCAAATGGCATAGGAATATAACAATATATACCAGTTAGGGTCATAAAGGCTGTATCCTCCTGATCAGATGGTTCCTTCTGAATTTGTTGAAATCCAGATGAAGCATCCATAAAAGTCAACAACTCATGACCCGCGGTAGCATCCACCATGGAGTCAATGTGGGGTAATGGGAAATGATCCTTGGTACATGCCTTGTTTAAATCAGTAAAATCGACACATACCCTCCACTTTCCATTTTTCTTTTGAACAACAACCACATTGGCTAACCATCTTGGATACTTAACCTCTCTTATCATACCTGCCCGAAGTAGCTTATCTACCTCTTCCTGGATAATAGCATTCCTTTCAGGTGCAAACTTCCTCCTCTTTTGATGTATAGGCTTGAATGACCTGTCAATGCCAAGTTTATGAGTAATTATATCTTTGGATATACCTGTCATGTCCTCATGCTTCCAGGCAAAGGTGGATTTCCTCCTCTTAAGGAAGGATACTAGATCCTGTTCAATGCTGCTAAGGATCCCTGATCCTATGAAGATTGTGGATTCAGGATCATGAGGATCCATGAGGATTTCTTTTACATCCTGCTCTCTTGCCTCCAAGACGTCTCTTGAAGGATACTTTAATTGCTATTGCTCCCTTGGTCTTGAGGCTGGCTTCATTGATGATGTGTAACAATTCTTAGCCTCTTGTTGATCACTCTCAATTTTCCCCACCCCCCATGGACTTGGAAGCTTTACACATTGATGATAGGTGGATGGGACTGCCTTCATGTCATGTATCCATGGCCTGCCAAGGATAACATTGAAACAAGATAAGCAATCTATAACACAAAACTTCTGATAAGAATGGAGTCCTTCAATATAGATTGGGAGTTTGATGTCCCCCAATGTATTCTTGGTTTCTCCACTGAATCCCACAAGTACTGAGGATCTTGGGACAATATCAGACTCCGGGATATTCATCTTCTTGAGGACATCAAGCTAAATGATGTTCACAGAGCTTCCTCCATCTATAAGGATCCTGCGAACAAAATGATTAGAAATAAACAGGGTAATAACAAGACCATCATGATGAGGATCCTGAACATCAAGACGATCATCCTCATCAAAAGTTATGATCTTATCCTTGGTGACGGTGGACGTCCGGATGGGTCTGTCCCCATTATCCATCTTGGTTTCCTTGGCATGTCTTTTGGCTGCTGAAAAGGAAGTACCACAAATGTCTGATCCACCGGATATAAAGTTTATAACTTGTGCATCTGCTGGAGGAGCAGGAGCCTTTTCCGGGATCCTCTCAGGATCCTGGATCCTTGACTTCTTTCGTCCCAAAAGCTCTTTCAAATGCCCCTTGCTTAACAAGTAACCAATTTCCTTTCTAAGTGCAATACACTCTTCAGTGAGATGCCCGAAATCCTCATGATATGCACACCACTTGGACTTATCTTTTGTAGCAGCTGATTTATCACTTTTTCTTGGCCACCTAGCTTTCTCACCTAGATTCTTCATTGCAAGAATTAGCTCATTGTTATCAACAGAAAAACAGTATTCAGAAATAGGAGGATAATCCTCATCATCCTCTTCTTGTTCTACTGCATGTACGTTCTGGTTATCAGATTTGTTGTAGGATTTAGATTTGTTGTTCCTGAAGTAGGATCCTTGCTTTTCCTGTTTCGAGGATCCTGTCAGTCTATCCTGGATCCTTTTGTCATCCTCTAGACGGATGAACCTAAGGGCCCTGGTTCTTACTTCATCAAGATTCCTGCATGGGGTCATAACAAGATCATCATAGAATAAGGAATCCCTAATCAATCCCATTTTAAAGGCTTCTACAGCCGTAGCTATATACAGGTTAGGGATATCTAAGGATTCATTACTGAACTTAGTGATGTAATCTCTAAGTGATTCATTTTGACCTTGTGTTACCCTATATAAATCACTAGTTAATCGTTCAAATTTTCTACTACAAGAGAATTGACTATTAAACAAATTAACTAGATTAGCAAATGAAGTAATAGAGTAAGGGGGAAGACTTAGCAGCCATTTAAGAGCAGATCCTGTAAGTGTGGATCCAAAACCCTTGCATAGACATGCTTCTTTTAACCTCTCAAGAATTGGATTGATCTCCATCCTCTCCCTGTATTGAGCTACATGTTCCTCTGGATCCGTTGAACCATCATACAGCTTCATGGATGGTATCTGGAACCTCTTGGGTATCTCAGCATCACAAATAGGTGGTGCAAAGCGAGATATCCTATGGCTACCGTCTGCAATTTCAGGAATGGGTTTAACCACTCCTGGTACGCTGGATATCATATCCTTAAGCTTCTGTAACTCCCTGGCCATAGCCTGATTGATACTTGTATCCTGCATAGAGCCATAGTTAGTGTTATATGAATTATTAAAAGTGTTACCTCCCAGAGGATTCGTGTTTGGAATTCCAGATGTGAATCCATATTGACGGGACTCTGGTATGATTGAAGGACCAGAGGAAGCAATGGTCTGCATTGGTATGAAGTCTCGTTAATGAACATCTGAGCTTGGAGGCTGCATACTTCTTAAGAATCCTTGGTCCTGAAAGATATTGGATCCTTGAGGCTGAGATGATCCTTGAACCTGAAAGGATCCTGGAACCATAAAGGATCCTAGGACCTGGGAGGATCCCTGGACCTGGGAGGATCCCTGGACCTGGGAGGATCCCTGGACCTGGGAGGATCCCTGGACCTGGGAGGATCCCTGGACCTGGGAGGATCCCTGGACCTGGGAGGATCCTTGAATCGTGTGCATTCCCAAATATCCTCCTGAGCTGACGAAGGATCCCTGATGCTGAAAAGAGGATCCCGATGGCTGAAAATAGGATCCCTGAGGCTGGGAGTGAGAGCCAAATGCTTGACTCATAGTTGCTATTCCATAACGCCTTTCTGATGGACCACTTTGATACTGGATGCCCGGAACCGCCGATTGTAGGGTAGTTACAACTGGAGTGTCAAAATTCAATGATCTTGGCATCAGAGGAGAGTGATCCTCCACTGATTTCTTCTGTTTCTTGATATCACCAATCTCTTGGAGGATCCGTTCATTGGTTTTGTCCTGCTCTTGCATGCGATCCCTCATCTGCAAAATCAGATTAAAAAGATCATTAGTAGTATGATTAGTGGAAACAGAAGAAGTTGGTGGTTTTTGGAAAATGGGGGTTTGTCTCTTCGCAGCATTTTCAGCATTCTTCTGGGATCCAGAAGATGGTGGAGGCAAAGGAGGAACGCCTTGTGAAGAACTCATTGCCGGTATTGAACTTGAAGTGTTCTTTGTTGAGGAAGCCATCTGCTTGGTTGTAACGAACCGAAATGACAACAAAAATATGAATCTTCTTAGGAATGAAGCACCAATTGCCCCACGGTGGGCGCCAAACTGTTTTGGTCAAAAATCAAGCCAAGATAATGCAACCAAACTTTCTGTTGTGGGGTGTGATGCTTGAATCAATGAACAATGCTAAGGATCACTCGAAAATGTAATGAACAAGTGACACAAAGATTTATACGAGGAAAAAGCCCTTGATCAAGAATTGATCTCCGGCATAAAAAACCTCGGGTGATGGAAACTACCGATCACCAACTCAGATTAAACAAAAAATGAATTACAACTTCGGATGATAGCGAGCTAGTTACAAGGATCATTATAGTGTAATGTGCAAAAAAGTGTGTAATCGCCGAGTAAATTGTCGAGAGCTGATGATAGCAGTTACGAGTGTGTGTGTTAAGCTAAAAATAGCCAAGTGTTCTAATATAGCTCGCTATCCCCTTATAAATTTAGAAAAAATCTAAGATAACAAACTGTCCGCCTTTCGTGCAAGTCCTCCACGACCTCCATAACGTCCATTTCAGTCAAGTACGTGCGGAATAAATATGGAATATGCTCCAGGAATATCGCCAAGACCAAGTCCAAGCTCGTACTCCTGCAAAACAACTTCATATTCAAAGTAGACAATCGTTAGTGTAAGGATCACTATGATGATCCATGATCCTGATCCCACAATAACTTCTGAGGATCACTAATTCAATAGAATTGAGGATCACTAAGCCTGACAGTAATTGAGGATCACCGATCATTGGAAAATATTCCCCTAACAATCATAACAATTGAAAGATAAAGTATTCACAAATATAACAACACATGAGATAGCCAAAAGATTAAGTTTTTATTTACCAAAAGTTAAACCCTTAAAAGGTTGTCAAAATTGCCAACCCAAGTTTCTACCAGCAAAACGTGGCCCGTCCACTTGGATTGGCAAAGGGTGTCCATATTAACAAGGTCTAAGTGCAGGAAATAAAGGCGGCAGGATAACAAGTGGTTTCGTCCCCCAAACAGAGGATCCATCCACCACCCATTATCCTACCTATTGTCCAAGGATCCATGATCCTCAACCCTAAAAACTATTGTTTAAGTACAGACCAGCATTGTTCAAGAAAAACACCATCAAACAAAAAACCAACTACCAAACCATAAAAATGGGCTCCGGCCGTGTCTAGATAAATCCATCATCGCCCATTTCTGCAGCTCCCACCTTCGGTGCATCACCATCACCATCATCTCCAGCCCCAGCATCACCAGCCTGATCCTTAGCCCCGCTGCCGCTTGCCTCAAGCATCAAGACCTCTCCAGCCTCCTCTTCATTATCAAGCTCAGCCAGCTTAGCGTTCCAGCCCTCCTGGTCCCAATTGGTCCTCCCAAAGCCAGGATCCTCAGCTTCCTGGGCCATCTGCAGTTTGGTCTTGTACATAGCAAAGTATTCTTCAAACTAATGATGGATGAGGGGCAGGACTTCAAGATTATCAGCTTCAGTGGACTTCCTCTTCTTTCCTCCCTTGCCCTTGGAGCTGACAGGCTTAGGGATTGGAACGCTTGGGCTAGAAGCAGATTTCTTCTTTCCGGACCGGGGAGCGACAGTACTAAGATCACTGACGCTGAAGCGAGTGGCTGATTTCGAGGACTTTCCAGCACCTATAAATGGCAAACAACAGATAAGTATTCTTTATCTAAATCTATTTAATCATACATAAATAAAAATACTTACTTGACATGGTTACTGAACCGGATGATACTTCTTGTGAATCCTTTGTGTTTGCCTGGAGTGATCTAATTGCCGGATCAAGGCTCCAAAAAGCAGCGATCCTCTCTTTTGTTGCAGGTGACTGAATGATATGAGAGACTGAGATAGCTGCACAAAAAGACAGAAAAGGATCAGTTATCCTCAACAGAAATAGAATCATCCTATGATCCTTCTATAAGGATCCTACCATGGGTGGTCCACTCTTTGGGGAGATCTTTCCCGTCTGGGATAGAATCTCTCCTGACAAAGAAGAAACGCTTCTTCCAGTTGGTATCGTTTTTTGTGGTCTTGAGGATTGGGTGAGAATCACCAGGTTTGTGTTTGAATAATAAGCGATGTGAACCATGGCTCACAAGGTTATACAGTTCAGCCAGTTCCGACATTCCCAACTCTATGCCTTCCTGCTCAATGATGTTCTCTAAAGTGTACAATACTCTCCACATCATTGGCATGGCCTGGATATAGCACATGCCGGTGAGGGAAAAGAAGGATTGGGTGAAGGCAGGGATGGGATAGGAGAATCCTATCAGGAATGGGGTAGCCGGAAAAGCAACCCAAGTGTCAGAAACGGAGTCGCTTTTGGCGGTAGGGTCAAAAGGCTTGAAGACGGTATCCGCCGGAAAACAGTGGCGAATCCGGTCAATCTCCGGATCAGTGAAGCAGCAGAGTTCCTTCGAAGGATTTTTGATAATCCCTTGGCTTTTCAAAAGACTATCTTTCTGGTGATCCTTGGCGGGGGAGGATCGTAGCTTCATTGTGATCTAAAGATTTTGATGAAGATCAGAATAAGAAGATGAAGAGAGAAAGAGAAGAAAAATACCTGATCGGTCTTGGGATGAGGATTTAAAGGGAGTAACGCACGAATTTAAATGCCTATCGATCCTTATCTCTAATCTCAAATTTATAATGATGGTTCTACAGGATGTCATGTCGCTGACGTATGATCAGCAATGGCTAGTTCGATTCTAACGGCTATATATCCGTTAGTCAGTTGGAGATAAGATCAAAAATACGACTCGTTAATTTACATTTTACTCCTCATATTTTGGGGGCAATTGTTAGGGATAGATTTTCTAAACCTAAGGATCACAGATCCTCAAGTACTGCTAGGATCACGGATCCTCAATTCTGTTTGAATTAAGGATCCTCATAAGACATTGCAGGATCAGGATCCAGGATCCTCATTGTTATCCTTATACTAACGGTTGCCTTCACTATGTTTAAGCTTGTTTTGCAGGAGTATACGCATTGGACTTGGTCTTGCCGATATTCTGGGGGAATATGCCCTCAATATTCCGCACGTGCATGGCTTGGTGACCGTTTTAGAAGTCGTGGGGAGCTTGCACATTTAGCAGATAGTTAGTTATTTAAGTTATTTTCTATTTTTAAAGGGGATAACAAGCTTGAGTTAGAACAATTAAGAAAACACACACACTCGAAACAGCTCTCAACAGTTCATTGGCGATTTCATACACATTGCACTATAGTGATCCTTGTAACAAGCTGGTTATCATCCCGAGTTGTAAAGATCATTTGTTTAATTATAGTTGGTGATCGGTAGTTTCCATCACCCAAGGTTTTTTATGCCGGAGATCAACTCTTGATCAAGGGCTTTTTCCTCGTATAAATCCTTGTGTCACTTGTTCATTTCATTTGCAAGTTATTCATACATTTGTTCATTGATTCAAGCATCACACCTCACAACAAAAGATTTGGTTGCATTATCCTAGCTTGATTTTTGACCAAAACAGGAAGGACCCTATGAGATTGAATCAGAATCAGGAAAAGGAGCATACCGACTCAAGAATATGGAGGGGGATATGCTACCAAGATCCTGGAATGCTATACACCTAAAGTTTTATTTCAAGTGAGTTTAGAATTTAATTTCTAACTCAGGATGGTATGAATTCTTTCTCTTTTAATATGTTTGATATTGTTTATTCTTTTGAACCTATTACTGACTTAGGCATCGGAGGGGTGTTAGCCAGGCTAACACCCACCTTAGTTTACGAGTGTTTTGCAGTATATGCTTCGGGATATAGCTCCAGGATACACACTCAGGATACTTTGAAAGATTAGAGGATTGGCCCCCTCTCTCACGTTTAAGGGGTCCTGATCCCTTCACTGGTTTAAAGGTATTCACCTTTCTCTTGAATTGGGTTTAAAGACCCCGCCTGGAGCGCAAGTTATCCAGGGATAGTTCAAGATAGCGGGACCAGTCCATGTAAAAGTGGCTGACAATTTCGTTATTGTTGGCTATATCCTGGATCCTAAAGGTATATGAGGATTGATCACCCTCTCTCACGGAAGGGTATTTTCAAACTCTCTAAGGTTTAAAGGTTATCACCTTTCTACGTCTTGGAGTTTATAAACTCCCGCCTGTAGCACATGAAAATTTGGGATTTTCCCCAGGATACGTATGGGTTTATCCCCAGGATACTAAGGATTTATCTCCAGTACATTTTAGGGTTTACCCCCTGTAACACAAGAACTGTTTAAACAGTTAGAACTGATGTTCATAAAATTTCTAAGTGTTCAAAGACTTTATGCACAGGGGACATTCCTTCTGAGGAGATTGTGTAAAGCTCAAAGGATCAAATTTGGACCTAGTGTACTAAGTATCTCGGACTGGGGACATCTTAGTGGAAAAAATTGCAAAATGATTGAAGCTCGAAAATAGGGTTACACTATATTCCTGGTATGATCTTTCCTTTGAAAACCTTATATAAGTCATTTGAACTTTTGTAACTATGTTTGAAAAAGGCTCAAATAGCTTGATTAGGATATATTCCCAGAATGTATTCTCAAAATATATTTTCAGGATATGTTTCGGGATATTTGGATGGAATATTTGGGACATGATACCTGGATTTAAAATCAAAATTGTGTTCATGTCAAACATCTATTATCAAAACAAGGTTTATAAATTCTAAGTAAACTATCTTTTTCCTTTGAAAACTTTATGTGAATTGTTTTGAGTTATAAAAACCCTATTTGCGTCAAGATAGTTTCAAAAAATAATGGCACTAATTTTGGAAAGCTGAAATTTAAACTAAGCAATGCATAACAAAAATTGAAAGGCAACAGCAAATAAGTCAAAAGGAGGTGGTATTATCCAGAATAAGCGATAATAGTTGATGACCAAAGGCTTCATCCTGAAACCTAGGACCCATCCACCTTTGGTTATCAAATTGTTTTAATGCAGGAAAAGAAAATTGTTCAAAGGACAAGAAATAAAATTGTTCAAACAAACACAACTATCAAATTTAAAAAATAGGCTCAGGCATGAACGTCCATCACTGCCCACTTCGCTGCTTTTAAGAGGCAGCACCTTCTTCATCAGCATCCGCTTCAGGATTAGCTTGAACATCCTTCTCAGCCTCACCACCAGCACCAATTAGTTTTTCAATCGCTTTTGAAGACCCCTCAGCTGCAGGATTAACTGGATGCTCCACGGGATTACCTCCAAGACTTCTTAGCTTTGTCTCCCAGGCGTCGACGTTCCAAGAAGGGCATTCGAAGCCCAGGGCTTTGGCTTCATAAGCCATTTTTAGCCGAGCCTGCAAAAGGGAGATGACAACAGAGCTTTTGAGGCCTTCCCGGTAAGTGGCCATATCCTGCTCATGTTGGGCGTGGGCAGCGTCCAGATGGGCTTGGGCTTCATGAGTGGCTTTTTTGAGAGCAGCCTGATGCTCCTGGGTCATGGCCTTGAACTTGTCTTCGTAGTGTCGAGTTTTGGCAGCAGCATTCATACCTTGGTCGGAAATGGTAACCTCAGCTTTCTTCAACTTGGACTCGAGCATCTTGTTGAGCCCACAGGATTCTTCGTACAAATGAACCAGACGTTCGAGGCCCTACACCCAAAGACACAGGTATTATGATAACCAGGATATTAGTTTGACGTATATGTGCAGGATATGGAATAAGGATTTATACCTGGTTAAGAAAGGAAGTCATGAACCCGCTTGCCTCAATAAACCCATGATTCTCACAGGGGAACGTATCGGAGGTGGCAGGTGAATCAGTCCCTTTCCTTTTGCGAGAACTTGAACTCCGGGGCTTAGTAGCTGGCGAAGGCTTGGGAATGATGATGGCTTTGGAGCTGATGGGCTTGGATGAGGCCGTAGCCTTGGGATTGGGCTCCTTCTTGACCTGGACGTGATCGGAGTAACTGTCCAACTCCTCAAGGTTGAAAACTTCTGGGATTTTGGCTGGTGCTGCATAAAGGGGAAGTTCTAAATCCTTATTACTCTTTCATTATATTACGCTAATCAATTATTTACAAAATGACTCTTACCAGACATATCAGATGATGAATATTGACTGGAACTTGGGAGGTGTGTGGAAAAACTCCTGTCACCTTCCGGTAACTGGTAAATTGCTTTGATTCTTTTTTCAGATTCTGCAGTAGGAGGGGCTACTTCTTTAAAGTTCACTGCATAAAGGCCAAATAAGAAAATATTAGCACAGGATATAGGCCTGGAAGTATTTGGGGATATTCTTGAAAGCCTAAACCCTACCGGTGGTTAACCACTCCACCGGAAGGCTAGCACCCTCATAGATGGAGTCTCGCTTAACGAAGAAGAATTTACGTTGCCATCCATCCTCGTTCTTGGTGGCTTTAAGAATGAGGGGTTTGCTAGAAGTTGAAAAGAGTAAGAACCGACTGGAACCGTGTGATCGGAGGCGGTAGGCAATCGGGATATCCTCGATGCAGAGGTCAGGACAGTGAAGGTTTTTGATTTGGTTGAGTACGATCAGTACTCTCCAAACCATGGGGATTGTTTGGGCAAAGGAAATACCAGTGGTTCGGAAAAATTGCATCATGAATTCAGGAAAGGGATACCGAAGACCTAGCGAGAAAGGGTATGCCGGAAAACAGACCCAATCGGCAGAAGAAACATCCGATCGAATTGATCGGTCAAATGGCCTAATAATCTTGCCATCAGGGAAAGCGCTGGAGGCTCTCAACGCTGCAACGTCTGCGTTATCAAAGGCACAGATCTCCTTCTCGGGATTTTTTAGAAGGTTTTGCTGGACGAAGGTCTCCGATGATTCACCGGTTTGAGAGTAGGTTCTAGTAGCCATTGGAAGTAGAATAAAGAAATTAACAGGGAATGAAGAAAGAATGAGTAATTACCTAGAGACTCTGTTGATGATATTTGGTTTTCAAACAAAAAGAGAGAAGATATAGGGGCGTAATAGATATCCATCGAGTGAAAACCACGTTGAAAGTTACATAATGCTATCTTGACCGTCGTTTCAATTTAATAACCTCGATTTGAGGGATAAGATTTAAAATATATCCGTTGGAGTTGGTATACCAACATATATATTTTGGGGACAATTGTTATGGGTGATTTTCTGCTCATATATCCTGGCTGATATTCTAACTATGTTCCTTTTATTTGTGACCAGGATAACGGATCAGGATATTGGTAATATCCTGATGCGATATCCTGGTAGTAACTAATTAACTCACGTGCAGATTGTTGTAACCAGTCTCTAATGGTCAGGTGGACTTCTTCTCCTCAAGACTCGGGCAAATCAGTTATATTATGGACGTTGAAGCCGGAAGACGTGGACTGGAACGTTCACATATGGAATATTCGCTGAATCCCGGAATAATAAGATAGTTAGTTGGCTTCTTTTACTATAAAAGGGATTGATCGGATCTGATTAGGGAAACAATCTTTCACACACTCTTTCTCTCTAGTTGCAAACAATCACTACACACTTACATTTGTATTCGAATTACATTGTAACACTTAGTTGATCCACATCATATCCTGCACTGTATCCTGACATTTGAAGCAATAAGAAGAACAAGGCAGCTGTGATTGTCAGCTCCTGAGATTTTGCGCCGGCGATCTAGATTGATCAAGGGCTTTCCTCGTAGATCCTGTGTCACCCTTTACATTTTCGCTCATTGTTTGATCGTAGATATAGCTCAATATCCTGAGCCGTATCCTGAAAACTGTTTTTGCAAACAACTTAATTAGCATATTTTAAACACACATTTTTAGCACACTACCTCACTTAACTAATTTGATCACTTAATTGCTTCGGTAATTTTTGACCAAAACACTCTTCATATAGAATTTGTTGAGCATCCTTATCCCCTTTCCCTTTACTTCTTTATGCTGCAATCATTTCTGCCTGTGTAAGCTTTGTCTCCAAATATTCTTTTTGAGGAATTGAACGATTGTATCGCTTGTGACACAGTTTCTAATTCCAATGGGTGTGAGTAAATGGTTATGGATTTGGTGGTTGATGGTAAGAATAATGGAAGAGATGTGCTAGAAGGTGTTGTGGTAGTGGTGGTTTTGATAGATGATGCTTCAGGTATTTCTTCATCCTCATCTTGGATGATGAATTTAGTTTTTATGGATCTGGTTTGTGGTGTGGGTGTTTTTGTTGAAGGTAGTGGGATTTTTGTGGGTAGTTTTCTCTTGATAAGAAGACATGTAGGAGTCTTTTGAGTTTATGGAAGTGTGGGTGTAACATTTGTTGTCACTTTTGAAGTGCAAACATATGTTTGGGCAATGGAAATAATGGTTTGGGTGGTAGGTGTTGGTTTTGTTGAAACAGTGCTTTAAGGGACCTCTGTTGAGGAGCCTTGGTTCTCTTGAATTCTTTTTCTTTAAATGATCTTTTGAACAGTCAACATCTCATTAGCTTCCTCCTCTTTTCCTTTTCAATTGTTTCTTTTTTAGTATTTTTGGTTGCATAAGCATCAGAAATCTTTTAGGCTTTCTTGACTAGAGGTTAAAGCTTTCTCATGCTATCACCCCCCCCCCCCCCCGCGCGCGCACGCGCACTTTGGCATCATCTTCTGTGTATTTGAGGAGAGTTGGAACATTGCCAGTGGTTTGCAGAAAATGGTCTCTGATGACCTTAATCTCTGCTTAAGTATTATACCTAGCATCCACCATATTTCTAAGTTAGTAGGATCATATGAGTTCCCACCAGAGGTGGTTGTACTTGGTTTTGAACCAAGTGCCCCTTGTTCTTGGTACTGGGGTCTTCCAACTGTAATAGACTGTACTATTGTAGACTCAACAATTGTTTCCTTCAAGGATGTCTTAGCAATGTAACCACTGTCCAACTATGAGACTATTGTCTCTACAGCTATAGTGGCTATCTCACTTGAAAAACCACCAAGTGTCACTTGTGACACAAGGGGTATACCCTCCTCTACTTTTGGGCTAGCAATGAATTGACTTGGCCCGGTCACTTTATGTGGCATGCTCCTATAATAGTTAGTTGGGAGGAACTAGGTCTATCCAAGTCACTATGGTCAGTTGCATCAGGCAATGTTTGTATTGTGGATAGTGGAGTGATAAGAGAAGTTGCCCTAGGAGAGGACCTTGAGGAGAAATGTTCAAGTGAATCATCTCCCTCTTGGCTAGGTTCCTATGTGCTTTTAACACTATCCTTTTGTGAGGATATGTGAGGAGTTTGTCTGGGTGGAGATGTTTGCATCTGTTGTGAGGAAGTAACAACAAATGTTTGCTGCTTTTGTGCTACAACGGGTTCCTCTTGCATCTCAACCTCCATAGTGACATTCTTTTTGGTTTACTTTTGGATTAGGGGATGGGATGGAGATGGATTGTGTGGATATTGCTGATGTGGGTACCATAATAATGGGTTGGTCAGTGTGGACATCAGGAGCAGTGGGCTCAACAACATATGTTGTATCATCTGTTGCTTGATTTTCTAAAACATTTTCTTTTATTTCATTTTCCTGATGATGTGCCAGCAGCGATGTGTAATTTTAGTGTAATTATAATTTCCAAAATATGTTTTAAGCGTTGGAAAGCATGATATAATTACATCATTGATTGAATTGCTTACAAGTTTTAAAAATGGAATCGCTAACTAAACCACACATAATCGGCAAGTGCACCGGTCGCGGTGTAGTTTTGTTGGCAAGACCGGATATCAATCCGTGGACACTATGGCGAGAAATATTGAAAATAACCTTTATCGAATATTTAGCTAAATTGATTTGAAATTTGATTTTTGGTTTTTAGATTTATAGAAAATATTAATTTAAAATGAATTTGTATTTAATTAAAACAAACATTGATAATATACAAAATTCGGGAAAATAAGACGAGAAGCGTCGAATTAAAGAAAATAAACACAAACACAATTTAACAATTATACAAACAACAAGTAACAATTACTGAGACAAAGTATTATAAATATAATTTAATTTGGATTACAAATATATAATAAACGGACTACCTGGGTTTTAGAATCCATAAAATCATGCAATGCTAGTTTGATAATAATAACAGTTAAGTATCTTTTTCAATTGATTAATCCCCCGTTAGAGACGCTACTTAAACAATAGATAAAGACAAAATGTGAAATGCTAGAACAAACCGGCACGAGTTATCGAAACCAAATCCTACGTGAATCCAACCGTTGGAACCTCAGAGACTATGTTGTGAGACGATCTTTTAAACACGCAAAGCGAACAAATCTTTGAAAATTAAAATCCCAAGAAACCTTAATCACGATGTAATAAAAGAGTTCGAGTTATCGATTACCCAAATTACCCACCAATGATTAGCTAATAACCTGGCTTACCCTAATCATATTTCTATTCATGAGGTAATGATGCATGTTTTATTATTTTGACTTGAATTATTATTAGACTTGGTTAATTTCTCAACACAATATTTAACCCGTAAACGAATTAAATTAAATTCTAAGTTTAAAGGGAATTTCTTCATGTTATAAACTTGGTGAATTTATCGACAAATAATTAAATCAAAATTATAACAACATGCAATATCAAGATTAACTTCAAAGATAAAATTCTGTAAATCACATAAAATAACTGAAATTACATCAAACAGCATTACAATCCTTTATTTCATCATAACCCAGGTAGTTTATAAGTTTAGCTACACATATTAAACATTAACACACTTACAACAAGCATTACAACTACTGAAAACATAATAACAATACTTACTGGAATGGAAATTACGAGTATTAACCGAACCGGGTCGATTAGGATTAGAACCGACGGCCTCCAGACGTCTCGAGAGCTCCGAGGGACTTCACCGGCACTTCCGGGTGCTAAAACTCGACTTATTACGGACTTAGAACTGAGATTTTGTGTTGTGAATGGTGTGTTTTCGACTTGGGGGTGCATGGCTATTTATAGTAAAAATTTTGGAGATTGGGACTAGCTTACGGACCTCAACCTTGTGGATGTTGAGGTCCGTAAAGCATCATACGGACCTCAACCTTGTGGGTGTTGAGGTCCGTAAGCCCAATGTTTGCGACGCCGGCCAACTGCTCCACTTAGCGACGAGGAGTCGTTGCCGACACTAGCATACGGATCTCAACCTTGTGGATGTTGAGGTCCGTAGGCTTCCATACGGACCTCAACCTTGTGGATGTTGAGGTCCGTAGAGTACACCTGCTCCGCATCTAGAAGACTTCAAGCTTACGGACCTCAACATTGGTGATGTTGAGGTCCGTAAAGCAACCTTAAAGCTTATTTTCTTCATTTTCTTGACACGTTTCCCCATGTATTGATTTCTTGATCGATCCTTTACCGTTTTCTCGCGTAATCCACAGATATTTCACCAATTCCTGCAGATTCACAATTTTAATCGATTCAGTACCAAATACACAAGATAAACGCACACAATTTCTCTGAAATTGGGGTTATTTGATACAGAAGATGTGTGTAATTCTGAACACATCAAATATCCCCACACTTATCTTTTGCTTGTCCCTAAGCAAAATCCTAAACAACATATCAAATTTAAACAATTAAACAAGAACGCCTATTGCGAACAAATATAAATACGAATCACAAAATCTTTAAACATAGAGGTTTCACAAGACTTACAACGTTCAAAAGGTTAAATAAATCAAGAGAATGAAACGGCAAAACGAGAATACTTAAACGAAATTTTCTTACTTTTAAGTAATTAATTATGCAAAAACAAAAACACTTACGGAATTCACTCTTCTCTCAGTTGATATGTATATAATTTGAAGTGAACTCTCAAAACCAGACTGTGCAGCATGACTACTATATGCTTGTACGTTAATCAAATCTCTACCTTATTGTTAAAAATTGATACAAAAATAGAGGACTTAGTTTGTATAGGAAAGGGTAAAAGGTAGTTATTTATTTGGGTGAAAATGCGACTAACTATAGAGTTTCATAGTTAGTTAATCTTGCAAAAACTAGACATATATACAAATGAAACCTAAGAAATGAACAATATCAGGCCTTAGTCCAATGGTTAGACAAGTGCGCGAAAGAGTGTGAGAGCACAGACCCGAGTTCGAATCTAGGGGGCTGCTATCATGCTTTTTTTTTTTTTTTTTTTTTTTTTTTTTTACATCAAACACCACTTTTATCCAAATGACTCTTTTTACGGTCAGATCGTCAAGACCATTTTATCGAAGAAGTAAATCAAGTCTTTCTCAATGTAGCGAATATTACTTCCAATTTTGATGAATCGTTCGGCATTGAGCCTAATAGACACCACCTTGTTGATATTCATTTTGACTTTTTTACATCTTCTCGTAAAGGATCAATTTCTAAAATCCATTCCGGTTATCAGGTAACAAACGAATGGTTTTAGGCTCAAAGTGATATCTAATGGTAATGGTGAATTTGTACAAAGGAATGGGTGAACCAAAAGCCTCTTATGAGAATTTGTATCAAAATTTAAATCAAAGGTTTTAAAATGTATCAAAACGTACAAGTTCTAAAGTAATGCAACAAGTTGGTAAACTTAAACACACATGAAACGAAAGTAGTGTTTATGTATTTAAACACTTTTAGGCTCAAATCTTACTTCATGTGGTAATGTAAGGGTTAAAAGGTTTTGTTATTGCATATTTAATTTACTTTAAAGTTAGAAAATTTATGTTAAGTATCTCGTAAAAAAATTTTTCACAAAAACCTGATTTAAACAACCTACTATCCCGCAACTTAAAGAAAAATATATTTTCAGATTTTGTAAATTCAATATTTAAATTGTTTTTAACAAACGTTTTTGCAAAATTATTCAAGTTTTATATGTGTTTAAAGGATCGGGACAAGTGTAGTATTTATGAAGTTTTATCTTTTTTTTTTTTTTTATGTATATACTAAATATTATACAAAATCCCTCATCCCCACACTTGAAAGACACATTGTCCTCAATGTGTGAAAATGAGAAATAAAATTAAACACACTTGCAAAGAAATTAAAAAAAATGTTACTTCCCTGATGTGTTGCCGTATTCCTGAGTATTTGTTGCCTCGTCGCATTATATCAGTTTAGCTCAATTCCTGTATACGACTCTTGCAAAATAATAAGCCAACACATCAAATAGAAATAACCATAATAAACAAAATCACACAAAATCACACCAAACCAAATGTAAAAATATATACAAAATACGTTTACCACTAAAAATTATTCACAAACCCAGGGACTTTCGTAACGTCTGTTTGTCAAGCCCAGTTTTAGCGAAAATGTGCGCGATGTCTTCCTTTATCCTATAGTGTACATAACTTCCAACCCTAGTGGACCGTTCGGCATCCAGCCTAATGGCACCCACCCTCATTAATTGAATGTACTCACTTTGGGATTCCGTCTGACTTCGTTTACATTTTCCCGTGTGTGACCAGTTTCCACAATCTATGCATCTTTCGTAGCGTTTCGCTCTTCGCTTCATCGCACTTTTAGATGTTCCACAGAATGGTGTTACCTGTTCTTGACGACGGTATTCTTTTCTTACCCCAGTGCTTAGGAGAAAGATTTTCTCCTTAATTTCCGTAGGTAAACCTGGTTTTGCAAATTCTAAACAACAAAGAAGATTAAAATCAAACGGATGCATATTAAACCTAATTTACACTTAGGAGAATGTTTCTGAGATTGTAGCAGCTCCAAAATCACCCGAATGGAGATTGAGTACGGGTGGTACTATCCAAACCTGCATACACAAAAACAAGGAAACCCCAGCGTAAAATTGAATTAAAATATCAAACTATCTAAAGCAATCCACACTTCCACACAAACACACAATCAAACCTAATATTTACACTACCTACCACTCACTATCTATGTCTACGTTCCTGTCTCAGGGAGGTACAGCTCCTCCACCAGTTCAAGATTTGGTCCTTCAATGTAATGCTTGATTCGGTGACCTTTTACCTTGAACTTCCTTCCTTCCCCACACTTCAATTCAACCATACCGTACGGATTTACATGACAAACCTCGTAAGGATTCGACCCTCTCGTCTTCATTTTTCCCGTGTATAATTTAAATTTGGAATTTACCAACTGAACCTTATCACCCGGTTTGAAATCCTTACTTCCCTTTAGCTTAGCGTTATGCATTTCCTTCAGCTTTTCTTTATATCCTGTATTCCGCGTATAAGCTTTTTCTCTCAATTCCTCTCGCTCTTTGAGTGTTAATAACGATGGTTCTTCAATTGATGGCATCTTTTTTGGAATTTCTTTCTCACAACTCTCAGATTTTTGGGAAAGTTCACTTGTTTGTTCGATATCACTCCGTTGATCATTCTTGCCCAAAAGTTGTGTGTCAAACTCTTTCTCACATATTTCGCTAGGAAAGTTATTTTCAAGAGTGTTGATAGAATAAGCAGTGTCGTCATGTCTCATAGAACGTTGATTGTCGAAAGTGACTTCTTCATTATCGACACCAAGAGTCAATTTACCATCACGAACATTGATGATTGCTTGTGCAGTAGCAAGGAATGGACGACCTAAGATCAGCGGGATCTCAGAGTCTTCATCCATGTCGAGAATAACAAAGTCAACAGGAAAGGTGAATTTGTCCACTTTAACCAAGATATTCTCTGCAATACCCCTTGGAAATTTCTCCGATCGATCAGCAAATTTGATACTCATGAGAGTAGGCGATGGTTCCCCTAGGTTGAGCTTAGTAAAGACGGAATAAGGCATGAGATTTATACTAGCACCTAGGTCAGCAAGAGCATTTTTAACCGTAAGGTTCCCAATCGAGCAAGGAATGGTAAAGCTACCAGGATCTTTTTCTTTCTTTGGTAGTTTATTCTGCAGGATAGCAGAACATTCCTCACTTAGAGCGATAGTCGGAATATCCTCTAATTTCTTCTTATTGGTAAGAAGATCTTTCAGAAACTTTGCATACTTTGGTATTTTAATCAAAGCTTCGACTAATGGGATGGTTATATTCAATTTCTTTAACATTTCCGCGAAACGACTATATTGCTCTGCATCTTTTGCTGCTATCAATCTTCCAGGATAAGGCGGTGTTGGTTTGTACTCTCTCAGTGGCTCCTTCTCCTTATTTCTTGGAGGCTCGGAGTTCTGTGCTGTTCTTTCCTGGATTGGCTTGGAATGCGCTTTGTCAGACGGTTTTTCTATTTCATTTTCTTCGTTGACAGGCTCCTTTTCAAGTACCGGCTGGATTTCTGCAGTTCTTAGTCCACTTCTTGTAGTGATTGCCATTGCAGTGGCATTTGGATTTACGGTGGTGTTGCTCGGGAGTCCTCCTTGAGGTCTCTGGTTCAACTGATCGGCCAGTGAACCTACTGTCCTCTCCAAGTTCTGCAGTGCAGTAGCCTGGTTCTTCATGAAGGCATCATTCTCCAAGAACCTCGACTGTGTTTCTTGATATCGAGTTTCTTGTTGTGTGATGTACTGTGTAAGTAACTGCATCTGCTGGGATAGTGTATCTTGGGTTTGTTTTACTATATCCTCTATTGATGCGTTCTTTGTTCCCGAACTTGGTCCTGCTCCTGTGTCTTGAAACAGATTTTGACGTGGCTGAAACCCCGGTGGGTTGTTGTTCCTCCAGCTAAAGTTCGGGTGGTTTCTCCAATTCGTATTGTAGCCTCCTCCGAAATTGGTCTGATTTCGGTTGGCTATGAAATCCACCTGCTCTGTTGACTCCGTAGGGGCAATGGGACACGAGGTTGTGTCATGCCTCCCTGTGCATATCTCGCACAATTGTTCCTTCTTTAGCTCCATATCATTCAGCTTCTTGTTCAGTGCATCGATCTGTGATTGCATCAAAGTGGTATCATCGATTTTATGTACTCCTCTTTGTGTAGAAGTTGAGTTTCTAGAATCTGGAAATTCGTAGCTACTCATTGCAATGTCTTCAAACATCTCCGTGCATTCCTCTGGTGTTTTAGAAGTCATAAGATTTCCTCCAGCAGTGGTGTTCAGCATGTTTCGTGTGGAAGGCGTCGCTCCGTGGTAGAACTTCTCTACTAAGGCCCAGTCCTCGAATCCGTGGTGTGGACACTTGAGTAACAGCTCTTTGAATCGTTCCCATGTCTCGTAGAAAGACTCTCCTTCTCTTTGGCGAAATTCTTGAATCATGCTCCTCAGACGAGCAGTTTTAGAAGGAGGAAAGTATTTTCCTAAGAATTTTTCTTTCATGCCAGCCCAAGTGGTGATTGATCCCGCAGGGAGGGATTCTAACCAAGCATGAGCTCGATCGGCAAGTGAGAATGGAAAAAGGCGTAGTTTACATGCGTCCTCGCTAACATCTTGTTCTTGAAACGTATCGCAGATAGCTGAAAAGCGAGAAAGATGGACATTGGGGTCCTCGGAAGGCAATCCATGGAATTGGATTGTATTTGTAACCATTGAGATGATTTGAGGTGGAATTTGCCACCTTCGAGCTTCAATAGCGGGTCGAGAGATACTGGATCGGCCATTTCCCGCATTTGGTCTGGCGTAGTCCGCAACAACTCTCCTAACAGGGGGATTGTTGTCAGCCATGTGTTCTTTACTATCTTGAGAATTTCGTAGACGCTCGTGTAAGTCTCGCTCGGGCTCAGGTGAAATTGCAATTAAAGCTAACCCTTTTGAACGAGTGTTGTGCATACAAGTACTAAAATTACTAAAGCAAATCTAACACTAAAGGCACAAATTTCAAGCAAAAGGCACCTAAAGGCAAATAAAATTCTAATAAATCAAGTAAACTAAGAAAGCAAATAAACAACTAAATAAACGATTTGGGTTGTTTTCAAAATTTTTCTTAGTGTCCCCGGCAACGGCGCCAAAAACTTGATGTGCCAGCAGCGATGTGTAATTTTAGTGTAATTATAATTTCCAAAATATGTTTTAAGCGTTGGAAAGCATGATATAATTACATCATTGATTGAATTGCTTACAAGTTTTAAAAATGGAATCGCTAACTAAACCACACATAATCGGCAAGTGCACCGGTCGCGGTGTAGTTTTGTTGGCAAGACCGGATATCAATCCGTGGACACTATGGCGAGAAATATTGAAAATAACCTTTATCGAATATTTAGCTAAATTGATTTGAAATTTGATTTTTGGTTTTTAGATTTATAGAAAATATTAATTTAAAATGAATTTGTATTTAATTAAAACAAACATTGATAATATACAAAATTCGGGAAAATAAGACGAGAAGCGTCGAATTAAAGAAAATAAACACAAACACAATTTAACAATTATACAAACAACAAGTAACAATTACTGAGACAAAGTATTATAAATATAATTTAATTTGGATTACAAATATATAATAAACGGACTACCTGGGTTTTAGAATCCATAAAATCATGCAATGCTAGTTTGATAATAATAACAGTTAAGTATCTTTTTCAATTGATTAATCCCCCGTTAGAGACGCTACTTAAACAATAGATAAAGACAAAATGTGAAATGCTAGAACAAACCGGCACGAGTTATCGAAACCAAATCCTACGTGAATCCAACCGTTGGAACCTCAGAGACTATGTTGTGAGACGATCTTTTAAACACGCAAAGCGAACAAATCTTTGAAAATTAAAATCCCAAGAAACCTTAATCACGATGTAATAAAAGAGTTCGAGTTATCGATTACCCAAATTACCCACCAATGATTAGCTAATAACCTGGCTTACCCTAATCATATTTCTATTCATGAGGTAATGATGCATGTTTTATTATTTTGACTTGAATTATTATTAGACTTGGTTAATTTCTCAACACAATATTTAACCCGTAAACGAATTAAATTAAATTCTAAGTTTAAAGGGAATTTCTTCATGTTATAAACTTGGTGAATTTATCGACAAATAATTAAATCAAAATTATAACAACATGCAATATCAAGATTAACTTCAAAGATAAAATTCTGTAAATCACATAAAATAACTGAAATTACATCAAACAGCATTACAATCCTTTATTTCATCATAACCCAGGTAGTTTATAAGTTTAGCTACACATATTAAACATTAACACACTTACAACAAGCATTACAACTACTGAAAACATAATAACAATACTTACTGGAATGGAAATTACGAGTATTAACCGAACCGGGTCGATTAGGATTAGAACCGACGGCCTCCAGACGTCTCGAGAGCTCCGAGGGACTTCACCGGCACTTCCGGGTGCTAAAACTCGACTTATTACGGACTTAGAACTGAGATTTTGTGTTGTGAATGGTGTGTTTTCGACTTGGGGGTGCATGGCTATTTATAGTAAAAATTTTGGAGATTGGGACTAGCTTACGGACCTCAACCTTGTGGATGTTGAGGTCCGTAAAGCATCATACGGACCTCAACCTTGTGGGTGTTGAGGTCCGTAAGCCCAATGTTTGCGACGCCGGCCAACTGCTCCACTTAGCGACGAGGAGTCGTTGCCGACACTAGCATACGGACCTCAACCTTGTGGATGTTGAGGTCCGTAGGCTTCCATACGGACCTCAACCTTGTGGATGTTGAGGTCCGTAGAGTACACCTGCTCCGCATCTAGAAGACTTCAAGCTTACGGACCTCAACATTGGTGATGTTGAGGTCCGTAAAGCAACCTTAAAGCTTATTTTCTTCATTTTCTTGACACGTTTCCCCATGTATTGATTTCTTGATCGATCCTTTACCGTTTTCTCGCGTAATCCACATATATTTCACCAATTCCTGCAGATTCACAATTTTAATCGATTCAGTACCAAATACACAAGATAAACGCACACAATTTCTCTGAAATTGGGGTTATTTGATACAGAAGATGTGTGTAATTCTGAACACATCACCTGACCTTTTGTGGCCATCATGCCTGTAAAAGTTTCATTTGAAAGGCTATTCATTTCAAGGGCTTCACCCTTGTCACACCCCAACCGATGGTGGAAACATCGGGGCGTGGCACTAGGCGAACCAGATTGCTCAAGAGAATCCATAACAACTATTAAATGACAATATTTAAGAGGTTCATTGTCCCATACCAATAAACAAATATTCCACAAACAGTTATCACAGAGTCACATCTCTTAAACAAAACAAGTCCGATAACATAGATTTCTATTTGGTGAGTTTCTAGACTGCCTATCTTGATTTCCAGCATAACAAATCCATCAACCTGCCACATACGTTAAAGTAAAAGTCAATACATAAAGTATAGGTGAGTACACAAGTTTGCATAATAATAGTAAGAAAAGCGTTTACGCATAACCAGCATGTAACACGTAACGGGCGAAGCATGTAACTATCAACAATAATACAACCTAACCACGAGACTGCGTTGTAGAGTATGCGCGACACATGTTCACCGAAGCGAACACGTGAAGTAAAGTAATGTGATCCCTAGTAACCCCTTTTCACGATAGGTGCTGAGGCCAAACTATAGTACTATTGTTGCTAGAGGCGGTCTAGTGTAACACTGTATAAGCATACTAACAAGTATTCAACAAATCACGTATAGCATGCGGGAGCGGTTAGCGTTATAAAGTGTTTGCGTTGTGTGTTGTGTTTTGATATAGAATGTATGTGACACCCAAATGTGCGTTAAACGAAAATGGGTTCGAGTATACTCACAGTGTGTGTTTATCAAATAAACACAATCTGGATTGGATTGAAGGGACCGCGTTGAGTTAGCCTGTGCACGGAAACAGAAGCATAAGTCTTCCTCAGGGCTGAGTGATTGTAAACAGAACGTCGAGTGGGGTAAACAGTGTTCAATAGTTTATTCGAACGGATGGTCATCCGGGTGGATGGTCATCCAAGAGGATGGCCATTCGGACGGATGGCCATTCGAATAGGCTGTGGTTGTTGCGAATCTTTAAAGTTCGAAGTTTTTGATGAAAAGTGTTTTAAACAATGGAAACTATAAAGGTCAGGTCACTCGGACGGATGGTCATCCGGACGGATGGCCATTCGAGCGGGTGATCTGTAGTTTGAAGTTTTGTAAAAATTTTCTACGTAAAAGTTTTGAGTTAATGGAGACGGTGTGACGACTTGTCAAACAACGGAAAAATACCAAGTCCAGTTCATTCGGTCGGATGGGCCCTAGCCCATTCGGACAGACAAGCTGTTCTTGATGAAGGTTCATGTTTGACCCGTTAATCGGTCCATCTCTCCGGTGGAAATCCGTTTTCAAGCCGGCTTTCGACTAAGGAATGAGTCGAGAGTCTAATTGAGTCCAGATTCCATCGAAATTTGTGTAAAAACCGAAGAAAAGTTGAAAACAGATGAAAAAGTGTGGAAATCTTGCATAACTTTGTTGAAAAGTGTGAAATCCTTTAGATCTTGAACCAATCTCGATTGAATGGTGTTCCACAACAGTTTGCCTAAGCAAAACGAATGGAAACCACCTTCAAGAGGTCCAAATCAGATGATTTCGAGAAAAAGTTTAAGTGTGTGTGTGATTTTGATGAAGAAGATGGAGTAGAAGTGATTAGAGATGAAGATTGTGGAAGATTTGAGGGAAAAAGCTTACAAGTTAGCCTTGAATCGCGATAGAGTCTTGGGGAGCGAATGGGAGTGTCAACGTCATAGAATGGAGGTGTACGGCGGAATTTATAGAGGTAGGGCGAAGGGTTAAGTCGGTGGCGAGTAGCAGCGTCCGGTCGGATGGTCATCCGAGCGGATGGTCATCCGGACGGATGTCCATTTGGGCGGATGTCCATTCAGACGGCCGACTTTGCGCGAGTTAGTTTTCCAACTTTGGTTCATTTGTTTAGCGTTACGTTGCGTTCAATCGAGTTGCGAGTGAGCGTATAAGCGTATAAGCATTGTGTTGATAACCACATAACATTCAACAAATAATCACACAAATAACACACATAACATAATTAAATCCGCGTTTCGAGTCTGCGTTGAGTTTGCGTTGCGATAAGCGTTTAGTCTCAATAAGCGATGTAAAATGCGATAAAATGCGTTCAAGTAGTAAGCGTTATAAAATAGCGTTTAAATGTGATGACTGTGATTTGAATAAGCGTTGTAACATGCGTTTAAAATGCGTATGAAAATATAGTTTAACTCATTGCGTTAATCGAATCCCAAGAGTACAAGCGTTCACAAAAGAAATGATAGAGATGAGTAATGATCCGAAAAGTTAGGTTGTTATAACCCTGTTCAAAAATTTCTTGTTTCAAAACCTTTTGAAGGTAAAAGCTTATTAGCCTAGGGTATAAATGAAAGCTTTCGCAGTTTGTCTTTTGATTGCTTTTATGTTTGCCACCATTTCCATAAAAAGTGTTTGGGAAAGCTTGTTGATGTGCTAAAAGTAGTTTAATAAAAAACAACTAAAATTTACCTAAATCTAAACTCAAAGTAATACTCTAGACTCTCTAAACTCGACTAAACTACTAACCGGCAAGTGAACCAGTCGACTCTAGTAAAGCTAAGTAAGTCCGGATGTTAAACCCATGAGACTCTAATTAATTACGCTAAAGACCTTATTTAGACTGACTCTGACACGACACTTAACTATTTTTTTTATTTGATTAGGGGGGGGGGGGGTTTACTAAAATCCTAAATTCGAAATTAAAGTAAAGCTAGACTACGACACGAAAGAGAACTAAGGTTTAATTCAATGGAGATTAACGACTACCTAGGCTAGAATCCGGTTTAATTTGGAATAGATTTCTAACGGTACTAAAGTGGTATGGAACCGGGATCTTTATGTATTAACCCCTAAGAAATCTCTACTAAGACCTCCCGACCCTTCTCAGGAAGAAACCTATGAGACTCTATAAGGCTGTTATGAACACCAGTTGTTAGACTTCCTCTCAGTCCTCTAACGTCTCTAAAAGTGCCCTAATATGACAATCTACCTCTTAGCGCAAAAGTCTAAGGCAACAATAGATTCTAACTTGGCTTAATAGACACATGTGTGATTAGGGAACTAAGTCTGACTTCTCTTAAAATCTATCTTAGATATATATCAAACCGAGACCTACTAACAAACTCGAGCCTCTCAGTGACAAGTTTAGCAGAATATCTAGTTCTAATTGTATTTTATTACTATTTCTAAGGCTATCGGCCGATTTACCCAAAGATTCCCCGAACCCGCAAAGATGCGAACAATCAACACAAACTTATTATATGAAAGACATCCACCAAAGTTTATGTGAAACAGCAAATAATCAACAATTAAATTTAAATATGCATACGCACCAAATTAGAGGTTCTAAAGTTCTTTACTTTCAAAGATTAATCCATACACACCATAGAAAACCGTTAAAAATCCAAACTGTATTAAACTTTCATCTATCCTAGGTAGTAACAAAGGTTCTAGCCAGAAAACATGGTGTCTAAAATCAAAACACAAGTTCAAAACAAGAATTCATGATCAAAGTAATGAAAAACAAGAAAATAATGAAAACCGGGAGATAAAACCCGAATGATCTTCTTTCCTATGCTCCAAGCTTCAACCCAATGATTCCCGTGTGCCAAAACGCTCTGAAGAACTCAAAATCTGCTGCTGAATTCGCCTATGGGTTCTTAAATTCGTAACTTAGGGTTTTGTGTTTCATAATGATGTATATATATGTTTGGGATAAACATGCAGCAACAAAAATCATCTTTTTCTGGAAAATACCTCGTCGCGCCACGTGACGGGTCTTGAATATGGGGGTCGCGCCACGCGGTGCCTCAAAATTATTGGAATTCTTTTTGCTTGCCTTTGCGTCGCGCATAGGGTCTCCTTTATAGCCGCCGCGTAGCGCCAAGGCCTCATTTTTCCAGAAAGTTTCGTTTTTCTCAAGTGTTTCAGCTCCAGCAATTTCCAACTCTTACTCCTAGCTTCTTCTAAGCATATTTCCAATGGTTTTTAGCACTTTTTCGCAACAAGCACCTGTACATAAACAAAGTATCAAACTTCTACGAAAACTAAATGAAATAACGTGAAAATTACACAAACTATACCCGATATAAGTATGTATTTTGCAATACATCAAATATCCCCACACTTACTCTTTTTTCGTCCTCGAAAAAGAATTATGCAAACGGAATCAGAGATGGATTAATATTCGGGTCAAAACTTATTTATACTTGTTAAAAATCAAAACTTGTGTTAGCCACGATTGCAAATATATTTGTCCCCTTAAACTCAATCCGATTCTAAGCCCCTTATCATGCAAATTTAGTTCAAGTGCGGTCAATCTACCTAGGGTCTCACACTAGAAGCCACATTCCACCTAATCCTGCCTCAAGCTTATAGAACAAAAGGAACGATCACTGGACCAATTCCTAACCGTTTTATACCAAAATCAAGAGAATTTAAAACCTTTTTTTTTCATTTTTTTCTTCTTTTTCTCTTTTCATTTTTTTTTCTTTTGAGCTTAGACGTTACTTTACCTAACCCAGAGGCATTCCCAATTAGAGTCACCATCCCCGAGAGAGATTACAATAGGCGTCAGTAATTTTTTTGCAATTTTTGATTTCACACATCCCAGAGGCATTCCGGGTTAGAGTCACTATCCCCAACCAAGATTACGTAGGCCTACGCTACTTTCTTTTAGTTTCTAGCTCAATTATATATTTTTTTTTCTTTCTTTTCATGATTAAAAATTCTAAAAATTTTGGCTTATAACGGCATTCTTTATACTCTTATTGGCGATTTCAATTTCCCATTTTTCCCAGATGAATACCCATTAGCAGACCGACAATTAAGGTAATATTAAATCAAAGGGACCTAAAACCGAACCGGGCCTATTCACATATCCCAAACTAGACACAAGCTCGACTTAATTAATCTCTTATTATCATTATTTGAACCCGAACAAAAACCCATCTTTTCTATCCTTTTCCGTATTACTTTTGCAAACTTCTTATTTCAAAAGACATTTTCTAATTTTTCACTATTTTTTAATTTTTCGGTTTTTTTAATTTTTTTGTATTTTTCGACTTTTTATGACTCAACTACTACTTTGTATCCCATCCCCACACTTAAAGATTGCATTGTCCCTAATGCAAGAACGTTTTTACGACTCAAATAACTACCTAAATTACCACTAAACTAAATACTAAATACCAAATAAAATAAATATACAATAATATAGAAGTGAAAAACGACTTAGCTGATCTGAATATGTGAGACTGTCAATGTGCCAGTCAATTCCACATATGCCCTTCAATCCTAACACGCTCAGCAAGCTGTTCATTACACACACACGCGAACGGAAGCGGCATAACACACCATACCTATCAAATCAAAATACATGCCAAACGACATACGATAGATAATAAGTGTTTCAAAGTTCAACAACCATCCTAGCAACTACCAACCCATCCCAACCATCCGAGTAGCAAAGTATTCAAAACATTAGTACAGACGAGATTAGATGAAAACAACATAAAAGAAAAAACATCTAAAAAGATACTCCAAGACGTCCCCTGCATGCTGTAATCCCCACACTAATCTTCATCGTCTCTCTCAACTTCCTCTTCTTCTTCCATCTCCTCATCATTGTCTTCATCACTCTGCTCATATACCTGAAACTCAGGTTCAGGCTGCACATATCCGGATCCCTATCCTGCTTGCACACCAGAACTACTCGCACCACCTGTAGGATCATAATGACCCGGCATAGGAAACCGCACCGGGTCCACATAAGGATGAAAGAAATCCGGCACCTTCATGCTCATCTTCTCCATCATGTATCTGATAGCCCCATCCTGCCTATCCTGACGATAACCAATCCTACTAAACCCCGCATCCATCCGCTCATACAATACAGCCAAAGTGAGTGGATCCGGTGGTGGCTGGCAGCGTGGATACTGAGGAGCTGGTATCTCCTGTCTCTGTCTGGGAATCTGGCGAGCTATCGGATAAACGGCCTGCATCACATCATCTGTCGGATGACCCGCGGGTGGTATAACCTGAGATCCCTGCCTCGCATCAACCCAAGTCACTGGCTCAGTCATACTCACAATACCTGCCAACTGTAAATCCTTCACATCAAAGTGCCTCGATGTAGGTCCCGGGTGCAACGTGTTCAAGTTGTATTTCTGAAAAACACCCAAATTCTAAGCCAACTTCGTGATGTAAGGGCCCATATCCAATGCAGCCCTTTTTCCTCCCCTGCGTGACCTACTAAAAGACCAAGCCAAAACACTCGCCAAATTCATATTTTTACCCTCAACCCAACACATCAGCAAAAACAAATCATATTTTTACCCTCCTACCAACCAGAGTGGTAGAAAAAACCTTCAACACAAACCTATGAATCGGATCTCAAACAGAAGTAATCAAATTCATCTTACCAAAACGACGATCCGCTATAGTCCCCCAAAACCTAGCTAGCTCATCACTCGTCACACACAAGTCCCTCGGGTTCACATACACCCCTCTCAACCCATCAGTAAACTCATCAGTCGTCGTATCCTCAAAAGCATAGAAACCACTAGCTATAGCAAACTGCGGGATGGACATCTCATGAAGCATCCTCCCTAAACTAAACGACACTGCGTCGCCTTCAAAGAATGAGCCCTCTCTATGATGAAAGGTAGAATGAAACTCTACCACCAACTCGTCATACTGCGGCCAATCACAATTAACCATCTCTATCAACATTGGGCCCAATAACTCCTCAACTCTCTCACGAGCACCCATTTGGCCCAACCATTCCCATTCAATAGTCCAATGTTCAAGAAGCTCGGTACGAATAATCTTTTGAAGTTTTATCCACTCATTCGTATTAACCTGAAACTGGAGTAGTGGGTGCTCCCTCCTGAGGGGAACCCAAGCATAAATCAGTCGCTCGTGACCTTCGTATCGGATACGTCTATCTTTTCGATTGGAAACAACTTGCTGTTCTTGAGTAGGTAAACCTCTTGGTCATGCAATCGGGCCTCGTCTTCTTCCTCTAGCTCCATTTGAACTTCCCTCACCTGGCATATCTGCAAAACATGTTTAACAAGGTAAAACTAGCAGATAATTAGCGATCACAGACTATTTTTGGTATTTTTTTATTTTTTAATTTTTTTTGGATTTTCAATTTTTTTTTATTTTTTTTATTTTTTTACTGTTGGAACAACCGTATAGCATTCCATTCGCAGTTCATACCAAAAATAAAGCGAAAACCAAAGTGGGTTACCGTTTACAAAAGCTAAGTCATACACAACCTCGCCGGAATGGAGATTGAGTACGGGCGAAGTGTGTTGTACCTGTACATGCATATGAGCAAACCCAAGACCAAAGACTATAAACGACTCAATTTACACTACTCAATGTACACTACCCCCTCCCGGCACTTTAATTGTCCTAATTAAGAGCCAAAATGCCTGCCAAACCGTACATTGACTCCAAACTTGCTTAAATCCAGCTAGTTGTTAATTCAAAACAGATTTGAGCATTGAAAAATGCCGCCTAATTAAAGGAGGTTTTATCTCCGCAAAAATTCCCATTAGAATGTTGCAAGGTTGGAACTTTATATGACAATGTACTACGTCCCAATCAATATTCAGCCAAAACAATGTCAATGTCCCAACCCGATACCAACTGGACCTAGAAACGACATTAAATCAGCTAGTATTTTAATGACTTGAAAGTTATCATTCATCATCAAAACCTTACGGCTCAATAAACCAAACCACACCACCTACACCCATCTAAATGATTAGTGACCCAGCTAAAGAAACTACACGACTGACTCGAACTATCGAAACCACACAATCGATGCAACGACTCAACTATGACTCATATATGACTATACAAACATGTAGGAACAAGTATAAGCAAGAAACATACCTGCTTAGAGACGATTTGCAAGAAAAAGTGTTAAAATTTTCGTGTTATGTAAGTGCCCAAATCAAGTGTTGTAGCGGCCAAACATGGGAAATCAATGATATATGTTGATTGGCATTGAAATCCGATCACGGGGGTGAAAGGATTTGGTGATTTGGTGAAAAAAGGCTAAGATATGGTGAGAAGAAAGGTTTTCGGCATTTGGGGGCGTCTGGTAGGGTTTTGGGGCGGATTTGGGGAAGAAAGGGATATTGTGGGTTTTAAATAAGGTTCAGAAGTGGCCAGGTTCAAGTATAATGGTCGGTTCAACGAAATAGGTCAAAGGGGGGGGGTCGCATTGCGAGACCGTGAAGATGGGGTGGCGTCGCGTAACGCGGCGTGTCAACATTTTTCATTTTTTTGACCTGGGGCTAGGTGTAGCACGTAGGGTGATGTAGTTAGGGGTCGCGCTATGCCAAGGCTTATTTTCCACAGAAGGTTTCGTTTTTTTTATGGCCAAATGCCTTAGAAAAATTTTCAATTCACCCAAACCTTCCCAAAACCAATCCCAAAAATATTTTAACACTAGAACTTACCTGAAACTCCGTTTTCTTCGCAATTCTCGCACAATCTCGGTGATGAATTCCTGCAAATGACTCAAAAACACAAAAACCAAACCGAAAACTACGAGAAAACTAACGTTAGCTATAAAATTGCATAAAATACAAACGGTACATACTCTACAAACGAAACCTTTCTTAACTCACTATTCAGTGAAGGTGGGTGGGTCCTCTAGAGGAATTTCTTCCTCCTCGGTGGTATCAATTGGACCTCCTAAGTAATCTTTCGATTGGTGACCATTTACCTTCCACGAACCTCTATCAACTTTTCCATACAACTCAACGGTGCCATATGGAAACACCTCCTTTACCACATACGGTCCGGTCTGTCACACCCCCAAAATATCACATGCGGAAACCCCCACGAGGTGTGTGACGTACCAGGATCTAGCCACCAATCACATTGAACTCATAGGTATATGTAAATAAAACTTTCATTTATTAACATTAAGTGTTACACATTACAATTAATACACAGTATACAGCGGAAGCATAATTCATTCGTTAAGAGTTTATAAACCACATGTAAAAACCATTAGTCTTGTGTTGCGATTCCATGTATCTCGACCCATGACCACTCCAGCCTCCCAGACAACAAGTTCCAACGATATGCACCTAAAGTCCTGCAAGGCATGTAACAACGAGTCAACAACAAAGTTGAGCGAGTTCACAGTTGGTTGTCCAGTTTAAAGTTGTTTCAAAAACCACGTGTTCATTCAAAAACCATGAGTTATCCAATTCATTGTTTCCCAAACCATAACCATAACCAGTGGGGGCTACCCCATGTTAACCACTAGACCCGTTACCATATCGACTACTGACTGAAGTAAGTTGGTGCCCTAGCGTCAATGTCTATCATCATTGAGGTGCACAGATCCATTAGTTCACGCCCGTCCTCTGCGGCACAGTGTGAGGCTCGTCAAACCTAAATAGCGCTATCTAACTAATGACCCGCTCGCCATTGGCCCGGCGATTAAGTCGATATAAAAATGAGGGACTTCATGATAGAGATTTTGGTCTAGTATCAATGTTATCACCCTTCAATAAAGATGTGGTACGTGTCCCCAAACCAAGAGATCACGCAGGTTCCGATTAAATCCTTAGTACATGTTATCACCCTTCAATAAAGAGGATGTAGTACGTGTTCCAAACCAGGAGATCATGCAGTTTCCGATTAAATCCTTTACCCATTCCCAACCACCGGGAATCCCATGCCTTGTAGAAAGTGTAAACTCACCACGGTTTGCTCGGTATGATTAGTTACTTGTTTAACAGTTGATCAAACACGTCCTAAAAAGGTTACCGATAACAGTCAGTTCTACGTGCACATGAACCACACCTTTCACGTACAAATAATTCACGTATTCATTGTTCATATCAAGCACATTTATTGCTCGCGTAACGTACACATGTAATTCACATCATGACAGTTTATTCATTCATCTAGAGCCACCGAACAATCGCTTAACATGTAATCGCTCGAACATACCATATACATACATAATCTACTAGCACACACTTCAAGCCTAGTTATCAAACGTGTATGGCCCAATGGTTTAAACGAGTTCGTTACAAGTGTTGTGTGGCCCAGTTGATGTGTGTGTGTGTGTGGGTGACCCAGCCGGAGCCTATAACGTCTAGCCCGAAGGCTGTTGGCCCGATATTAATGGGCCTGTGACCCCGCTGCCAATCTGTGGCCTAGTGGTTTCCCAGCCCAACTCGTGAGATCCCCGGCCCACTGTACCCTTGCGGTTCTGCCTCATTTACAGGCACAGTCTAATCGGCCCAATTATGATGTTATACAAGTCCAGTTCTTGTCTATTAATTATGCATAGTTATGTAACCCAAATTCTCACAAAATGCCCAATCAAGATGCATGACAATAGTTTCCCCTAATAGCCCAAAACGGCTTGTATGTTATCAATTCAATTCCTCCATTAACCCTACCTAGTCTAGTCGATATTCAGTAAAATCAAGAATGCATATGTCATAACAATTTTAATCATCAAATATAACCTATCATGAACGATTAATTTACATAGTCATCACATCAGATTCAAAAGCATGGCACTTTAGATAGGTTATCACATATCATCAACATCACTAATTATATTCAATTACAAGTACTCTTCTAGCATATCCATTCTGTGTCACGTAGTTATCATTCTCATAACATAAGACTATCTATATGGCCCCTTATGCAAACAGCCTCCTAATGCAAGCACTATCAAGACGTAATTCACATGCAGACAAGATCATTGATTGACTAACACATGCTTCCAAGTTTACACGTAGACTATAACATCCCATTTAAGATTCACAAGAGCATAACATTAACATACATATATAATTCGTTAATCAAGATTTCGCACAAACAAGATCACCAAACAGAGATCAACATAATATAGCCAGTTGCTCGATCAAATAGGTTGATGTCTCGAGAGGGGGGGTATGCCTACTGCCGTCGAGCAATCAAGAAGAAGGGAGTAATGCCTTAGGGTTTTCTTTTGAGTTTAAGCTAATCAAGAATATATTATGTGCATTGTATTTGACAAGGGTTTGGGGCCGGTTACCCACTTTGGCCGAAATGGGCTTAAGCCCAAGCACTTGGGCTGCTACAATTAAATGACATATCTACCACATAGTGGCGGTTTGGGCTTCTAGTCCAATTAGGTTTTGTTTGGGCTTCGCGGGGGTTCGGGATGCGGCCCGTTAAACAACCGTCTACTCAAAACACAAGGAGGAATAACGAGGAGTTGAGATCACGAGATTAAACGTTACTAACCTTGAAAGTCGGGTTGTCACATCATCCCCAACTTGAAAGAAATTTCGTCCCGAAATTTGATAAGTAAGCCAAAAGTGACACGGTAAACCAAAAGTACCACAAAGTGGCAAAGTGTTAGATTAGGATGACTGTGGGTTTTCCTCGGGTACCACATCATCCCCAACTTGAAAGGGAATTTCGTCCCGAAATTCGCCAATGATATCAGAAGTTGATACAACCGTTTGAACTGCTGAGGGTACTAGGATTTACTCCGATTATTGTATTCCCATGTGAACTCCGGTCCGCGTCTTGAGTTCCCACGAACTCTAACGATTGAAATTCGACTATGTTAACGAAGCTTGACTTCCTGATCCGTGTTTCCAATGGGTTCCTCAACAAACTGCAGCTTGTCTAATGAGGGTATCACAAATGTTTCCTCAGACAAACGCTTCTATAGATTTGAGATATAATGATATCGTGGACATTACCCAGTTCGCCAGGTAACTTGAGTTTGTGAGTATGTCACCAATTCATTCCAGAAATCTAAATGTTCCAATGCATCGTAAACTAAGTTTGCCACGCTTTCCATAGCGTACCGCACCCTCCCAGGGTGAGACTTTCTATTATGATATGTTCGCCTACTGCGTACTCCTAGTATTTCCTAAGCTCATCTGCTTTCCAACAATCTTCCCAAGTGATTCGAGTACAATCCTGGATCTGTGATTAGGTTGTCACCCACCTTAGTCCAACAAGGAGATTGGCATTATCGTCCCCGCAATGCCTCAACAGAGCTGTCCGAATGGCATCTGCCGCAGTGGAACTCACCCAGAGGTAAGTGTTCTTCCGATCCTTACTAAGTCAATCCCACACATGCTCGCAGCATGTCTCCGAGTGTCGGGGGATTCGTTTACTCTGACCATTTGTCCTATGGTGAGAAGTATTGTTCATGCCTAGATGTGAGCCTAGAGTGTGGTGTGTTACCTGTCATAAATCAAGCATGGATCAAAATCAGTGGTAACAGGAGTCGGCACCTCGTGCCTAAAACCGCCTCTCTTAGAGGAACATTCACAGCTGTGAAGATTTGCCAGTTTCCTTGATTGCAAGAAAGTGTGCTGGTTTCGTGAGACAATCACCGATCACCCAGGTGATACCAGTTTCTGTTTCGAGTTGTAAGCGGACTAGCGACAAAATCCATGGTAGTCTGTTCCCATTTCCATATGGGTGTTTCTGGTTGCTGATACTCCACCTTGACTTTTCCATAAGTCAACATTATTAACAAACATTGCTAGGTGGGCCTTCATGCCCGTTCACCAGTAGAATATCGAGGCCAGTGTACTTTGCTCGGCATAATTTCCCCACAATTGCCGTATAATGAGATCCACATTCATTCCTTGAGGTAGTAAATATCATCCGACCTACCAAAGGTTGCTTCTCTAGTTTTCCAGTTTGGACAGAGCGAGTCTGATCAGGTAAGTTAGAGTCGATAGTGAGCTGCAAAGCTCGTGTACATTCAAGTTTTACAATCATAATCATCCAAAAATTCCATCCAGCAGTGCCATTAACTGATTTAGCTCTTCCGAAACAAAGGTACACGGGAGGCCCTTGTGATCGGTCCAAGTAGTGCATTCGGTACCGTCCCAGTAATGCCTCCACTTAAATCCAAGGACTACGATTTCCACCGCAGGTTATGTATCGTGCAGTTCCTCTTCGTAACTCCATTACGTAAGTCATCACCTACTCATGTTGCATCGACGTGTAACTGGGACTCTGATTCGTACCATCGTGGTATACCACTAGATTATCAGTTCTCTCGGATAGAACCGATGCTCCGTGCATTGCAGAGTTGGGTTTCAAAAGCTGAAAAGATGTCCTCCTGTTTTGTCTTCCACGAACACAGCACCCTGCTGTGCTAAAGAGGTTACAGCGGCGCAATTTTTGAAAATCCCTCGATGAATCTACAATAGTATCTAGCGAAACCAAGGAATTGTTGTATCCCTGCAGAAATCTTTGCTGTCGATCAGTTTCTAACCAAAACAGATCTTAGCGAGATCCACGGGTATTCCCCACTTCGTTGATTACACGACCAATAAAGTGTACCTCCCAAACCCTAAAGTCACACTTGGGTAGACTTCGCGTGGAGTTGCTCCTCCCCTAGGAGCCCTATGATAAGATACGAGTGCTGCTCATGGTTTTCCTTTCTCCTGGAAGTGGTTCCAAGTGCCATCAATAGACACGGTTGACAGTTTGACGAGATGATGCTTACTCTTATGATTCATGTGATCCATAAAGCTGCTGGTGTACCGAAAATCATAACAGCCGTACTGCGTTTGAAATGTCGGCTTAGGAACATTCTCCTCCTGGACTTCCATCTGATAATTGCCCAATTCCAAGTCGGTTTCCAAGTAGGTGATTGACCCTTGCAGTTGGTCAAGAGGGTCATCAGTGTGAGGTGATGTCACACCCCGATATTTCCACGTATTACCGGTGGGCCCGGTGGGGAGTATCGTGACGTAGTTGATATCATCATAGACAATTTAACACAGTTTATATACACAACGGAAGTCAAAAGATAAAATCATTACAAACCGAATGAAAGTAATATCATTTATTACAAAAACGGTTGTAAAGGATCCACAGGCGGATCAAATTTAAAAAAAACACTGTTCAGCAGATTTATAAACATCTAAGATTGCAAGACTCTTTATTGATGCTAGGAGTAGCCAGCCTATTCCGATTAGTACCTGCACTTAACCTTTTTGGAAAATACGTCAGTTTTCACTGGTAAATACAATTAACCGACTCATTTTGAAAATGTTTAAGAAAATTGATTTGAATGCACAAGGCACAAAATATCTTTTATAACCTGGGATAATTATTTAAATATAAACTTGTTAAAGAATTACATGTTTGTTATACGTTCAGTAGCCCGGGCTGAATACCGGGTTAAAGATTAATTGACACACCACATAATATAATCCCACGACGAGTTATTCTCAAACAGGCGGTTATATCTTTTTATATACGCACCGGCAGGTGTATGCCTACACCCCGTGCTTAGGTCGTGGCCATTTCAATGAATGATGCCAAGGATATCCGGGACATGATCATTAACCCCCCAAAGGATTTAAGCAAGCAAAACAGATTAAACGGGTCATCTCAATGAATTAACCTTCATATGATTAACAATTCAATGCCTGACCAAGCGGTATTTTATATACCATACCCCAAGCCCGTATAAGGGAAAATAAGTTAAAAGTATTTACCTGAGCAAATTATATAAATTTATCCCAACCGTACAAATCAGCAAGTGCAAGTATCTTTTACTGGGCTCCTAAATCTGGAACGAAGGTTTTAATAACCTATTAAATTCCTAACGGGTCTAAATTAAGTCTAAACTTAGACCGATTAGTTTTAAAGAAAGATACACGGTTCGAAACGCATGATTAAGCGAAGACCGGATTAGAATATGGTTTAGACCCGAGAAGTTTGAAGACTTGTATAATATGGGTAAACTAAACACATTCTGGATTTTGAAGTGAAAATGATGAGGTTTGACCCGTTTTGGTTAATTTATGCAAACTAGTTACATAAACGTACCGAACGCGATAAATGCATAACGGGTAACCAAATGAGTCATGAACAGGTTTCCTAAGTTAATATGCCTTAAATATGTTGTGATATCAGTAGGATACCTTCCATTATGCCCAAAACGAATTTAAACTCAAATTAAGCCCCGTAGGGGTATTTTGGTCATTTTAAAGCTTATAAAAGAGTTTAAATATTAATCTGAGTTTCGGGTCTAATATAATCAGTAAAAATATTTATTTTTATAAGTCATAACAGTAGGGTATTGCATATATGTGAAATTTATCTTTTGTAACCAAACTATGCACCGTAGGGGCATTTGCTTACTGTTTAATTATAAAAATTTACTGTTTAATTATAAAAAATTAGAATTCTGATTTCAAAACTTTTGCTTACTGTTTAATTATAAAAATTTACTTAAAACATCAGTAGGTATTAAGTTTTATTATGCTAAAAATAGTTTTGACCCATCCTATGCGCTTAAAACGCGTAAAAGTCGGTTTTAAGCGATTTTCGGTTTAAAATAGGAAATCTGAGTTTTTTGATCAGTTTATAAAGTTCAAAATGTTTTATTTATGATATAAAATCAGTAGAAAAAAGTTGGGTATCAATATGTTATATAAAACTCATTTTATCCAAGAAAAGGGTATAACCAACAATTTCCGAATTGAAGCAAGTACTCTATGTTATGCTCAGCTTAAAAATAAATAAAAATCTTTAAAAGTCCCAAAATATTATTTTACATCAGTGGGTAAAAATTTTGGTGTCAAAATTTGGGTTTAGATAGGCTTTATGCTAATTACGTCGTTTAATTAATAAAAAGCTTCTTAATTACGATATTGAGCATAACTCCTAATCTAGACCTCAAACTGATGTCAAATTTTTAGAAAAAGTTTATAAATCAGTAATAAAGGCTTTTGTCCTCTCACATTTTCAAAAATCTCCTTTTAAGGTCAAAAGGGCATAATGGTCAACATTTAGGCATATAACGGAAACATGCACATGAATCGGATAACTAAGGAACCAAGTTGTATAACCTCAGAGGGTTACACTATCCTATAACCTGGTCCTAATATAGCTCTAAGGCATTTCTAAAGTATGCTACATTGGGTCAGAACTGAAAGCCAAAGCAAAAGTCTACTTTTGCGACTTTCGGTCCCGAACCGAGCTTAAACTGAAAATTGTCAGGTTGAACATGCTTAGACATGTTCTTACATTAATTACCAAGTTATACAAGTGATAAAACAGGTTTCATGGCTTCTACATTGTTAATTATGTGTTTATTTGAAAATTAGCTTTCTGTTGACTTTTTATAATTAAGTTTGACCCGACAATTGGCCTAGTTAGAGTGGGAATCAGAGGGTGCCCTTTTAAGGGTTTATTACCCACATAATTACCAACTCATAGCTACTTTCAATTCAAGAATTGACTGGACCATTAGTGATTAATCACTAAGTCAAACCTTAATTACGACGGTTTTGACTTTAGGCCATTAAACTAATAAAACACGATTAAAAGAGGTTAAGGAAGCTTACTGAAATACTTAGCATGACTAATGATCCTTAGGGAATGATCTTGAGCTCCAAGAGACTCCAGAAGTTAAGTTAGAATGGTTTTTGAAAGTGAGCATTTGAACTTGAGAATAAGAACTTCTTATATAGTGACTTTAATGTAACAAGATCATCCCAACTGTCCCTATTGTTGCTACCAGATGATCACAGCTATCCCTATTGCATGAAATCCCATTTGCACAGCCCCTGGTATCAGTTTCCATGCATATAAGTCGGTTAAACAGGCTGAACAGGCACCTGCCATGCATTTTCTGTCGCTGGCAGTTTCAGGCGGCCCGCGTAAGACCTACACAAGGTCTACGCGGCCGGTATGGCTCCCAAATCCGGTCACCAAGTTTGACAGATTTGCAATTTAGGTCCCTGGTCCTTCTAATAGTTGTTTTAACTTATTTCATTGCACTTTTAACCCTCCAATTTGACTTTTAAGGACTCCAAGTCATAAACAAACTTTGTTAAGTCCCCGGTTAGTTATACGATTACCGAAAAGTCCTGAATTTCAACGTTGACGCTTTTAACCCCTCACTTACGAATGTTAACGTATTTTCTTCATACGATATCGAACCTTGTGAAATTTTTATCACTCATTCTCGGGAGCATAATTAATTGTTACAAAGCTTCGGGTTTGATAAATGGTCACTCAGAGGTATAAATTAAACATGTTGACCCATTTAACCCTTGCGGTTTGTAAACTTTCACTTTCTTCCACAAACGGCTTCATATGGTTCATACTTCATTCGTTTAAGGGTATAAACATCATGTAGGGTTGTTGAAAGGTAAAATTATCCAATGTTGACACTTTGAATCCTTTTACACACATACTTTCTTTGTTTGTCAACTTCAGTCCCTCTAAAATAATTCTTTACACGTTTAAAGTCCATGACACGTGTCTTGATTATATTGGTCGTGATTTTATGAGGTGTTACATCCTCACCCCCTTAAAAGAAATCTCGACCTCGAGATTTACTGAAATAAATGAGGGTACTTCTCTTTCATTGTGGACTCTACCTCCCACGTATACTCGGGACCTCTACGGGCATCCCATTTAACCTTTACAATCGGTACATGCTTCTTTCGAAGCTTCTTAACCTGTCGATCCTCGATCGACAAAGGTTTTTCGACAAACTTTAAGCTCTCATCTATGTGCACATCCTTATGTGACATGGCTAGTGATTCATCAGCTATACACTTCTTCAGATTGCAGATGTGGAACACATTATGAATTCCACTGAGCTCTTCAGGCAGGTTTAACTTGTAAGCAAGTGATCCGACACATTCGATGATCTCGAATGGTCCTATATATCTTGGGCTTAACTTGCCTTTCTTACCAAATCTCATTACCCCTTTCCAGGGTGATACCTTAAGTAATACTTTATCACCTACCTCGAATTTTAGAGGTTTACGCCTTTTATCTGCGTAGCTTTTCTGCCTATCCCTGGCAGCTTTGAGACGATCACGTATCTGTACAATCTTATATGTCGTCTCCAGGACTATATCAGGTCCTGTTAGTTGGACATCTCCAACTTCTGCCCAACAAACGGGCGTCCTGCACTTTCTTCCAAACAGAGCTTCAAAAGGTGCAGCTTGAATACTTGAATGATAGCTATTGTTGTATGAGTATTCAATCAATGGAAGATGATCATCCCAACTTCCTCCTAAGTCAATAACACAAGCTCGTAGCATATCCTCGAGTGTCTGTATAGTACGTTCACTTTGACCATCCGTCTAAGGATGATATGCAGTGCTGAAATTTAATCGAGTGCCTAGGGATTGCTGGAAGCTTTTCCAGAAATGCGATGTATACCTCATGTCCCTATCAGAGATGATAGACACTGGCACTCCGTGGAGAGATACAATCTCATCCACGTACAGCTGAGCTAACTTATCTGAGCTGTGTGTTTCCTTAATAGGTAAGAAGTGGGCTGACTTAATCAATCTATCCACTATAACCCAAATAGTGTCATTTCCTCGCTTCGTCTTTGGTAACTTAGTAATGAAATCCATAGTTACCATTTCCCACTTCTAGGTGGGAAGTTCAGGTTGTTGTAGCAAACCTAACGGCTTCTGGTGTTCGGTTTTAACCTGAGCACATGTCAGATATTTGGACACATAGGTGGCTATAGACTTTTTTAAACCTATCCACCAATAATTTTCCTTTAAGTCCTGGTACATCTTGTCACTTCCAGGATGAACAGAATACTTGGAGTTATGGGCTTCTTGAAGAATTACATCCCTAAGTCCTCCATAAATTGGAACCCATATTCGTCCATTCAATCTTAGGATTCCATCCTTGCTATATGATAACTGTTCAGCAGTTACTCCCAACTTTTCATTAGGATAGTTAGCATCTAATACAGCTTCCTTCTGAGCGGCTAACAACCTTTCATTTAAACTGTTTTTCAATTCAATGCTATTGGCATTGATTCTTATGGGCTTAACGCTTTCCTTCCTGTTTAAAGCATCGGCGACTACATTTGCCTTGCCTGGATGGTATCGTATTTCACAATCATAGTCATTCAAAGTCTCCATCCATCGTCGCTGTCTCATGTTCAGATCCTTCTGATTAAACAGATGTTGAAGGCTCTTGTGATCAGAATAAATCACACACTTGGTACCATATAAATAATGCCTCCAAAGTTTGAGTGCAAACACAACGGCACCCAGCTCCAAATCGTGGGTGGTGTAATTCTTCTCGTGCACTTTTAGTTGTCGGGAAGCATAGGCAATGACTTTGCCTTTCTGCATGAGCACACAACCCATACCAGTGTGTGATGCGTCGCAGTATACTACAAATTCCTCTATTCCATCAGGCAATGTGAACACAGGTACATTGCTCAACTTCTGCTTGAGGATGTCAAAGGATTCTTGTTGCTTAGGACCCCAGTCAAACTTGATATTCTTGCGGGTTAGTGAGGTTAGGGGTGCAGCAATCCTTGAGAAGTTTTCAATAAAACGTCTGTAATATCCTGCCAGACCCAAAAAGCTACGAATCTCTGTGGGCGTCTTCGGCTCTTGCCAGTTCATGATAGCTTCAATATTAGCGGGATCCACCTGGATACCACGCTCACTAACCACATGTCCAAGGAACTGGACTTCACGAAGCCAAAATTCAAACTTTGAAATCTTGGCGTAGAGCTTCTCATGCTGAAGAAGTTTAAGAATACAACGAAGATGTTTCTCATGGTCAGCTTGATTCTTTGAGTAAATAAGTATGTCATCGATGAAGACGATGGCAAATTTATCCAAGTAGGGCTTGCATACGCAGTTCATGAGATCCATGAACGCTACTGGTGCATTAGTGAGCCCAAAAGGCATCACTAAGAACTCATAGTGACCATAACGAATGTTCTAAATGCAGTTTTGTGCACATCTTCATCTCTAACCTTCAGTTGATGGTAGCCTGACCTTAAATCGATCTTGGAGAAGTAACTCGCCCCTTGCAATTGATTGAACAGATCGTTGATCCTGGGCAATGGATATCTATTCTTGATCGTGACCTTGTTAAGCTCGCGATAATTGATGCATAGACGCATCGATCCATCCTTCTTCTTCACAAACAGAATCGGTGCTCCCCAAGGAAATGAGCTAGGCCTGATAAATCCTTTTGCCAACAAATCATCCAACTGAGTTCTCAACTCTTTCATCTCAGTTGGGGCCAACCGGTAAGGTGCTCTTGCAATAGGTGCTGCTCCAGGTATAATGTCGATTCTGAACTCCACTTGCCTATCTAGGGGTAAACCAGGTAGTTCTTCAGGGAATACTTCTGGATATTCAGAGATGACAGGGATGTCTTCAACCTTGGGTTTTGGTTCATCGATAGTTACTTGTGCCATGTAGATGACACAACCTTTACCCAAACACCTTGACGCCTTAAGCATAGACACCTGCTTAGGCAATCCATACTGAGTATCTCCTTATATGGTGAGTGGCTCACCATATGGAGTCTTGATAATCACTTGTTTCTTGTTGCAAACGATCTGGGCTTGGTTATGAGATAACCAATCCATGCCTATCACTATATCGAAACCAGCTAATTTCAAAGGAAGCAAGGATAACGGAAAGGAGTGGTTCCTAATGGATATAAAACATCCATCTAACACAGTTGAGGCAGTTTCTATGGTACCATCGGCCAACTCTACTTCATATTTCATGCTCAGGGTTTTAACAGGCAGATTTAATAACTTGCAAAACTTATTATCTATAAACGACTTATCTGCGCCCGAATCAAACAATACCCATGCATAAACATCATTGATGAGAAAGGTACCTGTTATCACGTTTTCATCCTGAACTGCTTCCCGTGCATTCATTTGAAAGACCCTAGCATTGGTCTTCTTTCCTTCCTCAGCTTTCTTGGCATATTTTGGGCAGTTGGACTTGATGTGCCCTTTCTCATTACAATTGTAGCAAGTAGCATCCTTTATTTTCTTGCAGTCTAACGTCTTATTCTCACTTGACTTGCAAATCCCACAAGCTCTAGGCTGTGACGGGGACTTTGATTCATATCTGCACTTTCCCAAATGACGTTTCTTGCAAATTTTATACTTGGGCTTTTCACCCGACTGCTGATCATCCTTTCTAAACCCGGAACTCTTCTTGTGGTCATAGTTCCCTTTGTGCTTCTTGTCTGAACGGTGCGAGTTATCATCCTCACGTTTTCTCTTTCCAGCATCAGAATGCCTAACCGATCTCTGCCTGACCGCATCAAGGGTAAGAGATAAAGACAAATCAGCCACAGACCTAAAGGTAGTAGGTCGAGAAGCCTTCACGCTAGCTTTGATCTCTGGGGCTAAACCCCCAATGAAATGGGCTATTCGTTTTGGTTCCGGCGTCACCAAGTATGGAACCAATCGAGACATGGTATTAAAACTCGTGAGATATGCCTGACAGTCTAAATTCTTCATAACCAATGTCAGGAAGTCGGTCTCGATCTTCTCAACCTCATGTTGAGGACAGAAATTCTCCTTGATCAAAGTCACAAACTGATCCCAAGACAGATTGTACAATGGGATTTTCCCAGTAGCTTGGATTAGAGACCTCCACCAAGCTAGTGCTTCACCCTTGAATGACTGAGATACAAACTTCACAACATCCCTATCAGCACAACCGCTGATATCAACCACGGTGTCCATCTCGTCTAACCACGTCATGCAGTCAATAGCTCCTTTTTCCCCAGTGAAGTCCCTGGGTTTGCAGGAGACGAAATACTTATAGGAGCAGGTTTTTGCATGTGGCTCCTGATCAAATACAATCTTCTTAGACGGAACACTATGCTGATTTGATGAGTGTCGGTCATCATCCTTCTTTGACTCCTGATGTATAGGAGGTGGCTTACTATGAGCCTCGGAGTGAGCCTTAGGATGTGATTTGGAATGGGGTACAGATAAGGTCTTGCTTCGAGTACCACTTGATTCATTGTCTCATCTATCCAGAGCTCGAGTAACGGCATTTTCTATTAATGCCTGTAGCTCTGCACCAGCTATGTTGATTCTGGTGGTATCATGATTTTCCCTTGGGTGACTGTTGATTTCTTCAGACTCTGCCATGTAGCTTGATTGCTACATAAAATGATGACAATGATTTCTTAGAGGTTTATAATAGATTTGTCATCTTATTAATTTATTAACCATGGTATTAATAAACCACATTTGGTTAATTTGTTAAGTATATTCATTCAGGATTTTCTTTATAATAATCCTTAGTTATATTTAAAATATAATAATAGCACAAAAGGCCAAGTCACAGGGACAAATTTAAATTATAAGCCAAGATCTTATAGGATCGAGGTATTGAGGCTTGAATCATAGTTCATTACCTCTTCTTGACAGGGAGTTATAGGCTACAACTCTCTTTTGTCTTATATGACAATGATCATGGCCCGTAGACATTACATCACCGATGGATGTTTAAATAATAAAGAAGGAATTGGAAGAATCTAATATAAGAATGACATGTATGATTTAACGAATCACATCTGCCAGGAGTGTTAACATGTCTTCAGATGTTAACAAGGATTTGAATCTTTTTAAACAGGTTTTACCATTATGGCCAGGTCTATAATGACATGCAGGCTAGGTTATGCCTTTTAAGATTCTTATTTAATATTTAATTGGCAGATTATTTTAAAAGGAGTGATATTTTTGATTTATTTATTTCATATATATTATATTTATACATATAATGAAAAAAATGAAAATGAAATTTAAATTATAACATGCCACTAAAATTTAAAAGAGTATATATTTCCCTAAACGAGACTTTAACAGAAATAACTTGCCCACGCAGGGGCTAAACTGAAATTACAAGTCCTCGCAGGGACTGGATACAGAAATAGATGTCCACACAGGGACTTGATTGAAAATTAAAGAAATACAAAATAAACAAATAAGGAATTTAATGATCCATTTTGCTCTTTCCCTTGATTAAGCTCGCCAGTCCTTTGAGAAATCCCCGGTGATTCCTACGTTCCTCTTGAACCTCCCGTTCTACCTGGCTCAACCTCTGTAGAATCTCCTGTTGCTGCTGGGGCTGAATCAATGGCGGCTGTGGCAGCTGCTGATGCAGAGGTTGAGGAGGTGGTGGGTGTTGATACCCATAAGGTGGGTACCCGGTTTGGTAGGAGGATGCGTAAGGCCCTTCAGGATGATGGGTATTGTAGTTGGCTGCTACAAGGTATGGGTCAACATTGGAGGCATTGTAGTAGTTATACCCCGGGTAGGCAGGCTGCTCAAAGGGGTTGTATGCCGCTGTACCGGCGTATATAGGAATTGGGTTATCATAACCCACTGGTGGTGGTGCGACTGGCGCAGACTCCACCTCAGAAACAGGGTTCGAAGGCCCACCCATCTATGGGTCTTCATATAGTGGCGGGTAATGACTGCCACTTGAATGCTGAGGGGTGCTGATACGGATTCCCCCTTGCACGGACATCTGTGCGGTTGTTCTTCTCCGCCTCGGTGGCTCCGGAGGCAGCTGCTGCTCAAGCGGTGGTGGTGGCGGTGGAGTAACCGCTACAAAACGCGAATCCTCCGAGGGTTCCTGCTGCTGCTGCTGCTGTGAGTGGTAACTGGGAGTAAACACCCAGTCGTATTGGACAAACCTTGCCTCGTAACTGTCTGGACCACGATAAGGTGATCCATGATGTAGGATCGTTTACTGACCCAAACGAGTCGTTCAGAAGAGTTTTTGCTCAATACGAATGGCGGAAACAAACGTATCGAGTTCAATTTAGCTAGAAATATACTTTAAACTGTCTATTGATTGATTTAACAAAGTTTTATAGAGAGTAGACACTTCGGCAGCACTTTGGCTCTGTAAACCGGAATCTAATTTCGTTCCAAATGACAAAGTCAAGGCAACTATATATAGGCAAGGTAATTTCGCATGAACTGACTCAAGCGAAATCACATTTCACACGAAATTGTAATTTCGTGCGAAATTACCAAGCGAAATTACACTATGTAATTTCGTGCGAAATTACCTGTTAACCTATATTTGACAGATTTCTCATATAACGTGCCCTGGACTATATATATACATACAAGACTCGATACAAGACGAAGTCGACAGACGCATGCACCAACAGACTCCCCCTCGAATGTTGACGAGTCTTTAATGTCGAGTCTTCAACATCTTCAGTCTTTATCAGTCTTTCTGCTCTTTCTGAAGTATCTGACATTGTAAAACATCCTCAATCTTTGTCTTCTCTTCTTCTCCAGGAACTCTACTTGGCTCTTATCTCACTCTAATTCTCTCGATCAGATCTCTTGATTCCTTAATTTTATCACCATCAGCAAATTGCGTGAACTTCAGGATCTGAATCTGGCTCTACTATCTTCAGACTCCCCCTTAAATTGTGCTTGGGATCACAGTCTGGCTTCCACAGGTTCAAGATCGACCTGGCTCACATCCTGCTCGGAATCAAAATCTGGCTAACCTGCACATTCATAACCCAGAAATAAATTTCACAAATTTAAAATTTTACAAATTTATTCTCTGCTTACCACTTGTAGACACAAACATCATTTGCAAAAATCATACAAAATGATTTAACATTTTTAATCTCTGATGAACCACTTGTAAGAAAATCTTTTCAAACACACTCTCCCAAACCTGTTCATCATGTTTAGCACTCGGAATTTTGAAAATCAGCTCTCCAACAACAGTTGTCGAAAATCTTTTTGAATTTTCAAAAATTTATGCTAAAACACACTAAAATCTTTTTGATTTTGAAATAAACGAAATGCAGTAAACAAATATTTACAGACAATATTTTTGTGAGTTTGTGTAAGAGGATCATATCAGTTTTTGAGACAAATCACTAGCACCGTTAAGCTTTAAACATTTTAAGTTCTAAACGATTCACTTAGATTGTCAATATACTGATCCACTTAAATTTCCACACAAAGTTCAACTGTTTCGAGATACGAGATTAATGTTTTAAACACTTAAACTTATTCGCGTGTCCCCACCTCAGAATATACTCCTGTATCCAGATCCCAATATTCAGTCTTACAGGTGAGTATACCTAGATGATATCTGTAAAAGGTTAAATGCGAGGGCCATGAGAGCTCAGGCTATTGCTTCCGCAAAATCAGAGAGATGATGGCTTCGACTTTTGGTGTGTTCCCTTTATAGAATCTTTTCTTCAACAGCACATGATTAGCATTTTTCAATGTTTCATCATTTTTGTACTGAGGGTGATGCTATGTTTCAAGCAAGCGAAAAGTATTATACGGGGACTAGGCCATTGCTTCCGCAAAATCAGAAGTCCCGGGATAATACCCCAGATATCACTGAGTATAAAGACCTAGTATCTCAGAAAGAGGGACCTTTCAAACAAGATTTCGGGGGTTACCCATATATCCGAGAGATGTTCCCCACGATATAAGTAAGTTTGAAATTTAGGTTTATATCTCGTCACAATCTACTAAATGTGCAAAAACCTACTGGCACATCATCAGTGAGACCGTTTATTACTTTTTAACTTTTCATTTCTTTAGCATGCTGTGATAGTCCACTGATGTACTATCATTTCCTCTTTTTACAACAAAACTCATTTTTCTGATTTTATCATGTTTTTGCCTTTTTCAAATTTTCAAATGTTTTTGGATTTTCATAAAAAATCTTACCCCCCCTAAAATGCAAAATCATTTAAAGGAAATTTGAAAAACAAACTGTACAAACAAAATAACAACTGATATCGAATCGCTTCAAATCGCCATCCACTTGGCATAAACAATCAGAACTCCCCTGACAACAAACTATTTTCCCATTATGATTTCAAAACACTTAAGTTTGTTTTAATCAAATGGTTTTTCCGGAAAATTAGTTTTGTTGATTTAATAAAACCACTTGCAGTTTAGGGGATCAATTCATCACCTTGTTCTTCTTTAACCACTTTGAAAAATATAACATTTTTTAGATCAAACATCAACTATCACTTGTAGAAAATCAAGTACAACTTAATGTCCCTGATTTACCACTTGTAAGTTTTTCCACACAACCAAAATTCAAGTAAGATGCCGATACCTGCTTCACACTTACCAACCTGGAAGCTCCGGCAAGTCATACTTTTTACATATGAAAAACAGACATCCAAGCTTCACCAAACTTGGATGTTACCTCTTCTTCTTCACTTGGGGTGTAAGTTGCCTTCTTAGTTTCATAAAACTCTTTAACCCCTTGAACCTTCCCATCGACCATCTTTCCAAAAATCTTTTTCACATTTCCATTAAAAACTTTTTCGACATCAAATTCTTTCTTTTCAGAATAGAATTGATTCAAGATCTCAATTTTTCCAACTTTTTGTTTAAAATTTTCAGCCCTCAATAGTGGAAAATTGACATCATCCATTGGCGGTACTGAAGTTTCAATTTTTAGCTCAACTTGTGGCTCCTCTGATTTTGACGAATCAGATTCATCGCCAGATTTCACATTAAATTTCTTAACAACCCACTTCTGGTTGTCAAGATTCACTCTTCTCTTGTAAAATCTTTTTGAACATTCACCAACCTCATATGTTGAGTTTTTAAACACTTTGAATTTTTCAGTTGGTGGTTCAGTTTTCTCAATAATCTTTTCTTTCAGTTTAGAAACTACTTCCTGTTTGATGTTGGTTGCTTTAGGACAGTTCCAAGCAATATGAACCACTTCTTGACACCTATAACATGTTCTTGTCTCTCTCCTCTTATAAACTCCGCTCTTCTCAAACTTTTGTCTTTCAGCAAAGAATTCTTTATTTGTTTGCTTCCAGAATGAGCTCTTTTGTTCTTCTTCCGAACTTATCCCTGAAACAAATACAGTTTTTGGCTTATCATTTTTATAATTTTTATGATTTTTAGGTGGAATAAAACCCAGCCCCTTCTTTTTGTAATTACCATTATGGTTTGGTCTCTTTTGAAAACCAGAACCAGAATTGTAACCCTTTTTCTTGTTTAATCTTTGTTGATCTCTTGAAGTGTAAAGTCTTGGTTTTTCAGAAAGATTTACATCTTTTATTTTAGAAATATTAATTTCTGTTAATTTGAAAACCTTTTTTATCATTTCATTTTTAACACCTCTTATTGGAAATTCCTCATCAGAATATAATTTGTCTGAATTAATCAAAGTATATGCCACTTTGATTGGTTCATCATTCAAATTAGATTTTGATAACAGGAATTCTTTATTATAAACCCGTTTAACTGATGACTTTGGACTATCAACTGATGATGAACTTGAACTTTTGGACTCCAACTTTGACTCTGACTCCTCATCCTTATCTAACACCTGATCGACCACTTTCTTTATTAACTCAGACTCATGATCAGTGTCAGACGATGTGAACGTGACGTCAATATTTTCTGGTAAATCATCAGTTGTTTCGGACTTTAACTTTATATTGACTGCCTTTTTGACTTGCTCCTCATTTGGTTTTCTGGGAGAATAACCTTCCCAGATCGGAGGCGGACACTTTTTATAATTTGCACTTTGTTTCCTACCAGTATCCTTCTCTTCAGGCTTCTTATCTTGAAAAGCTTCCATACCTGCAACAGTTGGATAAATTCTATCAATCAAATAATCAGAACTAGAATAACTTCGCAGTAAACGTCTGATTCTTTCGTTTTCAATCCTTTCAGTCTCCAACTCTTGCTTCAAATTAGCACATTCTTCAATATAATGGTTAATGGCTTTTTGCTTTGTCATCATCACAGCATTCATCATGGTCAACGCATCTTCTCTTTCAGAATTTGTCTTTTGTAGACCAGTTACTGTTCTATTCAACACGTCATACGATTCTTTCACATAATTGAGATTGAACAATAATTGTTCTTTCATCTTATCCTACTCACTCAATTTCTCATCTTTCTCCTCACACTGCTTGCATGACTCCAAACACTTTAAGCAAGGTTTGATGACTTCAACAATCTTTTCAACTTCAATAATCTTTTTAACTTCGACTATCTTCTCAACTTCAACCACTTTCTTAGCTTCAAACACCTTTTCAGATTCAACCACTTTCTCATCTTCAACTGCCTGTTCAGTAGCTTTATCCTCTTCACTTTGTTCAAAAATCTTTTCCTGAACAACACTCTCACTTTTCACCTTTTTCTTTTCTTTTGCTGCTTGTTTCTCCTTCAGCTTCTCCAGTCTATCTGCAAAATAAAATTGAAAACTTTCAGGAGATAAATGAGTTTTTGCAATATTAATATGCATTTCTTCCTCATCATCACTATCATCAGTTGATGATTGATCAAACACTTGTGTCTGTTCTGAACTATCATCTGAAGAAACAAACTCTTCATCTTGACTTTTCTCATCACTAGCAAACGCTTTCATCCATTCAGACATTAAATCTGGCTCTTGAACTATTTGTGCAATGAGAGCTGCTACTTTTGAATCAGGTGGAATATATTTGTCCCAACTGAAACCTTCTGCCACGTTTTCATCATCTTGATCAATTATGCCATAATAAGCTTTCTTGTTTGCATCTTCGATCATTTTAGCATGTGCAGTTTGTGGTTCTTTTTGTTGATATGGTTGATGAGCAACTTGTTGATAAATGGCTTTCCGATAGTAATCATCTTTTCCAAACAGATTCTGTGCTCCACTTGCTTCTCGATTTTTACATTCTCTCTTGAAATGTCCTTTCTCCCTACATCGAAAACAAGTAACTTTAGATTTATCAAAACCCAAAGTAGAAACTTTTGCATCCAAGAAATCATCTCTTCCTGTAATCATTTTGAATTTTTCAGCTCTTCTCAAAACACTCGCTAAACACCACTTAATATCCATCAGTTCCATTTCCTTAGCATCTATCTGATCGTAATCCTCTTTTGTCAATATAGGATTTCCGATCCTTCCTGCAACCAACCCTTCATATGATTCCAACACTGTAGCAAGTATTGACATATGACTTTTTGCCACCTCTTCAGAGAAATTTTGACCATTCTGAAGATGCAATGCAATGTTGCAATGTAAAATTTGACCATTACTGTTGTTTGAACTTTGAAACTGATGACTTGATATAGATTCTTTCGGACTAACACTTGGATATGATGAAAATCCACTGCTGCTATTTGAACTTTGATTGATTGGTCCAGATGAGTTTTCTGCACTAAAAGCAGTTTGAATTTTTGGGCCTGCTTCTATATTCTGAACACTTCCTTTGAAGTACATTTTCACATCTTGTTGTGGACTTGGATTGTTCATTCTAGCAATCTTTTGTTGCTCAAGATCTTGTCCTTCAATTTTTTCTATGAACTGAGAAATTATCAACCCATCATATTCTCCAGTATTCTTCAATATCATCAAAAATGTACCCCATTCTTTCTGAGGTAAAGCATCAGCTAATTTGTCAACCCATTCCTCACGATCTTTGTTGATGTTTAACAATGACATTGACCGTACTAAGTGACAATATCTTTCAATCAATTTCTTTGTATCTTCTCCTGGCAAACTTGAAAATAAATCAAATTCTTTCTTCAGCAATGATTTTTTACTCTTGATCATCTTCTCACTTCCCTCAAACTTAACTCGAAGTGCTTCCCAAATTGAACGTGAAGTCTTATCATGTTGAATCAAAACGAATATGTCTTCTTTAATAGCTTGCTGGAGTAAACTGATCATCATCTTTTCTGCCTTGTACATGTCTCATTCTTTATCTGTAAATTCAAAAATCTTTTTCTCAACTCCCAAATTTGTACGTGGTAGCACATACTTTTTCTCAACACATTCCCACGATCTCAAATGATTAGCTTGAACCCAGTTTTCAAACCGATCTTTCCAACCATAATACTCCTCAATGCCCATGAGTTTCGGGGGTTTTTGCATAGTTTCGGTTTCATTTTCCATGTTCATGCTTTGAGCAATGGCAGCTGGAGTACTCGGGCCAGTAGCAAATGCGTTATAAAATTCCTCTTCCATGATTCGGTAAACTTTTTCACAAAACAGTCACTTTCAAATGAAATAACAACTCAAGCGAAATTACCAACTGATGCGAAATCACCTACAAGACAACTTCAAACGAAATACCAACTCAAACGAAATTAGAATTTTCAAACGAAATATGTAATTTCGTACGAAATAAACAAACGAAATCAGGTTTCAAGCAAAATCAACTAATTTCGTACGAAATACTCAAACGAAATACTAATTTCGTACGAAATACTCAAGCGAAATTCCAAATTGGTGCGAAATAACGCTTATTTCGTGCGAAATACTGCTGATGTCATCATCTCGAGCTGTTTTTGGTCCAATTGATCAGGTTTTAGTCCGATTTTAAGTCTGAAACTTTCAAGGCTTTGTTAAAACACTATTGCGCACATAATGTGAGAAATTCAAGACATTTTTACCGTGAAAACAAGTTTAATTTTGAAAAGAAGGTGTAGAAAACATAATTTTGAGCTGAATTGGTAAGAACTCTTCCTCCTGAGCTCTGATACCACTTGTAGGATCGTTTACTGACCCAAACGAGTCGTTCAGAAGAGTTTTTGCTCAATACGAAAGGCGGAAACAAACGTATCGAGTTCAATTCAGCTAGAAATATACTTTAAACTGTCTATTGATTGATTTGACAAAGTTTTACAGCGAGTAGACACTTCGGCAGCACTTTGGCTCTGTAAACCGGAATCTAATTTCGTTCCAAATGACAAAGTCAAGGCAACTATATATAGGCAAGGTAATTTCGCATGAACTGACTCAAGCGAAATCACATTTCACACGAAATTGTAATTTCGTGCGAAATTACCAAGCGAAATTACACTATGTAATTTCGTGCGAAATTACCTGTTAACCTATATTTGACAGATTTCTCGTATAACGTGCCCTGAACTATCTATATACATACAAGACTCGATACAAGACGAAGTCGACAGACGCATGCACCAACACATGATATGAGGACCCATCCGAAATCTCGATGGGGTGAGTAGGTGTTCCGGTTGGCGGCTGGGCAGGTTCCGGATCCTCTTCCATGTCCATGGAGAAATGGTCCTCCGGTCCCAATGGGTTATAACCCATTGGCTCTTCAATTTGGTTTGCCGGGTTGAACCGGCTTTGAAAGTAGGGTGTTGGGTCGTTGAAGGAATGGTGTGAGTTGGGGCGTTGAAGGGGTATGAAAGAGTGATGTGAGTTGTGGGGCTCGTTCTCCGATTGAGGCCCGAAAGAGTTGAGGTAGGAAGGTGAGGAGCTCAGCGAGACTGAACGCCTCGCGGGTTCTAAAGAGGTCATCCAGTCTTCTTGAGGACTGGTACTCATGGTAGCAGATGGGGTTCGCCGGTGGGAAGGTCCGGCCTCGTGATCGTTAGGGGCGATGAATGGCCCCTTGCCTCTTCCTCTTCCTCGGAATCTTGGAGGCATTTTTTGTTGGTCCTGTCAAAACAAACAAAAGAAGCAACAAAAGAAACAATAAAGGACAAAACAAAATAAGTCAGAATTAGTCCTAAGTTCTTTGTCTAGACTCGAAAGTCGAGGAATGTGCAAACTGTGTCATTGAGATTAAACACAAAAGGCTAGTGTTTAATTCACTCAACGTTGGCTCTGATACCAACCTGTCACACCCCGATATTTCCACGTATTACCGGTGGGCCCGGTGGGGAGTGTCGTGACGTAGTTGATATCATCATAGACAATTTATCACAGTTTATATACACAGCGGAAGTCGAAAGATAAAATCGTTACAAACCGAATGAAAGCAATATCATTTATTACCAAAACGGTTGTAAAGGATCCACAGGCGGATCAAAGTTAAAAGAAACACTGTTCAGCAGATTTATAAACATCTAAGCTTGCAAGACTCTTTATTGATGCTAGGAGTAGCCAGCCTATTCCGATTAGTACCTGCACTTAACCTTTTTGGAAAATACGTCAGTTTTCACTGGTAAATACAATTAACCGACTCATTTTGAAAATGTTTAAGAAAATTGATTTGAATGCACAAGGCAAAAAATATATTTTCTAACTTGGGATAATTATTTAAATATAAACTTGTTAAAGAATTACATGTTTGTTATACGTTCAGTAGCCCGGGCTGAATACCGGGTTAAAGATTAATTGACACACCACATAATATAATCCCGCGACGAGTTATTCTCGAACAGGCGGTTATATCTTTTTATATATGCACCGGCAGGTGTATGCCTACACCCCGTGCTTAGGTCGTGGCCATTTCAATGAATGATGCCAAGGATATCCGGGACATGGTCATTAACCCCCCAAAGGCTTTAAGCAAGCAAAACAGATTAAACGGGTCATCCCAATGAATTAACCTTCTTATGATTAAGAATTCAATGCCCGACCAAGTTGTATTTTATATACCGTACCCCAAGCCCGTATAAGGGAAAATAAGTTAAAAGTATTTACCTGAGCAAATTATATAAATTTATCCCAACCATACAAATCAGCAAGTGCAAGTATCTTTAACTGTGCTCCTAAATCTGGAATGAAGGTTTTAATAACCTATTAGATTCCTAACGGGTCTAAATTAAGTCTAAACTTAGACCGGTTAGTTTTAAAGAAAGATACACGGTTCGAAACGCATGATTAAGCGAAGACCGGATTAGAATGTGGTTTAGACCCGACAAGTTTGAAGACTTGTATAATATGGGTAAACTAAACACATTCTGGATTTTGAAGTGAAAATGATGAGGTTTGACCCGTTTTGGTTAATTTATACAAACTAGTTACATAAACCTTACCGAACGCGATAAATGCATAACGGGTAACCAAATGAGTCATGAACAGGTTTCCTAAGTTAATATGCCTTAAATATGTTGTGATATCAGTAGGATACCTTCCATTATGCCCAAAACGAATTTAAACTCAAATTAAGCCCCGTAGGGGTATTTTGGTCATTTTAAAGCTTATAAAAGAGTTTAAATATTAATCTGAGTTTTGGGTCTAATATAATCAGTAAAAATATTTATTTTTATAATTCATAACAGTAGGGTATTGCATATATGTGAAATTTATCTTTTGTAACCAAACTATGCACCGTAGGGGCATTTTGGTAATTTCACATAAGCTTTAAAGGTCAAAATTAGAATTCTGAGTTCAAAAATTTTTCTTACTGTTTAATTATAAAAATTTACTTAAAACATCAGTAGGTATTAAGATTTATATGCTAAAAATAGTTTTGACCCATACTATGCGCTTAAAACCCGTAAAAGTCGGTTTTAAGAGATTTTCGGTTTAAAATAGGAAATCTGAGTTTTTTGATCAGTTTATAAAGTTCAAAATGTTTTATTTATGATATAAAATCAGTAGCAAAAAGTTGGGTATCAATATGTTATATAAAACTCATTTTATCCAAGAAAAGGGTATAACCGACAATTTCCGAATTAAAGCAAGTACTCTATGTTATGCTCAGCTTAAAAATAAATAAAAATCTTTAAAAGTCCCAAAATATTATTTTACATCAGTGGGTAAAAAGTTTGGTGTCAAAATTTGGGTTTAGATAGGCTTTATGCTAATTACGTCGTTTAATTAATAAAAAGCTTCTTAATTACGATATTGAGCATAACTCCTAATCTTGACCTCAAACTGATGTCAAATTTTTAGGACAAGTTTATAAATCAGTAATAAAGGTTTTTGTCCTCTCACATTTTCAAAAATCTCGTTTTAAGGTCAAAAGGGCATAATGGTCAACATTTAGGCATATAACGGAAACATGCACATGAATCGGATAACTAAGGAACCAAGTTGTATAACCTCAGAGGGTTACACTATCCTATAACCTGGTCCTAATAGAGCTCTAAGGCCTTTCTAAAATATGCTACATTGGGTCAGAACTGAAAGTCAAAGCAAAAGTCTACTTTTGCGACTTTCGGTCCCGAACCGAGCTTAAACTGAAAATTGTCGGGTTGAACATGCTTAGACATGTTGTTACATTAATTACCAAGTTATACAAATGATAAAACAGGTTTCATGGCTTCTACATTGTTAATTATGTGTTTATTTGAAAATTAGCTTTCTGTTGACTTTTTATAATTAAGTTTGACCCGACAATTGGCCTAGTTAGAGTGGGAATCAGAGGGTGCCCTTTTAAGGGTTTATTACCCACATAATTACCAACTCATAGCTACTTTCAATTCGAGAATTAACTGGACCATTAGTGATTAATCACTAAGTCAAACCTTAATTAGGACTGTTTTGACTTTAGGCCATTAAACTAATAAAACACGATTAAAAGAGGTTAAGGAAGCTTACTGAAGTACTTAGCACGACTAATGATCCTTAGGGAATGATCCTGAGCTCCAGGAGACTCCAGAAGTTAAGTTAGAATGGTTTTTGAAAGTGAGCATTTGAACTTGAGAATAAGAACTTCTTATATAGTTACTTTAATGTAACAAGATCATCCCAAATGTCCCTATTGTTGCTACCAGATGATCACAGCTGTCCCTATTGCATGAAATCCCATTTACACAGCCCCTGGTATCAGTTTCCATGCATATAAGTCGGTTAAACAGGCTAAACAGGCACCTGCCAAGCATTTTCTGTCGCTGGCAGTTTCAGGCGGCCCGCGTAAGACCTACACAAGGTCTACGCGGCCGGTATGGCTCCCAAATCAGGTCACCAAGTTTGACAGATTTGCAATTTAGGTCCCTGGTCCTTCTAATAGTTGTTTTAACTTATTTTATTGCACTTTTAACCCTCCAATTTGACTTTTAAGGACTCCAAGTCATAAACAAACTTTGTTAAGTCCCCGGTTAGTTATACGATTACCGAAAAGTCCTGAATTTCAACGTTGACGCTTTTAACCCCTCACTTACGAATGTTAACGTATTTTCTTCATACGATATCGAACCTTTTGAAATTTTTATCACTCATTCTCGGGAGGATAATTAATTGTTATAAAGCTTCGGGTTCGATAAATGGTCACTCAGAGGTATAAATTAAACATGTTGACCCATTTAACCCTTGCAGTTTGTAAACTTTCACTTTCTTCCACAAACGGCTTCATATGATTCATACTTCATTCGTTTAAGGGTATAAACATCGTGTAGGGTTTTTGAAAGTTATAATTATCCAATGTTGACACTTTGAATCCTTTTACAGACATACTTTCTTTGTTTGTCAACTTCAGTCCCTCTAAAATAATTCTTTACACGTTTAAAGTCCATGACACGTGTCTTGATTATATTGGTCATGATTTTACGAGGTGTTACAGGTGATGGGTGATGATTTTCGACTGTCATCTTATTGAGCTCTCAATAATCAGTACATATGTCCAACTAAAAGCTTATCCTCACGGATATAATCGGGGCTCCCCCACAGTGAAAAACTAGATCCGACAAAACTCCTGTCCAACAGTTCCTGTAGTTGATTAGATAGTCCTTGCAAGCCTCCTGGTGCAAGACGGTATGAAGTACAAGAGATCAGGGCTGCTTCTGGCATGATACCGATCCGATATTCCACCTGACGATGTGGAGGTGAACCTGATAGTTCTTCTGGTAGCTCATAGGGAGAAATTACGAAAAGTTGGTCGATCCTCTTCTCCTTAGCCTTATCATCAGTGACGAGTGCTAACATAGCGGGGTAATCCTTCCGTAGACACTTCTGGGCCCCTATTTCCGAAATGATGCTAACCTTTACACCACTCTGACACTTTAGGTCAGACGACGACTCTCCACTAGGGAGAGATATGCAGAATTTTCTCCTCACCAGGTAAATCTGCGCGATATCTGGATACCCAATCCAAACTAACTACTGCATCGAAACCATCACGAATAGTTGAAGGAAGGTCGAGGTCGAACACTTGTCCCACAAGGTCGAGTTTGTGTCCCAACGAATATATGAGGTTTCAATTGACTTGCCATCAGCCGATTCCACATCAGGTTCGGTTTCAAGAAGTAATATGGTCAAGCAGAATAGAGACGAAGCGAATAGCTACCCATACAAGCTACCATGTTGCTGCTATGCCTGGCGTCGCCTACGCCAATCCTAAATGTCCTTCCACGAGCATCATTTCCAGTGTTGTTGTTACGATGGCGAGGATTCCCAATACTATCGTTATTCCCTTGGTTGTTGACGTCTTGACTTAGCAACAGTCAATCCTTGTCAATATCACCTTCGTTTCCATGCTGTAGACTACGACTACTAGTACCTTGATGTTGCCGCGATTGTTGCCTCTAATGCCGTTGTTTGAAACGAAGCCCTACAATCTTTCACCAATAAGGTCCATCTTTTCATATTCCGTGCCACGTTCTAAGGCACTACTCACTGTGCTGGCAGTTGCCCACTCCATGTTTAGTCGATTGTCATTGCTTATGTCCTGATTGATTCATAAGAGTTGACTCCCATGAGTCGCTGACAAGGGTAAGGATTCGATTGAAGCTAATTCGCTGGTGCTCGTTACCGGTAATCAGGGTCGTCAAAGTACTGAGGTCGGTAAAGTACTACTCTCATCCTCCGGTCCATCGATGTTGCAAGTTGTTTAAGTAATACACGGTATGTTTCGAGAGTGTTGCAGAAGTGATCGCACTTCGGGATCCAAGGCGTCAATACGTTAAGTTCCGGCAAATAAAGAAAGGTGAGAAAGATATAGACCAATCATTGTCATTACAACATCCAACTCGGGGATGTTCGTACAAGCACCTAACATTCTACACAGTTCGCTAGGCATTCAGATGGGTGTTCAGGTAATACTCGATAGCGTCGAGATTCGAAAGGATCCAGAGAAGAATGGAAACTTCACGTTCGAGTAGGGGACAATCACTGCTATGACCCCTATAGGTTTGTTATGTTTCACATCGATCAAATAACGGAACGGAACCCTTTTTCACTTGTTAAGCCTCACTAGGACTCGCATGCACCCCACATTATTATTATGTGTGCACCCACAATAAAATTGTGATTTGCATGCTCATCTCAGCTCCTCTTAACTCATGTCAAATGGTTCCTCAAACTCGAGTAGCAAACAAAGAGCATCACGAAGCGTAAGTCATGAAGGTTTAGGGAAATACCGCCCTATCAGTCACATAACACATGCAAGTAATACATGAATTCATACTGTTGTGCTAAACGTGCAATCACATGCAATATCATATGTAAGTGTTCACTAGTTATGCAGTACAATGAGTATACGAGAGATGAACCTTGCAATTTGGAGCTGAGTGTCATGGTCGTATTCACGTTTTCAGAACTGTTCAGTTATAGTCTGGTTTTACAAAAACGTTTTTCCCCTTTTTAAAACCAAGTTCACTATAACCAATGGCTCTGATACCATTCTGTCACACCCCCAAAATACCACATGCGGAAACCTCCGCGAGGCATGTGACGTACCAGGATCTAGCCACCAATCACATTGAACTCATAGGTATATGTAAATAAAACTTTCATTTATTAACATTAAGTGTTACACGTTACAATTAATTCACAGTATACAGCGGAAGCATAATTCATTCGTTAAGAGTTTATAAACCACATGTAAAAACCATTAGTCTTGTGTTGTGATTCCATGTATCTCGACCCATGACCACTCCAGCCTCCTAGACAGCAAGTTCCAACGATATGCACCTAAAGGCCTGCAAGGCATGTAACAACGAGTCAACAACAAAGTTGAGCGAGTTCACAGTTGGTTGTCCAGTTTAAAGTTGTTTCAAAAACCATGTGTTCATTCAAAAACCATGAGTTATCCAATTCATTGTTTCCCAAACCATAACCATAACTAGTGGGGGCTACCCCATGTTAACCACTAGACCCGTTACCATATCGACTACTGACTGAAGTAAGTTGGTGCCCTAGCGTCAATGTCTATCATCATTGACGTGCCCAGATCCATTAGTTCACGCCCGTCCTCTACGGCACGGTGTGAGGCTTGTCAAACCTAAATAGCGCTATCTAACTAATGACGCGCTCGCCATTGGCCCGGCGATTAAGTCGATATAAAATTGAGGGACTTCATGATAGATATTTTGGTCAAGTATCAATGTTATCACCCTTCAATAAAGAGGATGTGGTGCGTGTCCCCAAACCAGGAGATCACGCAGGTTCCGATTAACTCCTTAGTACATGTTATCACCCTTCAATAAAGAGGATGTAGTACGTGTTCCAAACCAGGAGATCACGCAGTTTCCGATTAAATCATTTACCCATTCCCAACCACCGGTAATCCCAAGCCTTGTAGAAAGTGTGAACTCACCTCGGTTTGCTCGGTATGATTAGTTACTTGTTTAACAGTTGATCAAACACGTCCTAAAAAGGTTACCGATAACAGTCAGTTCTACGTGCACATGAACCACACCTTTCACGTACAAATAATTCACATATTCATTGTTCACATCAAGCACATTTATTGTTCGCGTAACGCACACATGTAATTCACATCATGACAGTTTATTCATTCATCTAGAGCCACCGAACAATCGCTTAACATGTAATCGCTCGAACATACCATATACATACATACATACATAATCTACTAGCACACACTTCAAGCCCAGTTATCAAACGTGTATGGCCCAATGGTTTAAACGAGTTCGTTACAAGTGTTGTGTGGCCCAGTTGATGTGTGTGTGTGTGTGGGTGACCCAGCCGGAGCCCATAACATCCAGCCCGAAGGCTGTTGGCCCGATATTAATGGGCCTGTGACCCCACTGCCAATCTGTGGCCCAGTGGTTTCCCAGCCCAACTCATGAGATCCCTGGCCCACTGTACCCTTGCGGTTCTGCCTCATTTCTAGGCCCAGCCTAATTAGCCCAATTATGATGTTATACAAGTCAAGTTCTTGTCTAATAATTATGCATAGTTATGTAACCCAAATTCTCACAAAATGCCCAATCAAGATGCATGACAATAGTTTCCCCTAATAGCCCAAAACGGCTTGTATGTTATCAATTCAATTCCGCCATTAACCCTACCTAGTCTAGTCGATATTCAGTAAAATCAAGAATGCATATGTCATAACAACTTTAATCATCAAATATAACCTATCATGAACCATTAATTTACATAGTCATCACATCAGATTCAAAAGCATGGCACTTTAGATAGGTTATCACATATCATCAACATCACTAATTGTATTCAATTACAAGTACTCTCTAGCATATCCATTCCGTGTCACGTAGTTATCATTCTCATAACATAAGACTATCTATATTGCCCCTTATGCAAACAGCCTCCTAATGCAAGCACTATCAAGACGTAGTTCACATGCAGACAAGATCATTAATTGACTAACACATGCTTCCTAGTTTACACGTAGACTATAACATCCCATTTAAGATTCACAAGAGCATAACATTAACATACATAGACAATTCATTAATCAAGATTTCGCAAAAACAAGATCACCAAACAGAGATCAACATAATATAGATTCACTAACCAGTTGCTCGATCAAATAGGTTGATGTCTCGAGAGGGGGGTATTCCTAATGTCGTTGATCAATCAAGAAGAAGGGAGTAATGCCTTAGGGTTTTCTTTTGAGTTTAAGCTAATCAAGAATATATTACGTGCATTGTATTTGACAAGGGTTTGGGGCCGGTTACCCACTTTGGCTGAAATGGGCTTAAGCCCAAGCACTTGGGCTGCTACAATTAAATGACATATCTACCGCATAGTGGGGGTTTGGGCTTCTAGTCCAATTAGGTTTTGTTTGGGCTTCGCGGGTTCGGGATGCGGCCCGTTAAACAACCGTCTACTCAAAACACAAGGGTGTGGCTTAATTATATTAATGTATGTATCTAACAAAGTTATTATAATCGTTAAATAGGATTATACTAGCGCGGAGCGTGTAACACATCAAGGAGGAATAACGAGGAGTTGAGATCACGAGATTAAATGTTACTAACCTTGAAAGTCGGGTTGTCACACGGTCCATCTCAATTTCAACTTTCCGGCTATCAATTTCAATCTCGAATTAAACAAAAGCACTTTATCACCTACTTTAAACTCCTTCAACCGTCGCAACTTGCTATCATGCAACGCCTTAGTCTCCTCTTTAATACTCCAAGATCGTTCATAGGTGGCATCCCTTAGGGCCTCTAACTCATGGATTTAAAAGAATCTCCTCCTAGCGGCTTCGGTAAGGTCAAGGTTGACGGTTTTTAAAGCCCATAGTGCTCGGTGCTCTAACTCTACCAGAAGATGGCACGCTTTTCCATAAACAATCATGAAGGGCGTGGTTCCTAACGGTGTTTTGTAAGCGGTGCGGAATGCCTATAATGCATCGTCTAGCTTTTCCGACCAATCCTTCCTACTTATTCCTACTGTTTTCTCTAGAATTCGCTTCACCCCTCGGTTTGCATTCTCTACTTGGCCACTAGTTTGCTGGTGGTATGTGGTGGAAAGACGGTGAGTGACCCTGTAGCGTGCTAGTGCCTTTTCCATGATGGAATTGCAAAAATGCGTACCACGGTCACTTATAATGGCTTTAGGAACACCGAAACGTGTAAATGGCTTCTTTAGAAATCTCACCACCGCTCGGGCATCATTAGTAGGCAAAGCTTGAGCTTCCACCCACTTTGAGACATAGTCAATGGCCACGAGGATGTACCTATTCCCACTCGATGAGGGGAAAGGTCCCATGAAATCAATACCCCAAACGTCGAAGACTTCAAGAACTTGAATGGGATTTTAGGGCATTTCATCCTTGGATGAGAGGTTTGCGGTATGTTGGCAACAGTCACATGTCCTAACGAACTCTATAGCATCTCAAACTACCGTCGGCCAATAGAAGCCACTATCAAAAACCTTTTGTGCGGTGACATTCGGCCCGTGATGGCCTCCCGTTAAACCCTCATGCACATGTCTTAAGAATATCCATTCCATCCTCTTTCGAAACACACCTCCTAAGTACTCGATCACCACCTATCCTAAAAAGGTACGGGTCATCCTAAATGTATTTCCTAGCATCCCTAAGAAACTTCTTCTTTTGTTGATGGGACATACCCTTCACAATGTCACCGTTTGCTAAGTAATTTGCCAAATCCGAAAACCATGGCAAACCCTCTACCTCGGCTCTAACGAAATCTATGGTTTCATGAGGAAAGATGTCTCCTATCGAATCCTCACGAACCTCCTCTCTCTTAGGATCCTCAAATCGTTATAAATGGTCGGTGGCTACGTTCTTCGCTCCCTTTTATCCCTAATTTCGATGTCGAACTCGGAGAGCAAAAGAATCCATCTAATGAGGTGTGGCTTGGCGTCTTTATTTTGGAAAAGAAAGCGCAACGCGGCATGGTCGGTGAACACGGTGGTTTTGGAAAGCACAAGATATGAGCGAAACTTATCAAACGCAAATACTACGGCTAAGAGTTCTTTTTCCGTTGTGGTGTAGTTCTCTTGAGCATCATTTAACGTTTTGCTCGCGTAGCAGATTGGATGAAAACGTTTCTCGATTCGTTGACCTAATACCGCACCTACGGCATAATCACTAGCATCGCACATGAGCTCAAAGGGCAAGCTCCAATTGGGCAAAACAAGGATAGGGGCACTAATGAGTTTTTCCTTTAAAAAGTCAAAGGCTTTAATGCACTCCTCGTCAAAGACGAAAGGTACATCCTTTTCTAGGAGTCGGGTCATGGGGCATGTGTGCAACGCCCATTTCATTACTTTTAAGTCTTAGATAGGTATAAACAATTATTTTAGAAAATTCGGAATGACCCGTTCGTATGATAAACATATCCCTGTTTTTACAACTCAATATCAAGTGGACTTGGACACTTGCAAAAGACTAAACAGAACCATTGCATAGATTTTTAAATAACTACCAACGTCTAGAAATTTTTAAAAGATCCAACAAGTTTACTTCAAAACCTTAGCTACTAAACCGAAACTAGTTACAACAAAAACACTTTTTGACCATAAACATTGATACTATAAGTAGCGGAAGCGCTTATACGCAAGCTTCATATGTGTGTTCGCTCCACGTCGTCGAACCGTCTAAGTTGAGGATTTACCTACATTAAACAACAAAACTTAAGAAATTAGTCTCGTTAACTATTTTACTTTTAATCTAAAAATTTCTGGCTTCGTTCCTTTATAAGTTTTCCTTCCACTTTTGCATTCACCTACCCGTTAAACGGGTCAAGCATATACTCTCATAAATGAGATAAGTCATACCATCCATAATCCGTTAACATCGGATTATTTACTTACAACATACCATATACTTTCAACCCGTATAACGGATTGAATATCATCCATTCAACATTCGTACTTTCATTCATAACCACCCATACATAACGGGTCGAATAATTCCTTTTCACTTGACTTGTTCAATACGAACCGGTCAATTTACATAACATATCATAACCTTTATATACATCATCCAATCCAAAAAAGATTGGCTATCTACTTATTAATCACCATAAACAAAAGTAACTAAGATTTGTATTTTTCGAACATTAGAATATCAAAGTAAAATTTGTATGCACAATAGAACATACCTCGATCTTGTACGCCTTCCGTTTTCCTAGTGCTTGTACCTTCTTCCTTCACGCCTACATTAACACATCCGTTCACTCATTTAGTCCAACCAATTCATTCTATCGTTTTCCATATTACACATATTTTCATCTCTTAAGCATTTCATCGAACACTTGGTAGGCATCGTATTTAAAGCATAAAGTACAAGCATATAAAGCATATCTCTACTAGTCCATTTTCACACAACATTCACAATCAATCTATTTTGCATAATTGTTTCATCCTACATCACTTTATTTATCATTTATGAATCACAACAAGATTATACATCTAAATTTACATATATGATTTTACTCCATTATCCTACTTATACTAACTTCTTAACAAGTGGGTTTTTGCTACAATCATACCAAATCATCAAAATCAAACATAAATTCTGCCTTATTTTACTATCTTAACCTTCAATTACACAAAGTTTTTCATAAACTCATGATTTTGAGCGAAACCCAATTCCTATGATTCATCAAAACACAAAATTGGACTTACCACTCTATTGAGTATGATAGGTTAATCGAAATTTGATGACATGCAACTGATTGACCTTGAATTCCCTTGTTGATTTGATGACTCTTGCAAGAACAAGGGTTAACCCTTGTCTTTCCTGCTCTGGTCGATCCCAAAACACGCACAAGGTGTGTGTTTTTGGGTTTACACCTTATTAATCTCTTTTAATTAAAACTTTTCACATTACCCCCCTCCAAGTTTGTTAAGTATCTAATTCAAACATTTCCATCATTTAACTTATCATTTATCATAACCCATCAACTAAGTTAAGTTTTATTCACTTTTACTTATTTTCATATTAATCAGTTTTTTGGGTGTTACAAGTCTACCCCCCTTAAAAGAGGTTTTGTCCCCAAAACCTGGGTACTTAACAAATTTAATATTTACATACCGAAGAGAAAAGGGTAGTGCCTCCGCATTTCATCTTCTGCCTCCCAAGTAAGTTCCAATCCCTTACGGTGTTGCCATTGAACCAACACTTGTCTAATGGCCTTGTTGCGGAGATTTTTCACCTTAATGTCTTTAATAGCTATCGGTTTTTCGACATAATTTAACCCCTTGTCCAATTCAATGTCGTTGAGAGGTACAAACGTTGTTTCATCTGCAAGGCACTTTCTCAATTGCGATACGTGGAAGGTATTGTGAATCCCGTCTAGTGTAGGCGGCAATTCTAAACGATATGCTACCCTTCCGACTCGAGCCAAAATTTTAAACGGTCCAATATAACGAGGACCCAACTTACCCCGTTTACAAAAACAGATTACGCCTTTCCACGGGGATACTTTTAGCAAAACATAATCCCCAACTTGAAATTCAATGGGACGTCTTCTTTTATCCGCATAGGACTTTTGATGATCCTGGGCCGCTTTCAGTCGAGCTCTAATCAAGTCAATCTTTTCATTTTTCATTGCTATTAGATCATTTGGCACAAGCTCCCTTTGCCCTACTTCACCCCAACATACAGGCGTTCTACATTTCCTCCCGTATAGTAATTCATAAGGAGCCATTTGGATACCGCTATGGTAACTATTGTTATAAGAAAATTCCACTAGTGGTAAATGGTCATCCCAATTTCCCTCAAAATCCAAGACACAAGCTCTTAACATATCAACAAGCGTTTGGATGGTTCGTTCTGATTGACCGTCAGTCTGAGGGTGATATGCGGTGCTTATGTGTAGCTTCGTGCCCATACTTTCATGAAACTTTTGCCAATAACGAGAGGTGAATCTCGTATCCCGATCTGAAACGATTAACAAGGGCACTCAGTGTCGAGAAATTATCTCGTTCGTGTAAACTTCCACCATTCTTTCCGAAGAGTAAGCCTCTCGAATAGGTAAAAAGTGTGCACTTTTTGTGAGTCGGTCTACGATTACCCATATTGTATCGTGCCCCTTTTTCGTTCTAGGAAGCTTGGTTACCAGATCCATAGTTATCTCCTCCCATTTCCACACCGGAATTTCCAAAGGTTGTAATTCTCCGTACGGTTTTTGATGCTCTGCTTTCATTTGGGAGCATGTTAAGCATTTCGCGACATACTTAACAATATCACGTTTCATACCCGGCCACCAATAATTTATCTTCAAGTCTCAGTACATTTTTGTTGCCCCGAGATGGATCGAATACCGTGACTTATGAGCTTCCTCGAGTAACGCGGTTTAGGCTTCGCAAAACCGTGGTATCCAAATTCGACCGAATCTCATTTTGAGCCCGATCGAGTTTTCTTCCAATTTTTCGGCTATACCTTTCATTCTCTCCTTCTTTGGGTCTCCTGCCTCTAGTGATTTTATTTGAGCATCTCGAATCATATCAAGAAGACGAGATGTAACTATCATCCTCATGGACTTTATTTGGATCAGAGGTGGATACTCTTTTCGACTTAATGCATCCGCTATGACATTTGCCTTTCCCAGGTGATAATGGATATCGCAGTCGTAGTCTTTAATAAGTTCCAACCATCTCCGCTGCCTCATATTCAAATCTTTCTGTTCGAAGAAATACTTGAGGCTTTTATGATCCAAGTAGATTGTACATCTCGTGCCATATAGATAGTGCCTCCAAATCTTTAAGGCGAACACTACCGCTGCCAATTCTAAATCGTGTGTTGGGTAATTTACTTCATGTGGTTTTAATTGTCGCGAAGCATAGGCGATTACCTTTCCTCTTTGCATCAAAACACACCCTAAACCCTGCTGTGAGGCATCTGAATAAACAATCAGGTCATCTGTCCCATCCGGTAGCGTTAAGACCGGGGGACTTGACAGTTTCTCCTTTAACATTCGAAAGGCTTCTTACTGTTCTTCACCCCACACAAACTTCTCTTTCTTCCTTGTCAATTTTGTTAAGGGTAGCGCTATCTTCGAGAAATCTTGTATGAACCATCTATAATACCCCGCGAGACCTAGAAAACTTCTTATTTCAGTTGGATTTTTCGGGGAAACCCACTTTATTACGGCCTCAATTTTTGTCGGATCAACTATAATACCTTTCGAATTTATCACGTGACCCAGAAACTGCACCTCTTTGAGCCAAAAGGCGCACTTTGAGAATTTTGCATAAAGTTTTTCTTCACGGAGAATTTCAAGCACTTCCCGCAAGTGCCTCGCATGTTCAGCCTTGCTCCGCGAATAGACTAGAATATCATCTATGAACACGATCACGGATTTATCTAGCATGGGTCGACATACCCGGTTTATAAGATCCATAAATGCTGCTGGCGCGTTCGTCAACCCAAAGGACATAACTATAAACTCGTAATGTCCATATCGGGTTCTAAATGCAGTCTTTGCAATGTCTTCTTCACGTACCCTGACTTGATGATATCCCGATTGCAAGTCTATCTTTGAAAACCAATTTGCCCCTTGTAACTGATCGAAAAGATCATCAATTTTGGGTAAGTGGTAGCGGTTCTTTATGGTCATTTTGTTCAGTTCCCTATAGTCGACACACATACGCATCGACCCATCCTTCTTTTTTACAAATAAGACGGGTGCTCCCCACGGTGACACACTCGGGCGTATGAAGCCCTTATCAAAAAGATATTGTAACTGTGTCATTAACTCCCGCATCTCAGTGGGGGCCAGCCTATAAGGGGCTTTCGCTACCGGTTTTGCACCCGGACTTAGTTCGATGCGGAACTCTACTTCACATTCGGGAGGGAGTCCCGGTAATTCCTCCGAAAATACGTCTAGAAATTCGTTCACAATCTCAACATCTTCGAGCTTCGGGGAACCTTGTTGAGCATCTGCCACGTAAGCTAGGTATGCCCTACTCCCGTTAAGTACATATTTAACGGCTTAAACGAGGGTACAGAGTTTCGCTTCCACCTTTCTCTCACCTTGTATATTTAATCGCTTTCCACTTGGAGATTGAACAAGTACTGTTTTAGTTTCACAATTAATCTACGCATGGTGTCGGGCCATCCAATCCATACCCACTATCATTTTAAATTCCCCCAAAACCATAGGTATGAGGTCGATATCAAATTCTTCATCCTCTATAGTGAACTTGCAATTTCTACAAATCTCGTGTAATAAATAGTTCTTACTATCGGCTATTTCTACCTCTAAGGGCACCGACATTCGTTCAATTTTAAACGAGGGATGATTTACTATTTCACTTGAAATAAACGACATCGTAGCTCTGGTATCAAACAAAACATAAATTGGCATAGAGTTTAATAAAAAGATACCTGAAACTACATTCGGATGAACCTTAGCTTCTTCGGATGTAATTTGGAACATCCTCCCTTTTGCCCTAGAACTCTCTTCCTTCTTTTCCTCTTTCTTTGATCCTTGCTGAAGTTTAGGGCACTCCGATTTAATATGCCCCTTTTGAAAACAATTGAAACAAGTCTTCGGGTTGTTGAGGCATTTGTAGGGCGGATGTCCCTCCTCACCACATTTATAACACCCCTTCTTGCCTAAAAGGTACTCCCCAGTATGAAGTTTCCCACATGTCTTGCAAGGGTAATACCGCCCTTTGACTTATCCTTCCTACCGTGTTCTTGAACTTCGCCTTCTTAGACGGACTTGAATTTGCCCCTTTTTTCTGCCGACCTCTTTTCACCACGCTCCTCTTGTCTTTTGAGTTCAAGTTCTCTATCCCGAGCCAGATTGATAAGCTCATCGAGAGTCTCACATTTTGAGGGAGTGATAAACTCAATATATTTTGCCTTTAATATGCCATAATAACGATTGATTTTCATTCTTTCTGTCTTCGCAAAATCTCCACAGAACTTCATCTTATCCAGAAAGGTGTTTGTAATCTCGTTGATTGTTTCGTTCTTCTGTCGGTGGTGCAGGAATTCCTCCTGTATCTTATCAATAGTTGACTGAGGACAATGATATCTCATAAAATGCTCCTTGAATTCCTGCCAAGTCATCGCTTGAAGCTAATCCTCACCTTTTTCCTTGCAATACGTGTCCCACCAATCTTTCGCTTGAAAGGTGAGTTGCCCAGTAGCGAACATCACTTGGTCTTCCTTATCACATCGACCTCGTATGAACACTGCCTCTATGTTTGAGATCCATCGTTGACATGCTATCGGATCAATCTTGCCATCGTAAGTTGCGGGGTTGCACGACATGAAATCCTTGTACGTGCACCTTCATTCCTTGCCCTTACTTCTAGACCCCTCAATCATCTCTTTTAACTCCTCAATTTTACTAGACATCATAGCATCTACCACCCCTAAGACACGGCTTTCGACTTCTTGAGCTAACTTGGGAACATTAGCATGTATCACCTTTTCTGCCGCTTCCATGACTTTATTATCGAATGCTTCCTGTCGTGCTGCTTCAGCATTGTCCACATTTCCTGTATCCGCCATCTACATCAAACGTTCTGTTGGTCCCAGTTTTGGACTTAAAAACTTCTTCTCACGTAATATGGCAAGTGATTTCAGTAAATGTGAAAAAGATGTGCGGAAATGGAAATCAGACTTTCAAGAAACAAGACCTACAGAACTATCAAGTTTATATCACTTTGAAACAAAATAGTTTACAATGTGATTGTAAGATTATTATCTAATACAAATGAATCTTGAATTCTGTGGGTGAGAGGGCAATGGAGTTTTGTAGTATGTATGAATGCTAAGCTTAACTCATTATCTTCTGCTTGGTGAGCCTTCTATTTATAGAAGGCTGGGTACATGAATAAACAATTGTTTATTCATGCAATAAGTCCTGCAAAAAGTAGCCATTTGACATATTCATTGAATCCAACAGTCAAGTTGCCTTTGTAATCATGATATCCAATAATGTCAAGTTGCTTCGGTTATTGTGGCAGGATAGAGCTGATTTTTAGACAAGTGGGGTATTCATCAGAATTTCTGATAAACCACTTCATCAGAAATTCTGGTGAACAAATCATCAGAAAATCTGATGATCAGAATCGTCAGAAACTGATGATATTTCATCAGAAATATCATCAGATCCATCAGAAATGACCTTCTCTGATAATCTTCTTTAGCTCTTGATCAACTTGTGATTCTTTGAAGTAGATGCTATTCATTTCAGTTGTCCTATCTGATCTTCTTCTTCTTGTTGTGATCTTCAGGACTTTTATCTTCTTCATAGATCCAGTTGAATCTGATTTTCTTCAATACTTACAAATAAAGTTTCCTAACAGTTTCCCCCTAAGTATTGTTAGAAAATGAACTATCTTTATCTAACATAAACAACTTCAACTAATTCTTGAAAAGAAAGTTCAAACAACTAAATTCAGAAACAAAAAACATAATCAAACCAACCATTGTTCAAAACAGACAATTGTAACATATTGTTCACAAAAACAGCAATTTAGTCTCATCAATTCATCAATTGATCTTCACTCCACTTCTGTATTTGTCTCCTGGTTTCAGTCTTTTCTTGTGATCAATTGCCTTTTGAGTTTCCTTGTACATTTCTTTGTACCATCCTCTGGATTCCATCCATTTATCAATGCAATCTTCAATTGTTTTTCTCAGCTGTTCATTGTTCTTTCCCTTCTTTTTGAGCTGCTCTTGCTTATCATTCATGCAGTTCTTTATGTATTTCAGAGTTTGGTTTAAATACTTGCATATTTCACATATTCTGAATAGAGCTTTCTCATCATGAGCATCTGTGAAGACTACACGCATTTCTGGTTTGTCAAAGATTGCTCCAGTTCTTACTAGTTTAGAAGGAATTTCAGCTAGAATTGTGTTGTTGGGAGGAGGTAACAGCACTTTGTTGCTATACTCAAAATTGATACACAGACCAAAGTCTGCTAGTGTAGCCCTTTTATATAACTTTACTCCTACACTTTTGAAGCTATCAAGGGCTCTTCTGATCACAACCGAACCACTTTTATCTCTATCAATGATATTCTTCATTTTGACTATGCCCATTGGGTGAATATCATCAGCCAGATTTCCATCAGTAACCTTTTGTTCACTGTTATCTTTTCTGATCAAGGTATACTTGTTCTGTCCTTCATTGCCTAAGATACCTCCTCCAGTGGTCAAAATATCGATTCTTTCAATAGATACTATTGGATTGGTCATCTGTTTGTGAAGAATTTCCAAGCTTCCATTGTTCCCGATTTCAACAATACCTTTACTCATTGGAGAGAGTGGCCTTTTTGGGTTCTCTTCTGGACCTTTCTAGTAGTAGTGCTTTAGATGTTCTTCAGGGTACATAATTGTGTGTAAATCACCTTTCATCACTTCTATTTCTTTGATGTTTCCATCTGAATCTTCTCTCATCACTTTTCTTGGCCTTTTTAAGGAGGTCACTTCATGTTCCATTCTTCTCTTTTGTATCCATCTTTATGCTGAACTCTGTTTCTCCTGTGAGAGCTGTGGAAGATGACTGAACTGGAACATGTTCTTTCTGTTGGACCCTTGAAGTATCTGGCTTTGGAATGTTTGGTGGAGGACCCATGAGTAACTTTAACATAATAGGAGGGGGACCCATGGGCTGCTTCTGTTTTTGAGTTGTTGAAGTTTCTGATTGTTTGGTTTGATTTTGTTGAATGGTTTCTGTTTGTTGTTGAGGAGTTTCTGACTCTCCTGCTTGTCTCTCTTGTGGAATTAGGGCTTTCAGTTCATGAAGATCAACTTTTGCTAGCCTGGCAACATTATACTGCAACCTCTTTACTAATAGATGAACATTAGCAAGAGTTTGAGTATTTGTTTCTTCTTGTTTCTTCATTTTCTGATACTCCAGATTTTCTTGATTTTTCTGTGCAGTTAATTCCACCATCAGCTTCTCAAAAGCCTCAGCCCTGCTGCTGTTGTTGGATCTGAGGAACTGTATTTCTTCAAGAATTCTTCCTGAACTTGAGCTTTCTCCTGCAGTTGCAACCTCAGCCTTCTGTTTCTTGATCTCTTGCAGTTCTTTGAGAACTTTCTTGAGTTCTGATTAACTTTCTCTATTTTCTGATGACTCTTGCAGTTTGTTGAGGGCTGCAGTGTTGTCTTCTGTTTGCTTCTGTACAGCTTTGACAATTTCTGAAAAAACTTTGATATCTGATTTGTCATTTCTGATTTCTTCCGGTATCAGATCAAGTTTTCCTTATGTGGCTGTTTTCTCAGTACAAACAGCAACTGTGTCTTCAAGTTCCTTGTGAAGTTGTTCAGTGGACATAGATTGGTGTCCTTGGTAAATAGGTGGAACAACAGATGTTCTACCTTTAACACCAGCAGAAAACATATTCTCTGCTGTTCTGAGGTTAAGAGGATTGAAATATTCCATATTCTCTGTACCCTCACCAGAAAATTGAAACACATTCAAGTTCTGGTTTTCCTCATATCCTTGAACCTTTTCAGGTTCTCCATGAGTTGTTGAGAAACTCTTAGTTTTCTCATCCAGGTTTCCTTGATCAGTAGACTGATCTCCACCTGTTGCCACCACATTTTCTTCTTCAGAATCTGATTCAGAAAATGGGTCTTTGGTTCCACTCACATTTTGTTTTGTAGAAACAGTGGCTCTATGTAAAAATTCATATTTTCCTTGAATTGAATCATCAGAATCACTCTCATAAATAAGAAATAAGTTTAGTTTAGAGTGTTGTGCACCTATTTCTCCCATATGTGAGATTTCAGCATGATGTTCTTCTACCACAGGACTCATGTTCACATCTTCATCAGCTGGGTGAGGATCTGATTCACCCTGCTGCTCCATGGGGGACACACTTTCAAAAACTTCTCTGTTTTCTGGCTTTTTGCTTAACATCTTCAGGTATTCTGCTCTGTATGGTGAATCTTCTGGTATCAGATTCAACACTTTTTCTGACAGAACAGGTACATCATAGTCTGACTTCCAAGACCTTACAGCAGTCCAAGGTTTCATAATTTATGTACTCTACATATTGTCTGATGCTGGAATTTCTAGGTTCCTTTCAGAAAATGCATCAGAAATTATGATTGACAGAAATCTGGGAAAAGGTAGATGTGAATCTATCATTCCAGCATTAGTCAGAATTGATCTTCTGATCAGATTAAATATTTTTGTTCCAAAATCAATGTTCAACCCATTAATGAGACTGAACATGATTGTTAGAATATTCATATTTGATGATAGACACTTGTTCAGAATTTCCATTAAAACTTGCCAGAAGGCAGGTAGCTTGTTCCTCTTGAATTCATTGATTTTTGAAATCTTTGTCTTGTAACCCATTACAGCATCGAGTTGTGAGAACATATCTTCTTTTTCTGGTGCTTCTTCATAGCTTTGGTTTAAGGGTACTTCCAAACATTCCCTTATTTTCTCCGGTGAGATTGTAATAAAGATATTTCCGCATACGTGTGATGTTAGCTCGATTTGATTTGAGACTTTGAGAGTTTTTACAACTTGTTGTAAGAGTTTTTCTGGTACCTCTCTGGTCTTTGTGAGAGCTTGAGCTATCGGGCATCTGATCAGAAATTCAATGAGAATTTGACACTTTATATCATATTCTTCAATGTTATCGTTCATTGCTTCATTGTTGCTCTTTAATGGAAGAAATTCAGCTTCGGTGATGAAAGGAACAGAGTATTCGATTGGTGGCATATTGATGTTGATAGCAGCCATTGAGAATTTGGGTTTTTTGTTTTGGAAAAGGGTTTTTAGGGTTTTGAGTTTGAAGGTTGAAGATGGAAGTCTCTGTTTTTGAATGAGGTATTTATAGTGTATCGAGACAGAGATTTTTGAGTGTTTTTCGTAGGTTGTTTGTATTCAAGGTAGTTAATGACACCTTAATGATGTTTTAATCTGTTTAGGAAACAACCATTTTTGAAAAAACCTTTGGTTTATCTCTTATTTAATATAAATCTTTTGATGAAAATCAGAGATTCCAAAGATTTTGTAGATAAACACTAATGTCCAACTTGCACATTTTCTCCATGTGGGACCCCTTTTGTTTCAAAAAGTTCCAATAGAAACCTTTTCTTAGATTGTGTATCTTCTCAAGTTTTCCTTTTGATGATATATATCAGAAAATCTTTGAATAAAGCTTTTGAGAGTTGGATTTTCTTCATATTTCATCAGAATGCATTTGATTCATTTACAGAGATTGAATCAGCAATTTTTTTTTTTGAGATGAGAGGGAATAAGTAGAGTTCCGAGATTTTTACTTACATTGCAGTTCTGAACTCCACACCTTTGTTCTGATTACCAGGAAGTGTTTGCCATACAGCTTGTTCCAGTCCTCAGAAAAAAAATATTTTGAAAGAAACTTATTTAAAAAATTTAGATGGTTATAAGTTTCTTTGAATCTGGTTAAAGGCAATGTTTTCTAATGTTTCTATCTGTTGTTTTGTCAGACTTCCTGGTTGTCAAGAGATTTTTATGATAAAGATTTGATTTTCTGATATATTATCAGATTTTCTAGTTATTTTGAGAATTTTCTGGTGTATGAACAGATTCTGATGACTTAATGGTTTTTTTGAAAAATTACCAGATTTTCTGATTGATCATCAGATTTACTGAGTTTCACTTAATCTATCAGACTTCATTTGAGTTTTACCATATTTTTATTGCATTTATCAGACATGTTGTTTTAGTTCCCCCTAAATCTATTGTCATGTTTTTATGTTTTTTTTTAAGTAGACAATCAATAAAGAAAAGAAAATATCATTAAACAAGAAAAAGAGAAAAAAAAAACAGATAAAACAAGTAAACTACACCTACTCCTCCTCCAGCACGTTGTACATGCACTTCTCATATAACCAGAGACTGGTTATTCGACCAGTGTGATTCGTTGATGGGACCAGGGTAGGATCTATTATGTTTTCTTGAAGTGCCAGCTCGGCCCTTGGATACCAGCTTCTCACTCCTCCGAAGTCCAGCTGACTGGTAATCACCATGGTTACGAATCGAGGGTAGATCAGAAAAGGTTGACGGTCGTGAATGTTTGCTTCTAGGTCTCTCATGAGAAACTTAGAAAAGTTGTAAGGTTTTTCCTGTACAACAGCATGAATCACCTCCATCATCCTATGGGACAGCTCGTTGAAGTGTCCAATCTTCTTAGAGAAGCAGACACTGAGCTGTGTCACCAAATACTGGAAAGGTGGTATAAAACCAGATTTGCTAACCTGCCTTGACACGTTGTTTGTATGATAGCCCATTTCTGTCAAGGTCTGTTGCACATCTGCCTTATCCAGGAAGGTGTTTTCTTGACCATTACCCAGCCAGAGGACATCTCTAAGAGTTTCCTCCTTTAGGGTAATTTTGACCCCCATAACCTTACTCTCAATCCACATGGAAGTGCCACTGAAAATGATTTCAGAGTTCCAGCAGAATTCTTGAAGAAGTTCTGGATAGATGGTGACATGCGTAGATACAGCGAAGCCCAAGGTACTTCGCATGATCATGTTATACACATACCTGTGAAGAGGGAGAGGGAATTGTGTTACTTTCATCATTTTAGACCTAAGTCTAAGATTATGATGTCTGTGAAGAGGGAGAGGGAATTGTGTTACTTTCATCATTTTTGGGCGACCCATTTTAAAATAAGAAATTTCTGATGAAGAGCTTTTTTGAAGAGAAGATTTGTTTGGTGTGAAGAAAATCTTTTTCAGGTTGTTAATATTTATAACCGAAAGTGATAGTTGTGCCATAAATGTTACTAACAGCCAAAGTTCCAAAGAATTTCATTTCCATTTCAATCTCTTCAATTAAGATGATATCTGTTGCAGTTGCAGTGAGAATATGACAGTCTTCAAGGCCCATATGTGTGAGTAAGCATTGAATAGCTAGGCGGCTACTTTCATAGCTCCTAATCATTTTAGTGCCTACGTGTCTCTTAAACTTCTTATGAAAAAATGACGTTGCATGCATTGGTAGTGTAAGAAAAAAAAATTCAATAATCTGCAAAAATTTTCTAGTGACGGTTGATTTTCTCTGCTATATTGAATTTTATCTTAATGCATGTTACTTTTCCCCCTTTTTGTTTTTTTTTTAATTTAAAAGAAAGAGAAGAAAATACAAAAACAGACTATACACAGATATGAATTTATACAATATGTGGGATATGCATGAAGATGGAAGTTTTTAATGATTACTAATCATTCTGATGTTTCAACAAGGTTTCTGATTTTATATCAGAATTTCTGATGATTTCACCAGATTTTCTAATATTTCTTCAGATTTTCTGATGAATCATCATTTACTGATGATTCATCAGATTTTCTGATGTTCCATCAGATTGATGGATTTCTTTGTCAGAAACCAGTTGAATTGTTCTTTGATTATCAGAACTTTGATGTTCATCAATTTGGTTTTCAATTTGTGTCCTTGTGTTTTCTGAAAAATCTTCATCTTTTATATTAACCAGGCCAAGTTTGTTGATCAAAAAATTGTGTCTCTTTTCATCAAGAGGTTTTGTAAAGATATCAGCAATTTGGTTTTCAGTTGGAACAAAATACATTTCTATGTTACCTTTCTCCACATGATCTTTTACGAAGTGATATCTGACATCTATGTGTTTGGTTCTTGAGTGATGAACTGGATTTTCTGTTATTGCAATAGCACTCGTTGAATCACATAGAATTGGTATTTTTGTCAGATTTACTCCATAATCTTTCAGTGGAGTTTGCATCCACAGCACTTGTGAACAGCAACTTGCTGCTGCTACATATTCTGATTCTGCTGTTGATGTGGCAACACAGTTTTGTTTCTTGCTTGCCCAACATACCAATTTTTCTCCCAAGATCTGACAGGCACCAGATGTGCTTTTTCTATCAATCTTGCACCCTACATAATCTGCATCTGTATATGCAATTAATTCAAGGTTTATATCCTTTGGATACCAGAGACCAAGTTCTGATGTGCCTTTTAGATATTTGAAAACCCTTTTTACAGCTTTTAGGTGGGATTCTTTAGGATCACATTGATATATGGCCAGAGAGCATGTTGCAAACATAATATCTGGTCTGCTTGCAGTTAAATATAACAATGATCCTATCATCCCCCTATAGGTTTTAATATCTACACTTATTCCATCTTTATCAGAATCTAATTTGTTCCCTGTTGCCATGGGAGTTTTTGAAACATAGCAGTTTTCAAGTGAGTATTTTTGTCGAATTGTTTTCACATATTTTGATTGACTCAAAAATATTCCATCAATTCTTTGTTTTACTTGTAACCCCAAGAAAAAGGTTAACTCACCCATCATACTCATTTCAAAGTGGCTGGTCATTAACTTTTAAAACTTTTTACAGAATGTTTCATTTGTTGATCCAAATATAATGTCATCAACATATATCTGGACCAACAAAGTATGACCTTTGTGTGTTTTGAGGAAAAGTGTTGCGTCAATGGTACCTTTAGTAAACCCAGAATTGAGTAAGAAGTTTGATAGTGTTTCATACCAGGCTCTAGGAGCTTGCTTCAAACCATACAAGGCTTTGTTTAATCTGTAAACATAATTTTGAAATTTTGGATCAACAAAGCCTTCTGGTTGCTGCACATAAACTTCTTCCTCAATTTTACCATTCAGGAAAGTTGATTTTACATCCATTTGATAAACTTTGAAATCTTTGGATGCAGCATAAGCAAGAAAAATTCTTACAGCTTCTAATCTAGCTACCGGTGCAAAAGTTTCATCATAATCAATACCTTCTTGTTGACAATAACCTTTGACCACTAAACTTGCTCTGTTCCTGGTGATTATGCCATTTTCATCAGATTTATTCATGAATACCCATTTTGAGCCAATGACAGATTTGCCATTTGGCTTGGGTACCAGATCCCATACCTTGCTCTTTTCAAACTGATCAAGCTCTTCTTGCATAGCTTGAATCCAGTCTGAGTCATTCAGAGCTTCTTTGACAGACTTGGGTTCTATCTTTCTTAAGAACCCAGCAAATGCACACTCATGTGCAGTTGCAGATCTTGTTCTCACACCAGCTGTTGGATTGCCAATGATGTCAGAATGAACATGTCCTTTGATCCATCTTAACTTGTTGTGAAAAGTTGTTGGTTCTGATAGATTTGAAGTTTCCCCCTACACTGTTGCGTCAGTTGTGTGTATTGTATCAGAATTCTGATTTTCTGATGTACTACTCACTTGTTCTGCAGGGTTAGTACATGAAGTATCTATTGATTTGTTTTTGAAAGAATTATCATGTTCTAAGAAATCTTCAGTTATCATTTCAAAGAGATGTTCATAATTTTCTTGTTTGTCAGAAAAATTTATTTCTTTCATGTATTCATCAGAAACCTCTGTTTCTGATGAGTCATCAAATGAAACATACAGACTTTCTCTGATTGTCCTTGTGTTGAGAATAAAAATTCTATATGCTTTTGAGGACAAAGAATAACCAAGAAAAATACTTTTTTCTGCTTTTCTGTCAAATTTTTCAGGGCTTTCAAAATAATTGAAAACAAAACATCTACAACCAAATGTATGTAAAAATTTTACACTTGGAATCCTTCCATTAATAATGTTGTAGGGTGTTTTGTTTAGCCTTTTGTTGATTAGTGTTCTATTTTGGGTAAAACAGGAATTTGCTATTGCTTATGCCCAAAAATGGGTGGGCATTTTAGCATAAGCAAGCATTGTTCTGGCAGTTTCTACTAAGGTTCTATTTTTTCTTTCAACTACCCCATTCTATTGAGGTGTTCTGGGAACAGAAAAATCATGAGAGATTCCTTTACTTACAAGAAAGCTCTCAATTTTTTAATTCTTAAACTCTGTCCCATTGTCTGATCTGATCCTTCTGACTGTTAGTTTTAACAGATTTTCAATTTTCTTGATAAAATTAATGATCAGATCAGGAGTTTCACTTTTCTTCCTTAAAAATTTGACCCATGTGTATCTGGAAAAATCATCTACTATTACTACTATGTATTTCTTTCCAGAAAAACTTTCTGTACTTATGGGTCCACACAAATCCATGTGTAAAAGTTCCAAATTTTGTGTGATAGAGGACTCAGGAATTGATTTATTTGAGCTTCTTTTTGATTTTCCCATCTCAGAAGCTTCACAAATTTTATCCTTCTTTGAGGATATAAAAGGTAATCCTTTTACCAGACCCTTGCCTGCACATGATGGTCCTAAAATGGAATGATTAGAGGGTTTTTGGTACCCAGGCTTGCTTGGGTACTCTTTCTGATGAGATTTTAATCAGATTATTTTCTCTTAATGGCCTTTCATCAGAATATCTGTTGTATGCTGAGCCATAGACAGATTTTTCATTTTTCTTTTGGAGATGGTGTTGAACAAGCTTCAGTATGTCAACACACATACAAGATTTATCAGAATTTTCTGATATTCTTTCTTGTGATGAAATGAGTGGATAATTTTGAAAAGATGATTGAACTGCTTCTGGAGTCTTTAAAGATTCTTGTTTGCATTCACTTCCTTTTGGTTTGAAGTTGGGTTTTTCAAAAGAGTATTCAGAACAGGTTGACTTGCAAGATTCAGAATCAGATTCTGATAAAAATTTATCAGAAATCTGATGGGTTGCTTTTACAAAGACAGTGGGTTTACTTCCTCTTATTTTTACATATCCTAAACCCTCTCCTTTGTTCTTTGGTGTGGACTCAATGAAATTTATGAATTCTTTGGCTTGTTGAAAACCTCTTACATTAATTTCTTTATCATTGATTTTCTTGTAAAGATCTTTTCTTTCATTTTCATAGAACTCAATTTTAGCTCTTTGATCTAAACTTTCTTCTATAAGTAATTGGTTTTCAAGAATGATTTTATTCATGTTCCTTTGCAACTCATCAGATTTTTTAATATCTGATTGATGTTTATCTTGCAGATTTAGAAAATCTGACATGAGCTTGTTTAGCTTGTGTTCAAGATCAAGATTATCTAAATTTACCTTTTGTCCTAAAGTTTCTGGTAGGTCATCAGAAAGTGTCATCAGACAGAAATTAGCCATTTCCTCTTCTTCTTCATCAGAAGAATCATCAGATAGCCATGTATCTGTCCCAGCAATTAAGCTGACTTGTTGCTGCTTCTTTGCTTCTTCTAGCTTTTTTTCATAATAAGCAACATCCTTGAGCTTCTTGGTCTTGCATTCTGATGCATAGTGGCCTCTTTGCTTGCACTTGTAGCACACAACTTCAGCCTTCCCCTTATCTTTAGATCTACCTTCTTCCTTAGATCTTCCATCCATCCTCCCTCTGTCACTTCCCTGGTATCTCTGGCTTCCTCCCCTCAACCTCTGCTCAAATGTTTTGGTGAGCAGTGCTATTGCTTCAGCAAAAGCTGAAAAATCTGATGATGTATCAGAAATTTCAAGATTTTGGCTGTTTGATGGTTGTGGATCATTGGTAGGTGGTGTTCTTTGTGAGTTTGAGATAAGAGCTAAAGTTCCCCCTCTTTGAATGGTTTCTTCAAATATTTCTTCCTCTCTGGGGATCAAGATGTTGTATAAGTCATGAAGACACATATTTCCTAGTTCTAAGGTTGAGGACAAAGTCATGGTTAGACTTCTCCATTCTCTAGGTAAAGCATCTAGAAATTTTATGTTTCTTTCATCATTTGATTTTGTTATACCAAATTTCTTTCATCTCGAGGTTGAGATTTCTTTTAAGGGGGTGAGGATGTAACACCTCGGAAATTTGTGTCGAATTATATAATGACACGTGTTCAATAAACTCTCATTTTATGCAACGTTGTTTGGCGAGAGGGACTATTTAGAATGTTGTGAAGGAACATTATATGTCAACATGCCAATTTTATGGCCTCTAAATGACGCTTACGGATCGTAAGCCATTAGTGCTTACGGACCATAAGATAAGAATTTTATGGCATCTAGCAAGCGGTTACAGACCGCAAGGCATTAGTCCTTACGGTCCGTAAGGTGTTCAAAACAGTGGGCCCTCAACTGGCTTACGGACCGTAAGCTCAGAGCCCATACGGTCCGTAAGGACTGTATCTGGGCAGATTTTTGTTTGCTGCCCAAGCATTTCTGCCATGTTGCCACCTATCTCGCACTCTTTCCATCCGTGCTCAATTTTTGACACCACAAATACACCTGGGATGATCTTGTATCAGTCCCTAACACTTGGCAAGTTCTTGTGCAATCCCAACTAGTATAAATAGCAAGCTTAGTTTACTTAGTCACTTGCTCATTTCTTTGATTTCTCCTCTATCACTCATAATTGGAGTTTGCCTCTTCCAAGAGGCCTCCCCTGAGTTCAATATTTCTATAGGATCACAAGTAAGTGTTACTCTGCTCATTTCGTTTTATAGGCTAGAATTTAGCCGAAAGTCAAGCAAATTGACTTTTGCTTTGACTTTCGGTTTAGACCATTATGGTCCAGCCATTGTTCGAATTGAACATGGCTACATGATCGTAATAAGGTAGGTGTAATCCCTTTAAAGGGCACCTCCTGGAAATCATGTTAAGTTGGTCAAATGACAGGTCAAATTTATGTTTAATAAAAAGTCAAAACGCAGATTTTCAAAAAACTTATAAACTGAACTTGTAAAGGTTTAAACTCACATTTTTTACATAATATCAGTTGGTAAATAATATTAGAACACGCCTAAACATGTCCATCCCACCATTTCCAGTTTACATGTCGGTTCGCAACCGAAAGTCAAGCAGTTTGACTTATGCTTTGACTTTCGATTCTGACCCGAATTAGCAAACTTAGCTACTGATTCTAAGTTGCATTATGATCATAATTACATGTCGCATAACCCTTTATGGTTATACTACTTGATCATAATTGTTTGTCGAGTTTTTTGCAAGTTCTTGAATTATGCCATAAAAATACCAATTATGCCCTTTTGTGCATAAATGGGTTTTAAACGATAATATGCATACAAAATGGATAACCTACAGATGTGGTAACATAATTAACATGTTTTGGCATCATGAACTTGTTTATGGCTCATCTGATCACCCGATACCGCATATGCGCGTACGGTTAGTTTATGTAACTAGTTTACGTAAGTTAACCGAATCGGATCAATTCTTTTCATTTTCACTTCAATTCCAGAATGTAATCATGTTTACCCATATAATACAAGTCTTAGTACTTGTCAGGGTTTAAACTACATTCTATCCGGTCACCGCTTAATCTAGCGTATCGTACCGTTTTCATTATTATAAGTTAATTGGTCCAAATCTATTACTTGAATAGGACTCGTTAACATTCTAATTGGTTATTATACCACTCATTCCAGACTAGGGCGTCCAGTAGATTGTAACCATGCTAAGCTAATTGTTATATCGGCTGTGCTTATTATTATATCTTGACTCTATGATATTAAGCGAGGTAAATATTCTTAACCTATTTTCCCTATACGAGCTTGGGATATGGTATATTATTACCGCTTGGTCAGGTATGGTAACAAAGACCTATGTGTCGGGAATCCAAATACTCTGTTTTTTAATTCATTTTCCTTAATAACTTAAACATTGTGGGTTAATGCGACCGTGTCCTGGATATCCTCGGCTCGTTTAATTGCAAATGGCCACAACTTAAGCATAGGGTGTAGGCATACACCTGGCAGATGCTAATGCTATATTAAAATATTTTTATAACCAAATACGGGTTTGCCCAATAAGGGTATTAAAGTGGTGTGTCGGTTAATCATGTTCTCGGCATAGTTTACGGGCCCCATATGAATTGACAAGCATGAAAAACTGATAACATGAGAAATAGTTTATCCCAAGTTATTTATGAAAATATATGTGTCATTGTGTACATGAAAATGATTTTGAAATATTTTCAAAATGTGTCAGGTATTTGTATTTACCAATGAAAACTAACGTATCTTCAAATGACTAAGCGCAGGTTGCAAGGTTACGAAATAGGCTGGAAGTTTCCTGGTAAATGCTTAAGAGGAATCTGCAACTCCTTGCATTGAAGCCTAGTAGTCTGTTATGTAATATTTTTGTTTTTTTTTTATCCGCCTGTGGATCTTTAGAATACTTATGTCTGTATAATTAATTTGGAACATTCGGACACTTTAATATGTAATAGTATTTTAAATCCCAAGACTTCCGTTGTTTTATATGTGTATCTATATCAATCTCGTCGCATACCCCAAGTCCGGGTCCACCATGAAATACAGGGTGTGACAAAAACCTTGAGTGAAAAAAGCTTTGTTGATTAGCTTTAGTAGGAGCAGGAGTGGTAAGAGGTGCTTGGACATGTGAGATAGGAATTTTAACATATTGGACTTGAGGAACGGGTGTTTGAATATAATGCACGGGGATAGGACTAATGCTTTATCCAAAGTGGGCAGTGTTTTGAACATTTGGTGCAAGGGTGTTTTGGGTATTTTGATAAAAGTGTTGTTGACTATTGATTGAGGTCTTTGATTTGGATAGGATATAAATAGTTCAAAGTTACTTGTTTGATTTCTGCACTCCCTAGCAAAATGACCTAGCATATTACACTTAAAACACTTTATCTTGGATCTATCCAACCCTACCCTTGACCTCCCATTAAGTCCTCGATATCTCCTCCCAGTTCATTTATAAAAGTTGTTTGCTCTAAGACTTAGTAGGACCACTTGGTGCTAAATACCATTTCCTCCAAGTCAGTGGGGTCAATATGTTTTAGATCATAAAGAACAAACCACAAATTATCAGGACTGTGACTTTCATTTTTTTTCTGTAAAAGCACAGTTTGAAGAATATTGATCAGAATTGATTATGATTGATATATCAATGTAGTGATCAAAACTCTGAGCATTTGATATTCCTGATGATGATCCCCCCTGACTCAGAAGTTCTGTGTTTCCAAAAACATAATCGTCAGACACTTTTCCAGTTTCCTGGAGCTTATATTTTTGAACAAACTCTCTTTCAAATGTCAAGAGCTTTCCATGAAGTTGAGTCAGGGTCATATCCTTGAAATTTAGGCTTGTTCTCATCACAATGGCTAGTGTGTCCCACTTCTCAAGAAGTGATCTTAAAAATTGGTTACTTGAATTTGATTTTGAAAACTCTTTGTTTACCAACTTTAATTCACTGATTAAACAAGAAAATCTCTCAAATTGATGTGTAAGGGTTTCTCCCTTAACGTGTGAAATCTCATATTGTTAGTTAAGGACTTCTCGAGTGTTCTCCATCACATCCTCTATTCCACCAAACTGCTCTTTCAATGCATCCCATAACTCTTTAGCACTGTTGTATTGTAACAGGTCGGCATAGATTTCACTAGGTAGAGCCATGGCCATAATGCTAAGGCCTTTGCATCTAGCTCAAATTTTTGAAAATCTTGCTTTGAGTAATTTTCTGGCTTCTTTGGCTCTTGAACATTCGGTTTTTCTGCACTAGGTACCATTGGAATGTGAGGTCCGAATATAACGAACTTCCAACACCCTGTGTTATGTTGAGCAAATATGTACCAGATATTATACTCAGATCTAACAAGCATAAGAGGCTTGTTGCTGAAGTCGGTATTGTGGGGATCATTTTGTGCCATTTTCTTTTATTCTTTTGAAGAAAAAACAGAGTATTTGTGAAATACTTTTGAATTCTACACTCTATAACTCTAAGTTATGAAGAGATTGGTTATCTATGTGAGCTGATCTTTGTATATTAAGCTGATTGTGAAATCGAGTTTAATGTGACCAAGCTCTGATACAAATTGTAGGATCTCAAGTCTACAATACTTATGAGCTTAAGACATGAAAAACAAACAATTTCTAAAATGTAACTTAAATAAAGTAAACACACAAGCAGGAAGATATATGAAAACTGTTTTATATTGAAATCCAAAATTTACAATTACAGTAAAATTGTCACACCCCCAAATTCCACCATGGGGAGTATCACCGCTTGGAGGCGTGACATGACCAGTATCGAGCCACCAATCATATTGAACAACGTATTTAAGTAAATGAAATCAACCGCAATACAATTGGTGACCAAAAGTAAGTTAACCAAGTTCAATTTAATCAGCGGAAGCATAAGACGTTAAACCAAATCATAAGTTCGTAGTTCATAAGTTTTAAAGACTCAAAACATAAGTTTCATAAGTTCATAAGGTTCATTTAATAAGTACGGAACATAACAGTTCGCATCCCACAACGACCACCTCCATGTGCAAGCTCCATAGCATCTAACGACTTGCAAAGCATGTAATAACGAGTCAACAACAAAGTTGAGTGAGTTCACGGTTGGTTGTCCATTTTAGAGTTGTTTCCAAAAAAAACATAGTTTAAACTTAATCAGCTATCCAGCCGTGGGGGTCACCCCATAGTTCGAAAACGTTTATTAGTTAACCATCCCATGTTCACCTTCCCTGGCTATCCAGCCCGGCACTCCGGCCGTGGGGACTACCCCATTATTTAAACTACCAGACTCGTTTATCCTATCGACTGCTAACGAAAACTTAATGTGCCCTAGCGTCGGTGTCTATCATCACCGACGTGCCATAGTCCATTAGTACACACCCGTCCAACTGGCACGGTGTGAGGTTTGTTAAACCTAATAGCGCTATTAACTAATGACCCGCTCGCCATAGCCTCGGCGATTAAGTCGATACAAAAAGGGAGGGACTGCGTTGATAGAGTTCTAGTCTAGTAAGTCTAATCCGTCCCAACAGGACGAGGAATTTACATTCCTGAACACGTCCCAAAGGACGAGGAATCCCTATTCCTGAACCCATTCCCATTCCCACCGGGAATTACCATGCTTTGTAGAAAAGTGTGAACTCACCTCGGTTTGCTCGGTTAGGCTCTCATAAATAGCTAACAGTCAAGGTCGGTCAATCACGTCCTATTATGATTACCAGTTAGTCATTTAGTGGTTTCAAATAGAGCACAAAGTTCCTACACGTATCTATCACATAACATGCATCACTTTAACGGTTTATGCTCATATAAGCTCCCCATCTATTCCCGTTCATAAGCAAACATACGACAATGCACATAACACTTTTATTGACATATAACATGTTAGATTATTCTCAGATAACCTACTCGACATTTAGACACGCAAATCACTACTTATGTCGTTTCAGCTTTAATCTTCAAAACTGGGCTGTTTTCGGGGATTTTAATAAAATAGTTAACTTATTCCAAAAATTCCCAACTTTTTTCAGAAGGTCTTAAACGATCCAAATATTATTGTGTAAAAATCTCGGGATCCAATTCGTAACCAATATTTTTATAAAAATTCATTTTCTGGACTGAACTCAGATTTATCTTTTTCTGACTGCAGTCCACGGAATAATTTATTTAAAATTCATCGAGAGTCCGATTTATGAAATTACAGGGAGAGAATTACAAATACATCGGTGGTCATCTACAGTACAAATTTCATGATCTAACCCTACACAGAATTCAAGTTATGACAGAAAACAGAACGCATATTTTCAGCAGTAAAAATGCAGCTCTAGCTGCTGTTACAAAACGACACTTTAAAAATAGTAAACGAAGTCCAAAAATTATGATTCCAGTGCCATTAGAACCGTATTTCATAATACATAAATCCAGACTTCAGAAAATACATTTTTCGTTTTATTAAGGTCCTGTTACAGCCAACTGAAGTTGGCTGTAATCACCAAACAGCCTTCTGTTTTCAGTCTTTAACACTCTAAAGCGCACTCGATTGATTCCGTTAACATGTTTAGCAATAAACAACGATACTTACAGTAGATTATAAGTCCTTCATATCAGCACATAATCATCATACACCAAACAACATCATTCTAACATCATTTCTTCATGTATCATCTTGTTTAAACTTATGTTCAAGTTTTAAGTGCAAGATCTTATGGTGTTCATATGTTTTCTTCATAATGCATCTATTAACCACTTAAATAACATGAATAATGAACGGATCTAAGTTCTTACCACTAGCTCAAGGCTAGGGAAGTTCGAGTGTAGAAAAGTGGTGGATAAAAGAAGATGAGAGTGGTCCTTCAACTTCCGAACGCACCGAGCTTCGTTATTCACCTTTGTGCACCTTGAGGAGGCCTTGGATTGCTTGGATGATAATCGAAAAATGGTGGTGGTGGGGGATCTATGTTCAGCCGAGATCAAGAAGGGAGGGAGAGAGTTAGGGTGTTGAGGAAGATGACATGAAGATAATGATGGTCTTGTGGTTTAATTTATAATCCTTCCAACACCAAATTACCCCTTAGGTAAAATGTCCCCTAAGTACTCTACATATGTAATAAACTATTCAAGAAAATCCATGGGTGGATCTACCCATGGTAACCGTGGAATGAGGGGGGGGGGGGGTATAGGGTTGGGTTTCAATTGTTTAGTTAGTGATTTGGTTGGAGATTAAGTATCTAGTTTGGTTTATGTGTGTTAAGTGCTTAAATAGTGTGTTAGGGTGTTCGGGGACCCTAACTAGCTCAGAAAATAAGAACAATGTGTTTGACAATATTTTTGTGTTCCGGGTAAACTCCGGTTGTTCGGTTGGGTGTTGTTCCGTTAAAGTGCTTAATTAATCCGTAACGTGTCCTATATATATATATATTTTTGTAACATTTTTAATTCTCAACACTCAGCAAAGCATACCGGACTATTTAGTAACTTTTCTGTACACTACTAGTATGTTAACAAGCATATGTAAGTATAACACAGTAATCAGAAAGCAGTTAAGTAATTCCACACAGTCGTCAAGCACTTTAATTATCATTAATAAATTGTACGGATACACGGAATTACGAGGGTTGTCACAAAAATGATTATATAATCTCTTCCTCAGCCTTATCACTCACAAATCTGTTCGTACAAAAGAGAATGTGAAAAAGTGATGAAATAGATCTCTAACAGGTGAGATCTATTTATACTAAGTATAAAAGGTCTGATTGCAATCAGTTGACGTCACCCTAATAGTGACATCTAATATTCTTAATAGAAAAGATTCCACATATGTTAGCAAACATTTGCGGAGATCTAACATCTGTTCTATGACATGAAAAGTCTGTTCTAAGCTAAGTATTATTACACTGAGAAAACCTTTGTTCTTCCAACTGTTGTTGGTTTGTATCAAACATCTGTTTGGCTACAACTGATGTTTGGTCTTCATGATCTGTGCTTTGCTTCAACAGAGCTTTGGCCTTGAACAATGGTTTCTTCCTCTTCAACAGTTGTTCCAAGGCTTTAAATAGATATTTGGATGTCTTCAAACATATGCTCTAATTAGTGTTCAAGATTAACTATCCTTGGGAGGAGAATGATTCATCTACTATTTATATCTTAATCATGATGTCATGTTTTGGCTTTTGAATATCATTTGTTCTTTTGTAGGTCCAACATTAGGGAAGAATCTCCTTAAGAACTACAGATAAATAAATGTGATTTTGTATCTTTTGATGGAAATGAAAAAGAAGGAAAGATTGTGGGGAAAGGAGATGGTGTAACCAATGTTATACCTCTTCAGGACGTCAATCACGTTCCAAAATTATGTTATAATCTCATGAGTGTGTCACAAGTGTGTGATAAAGGGATTTCAATGTTGTTCAGCGCCAAAGAATGTGTTTTCCTCAAAAAAGGATTTTCCACCTAAAATGATCATGATGGCGACACCAAGAAAAAAATATGTTATGAGCATGAAAATGTTTTCACAAACGATCCCATGACTTGTTACATTCAAAAGCTCAAGAATTTGAGTCATTGTTATGGCATAGGCGATCGGGGCACGTAAATTTTAAAATTTAAATAGGCTTTCAAAATTAAACCTTGTTTAAGGTTTTCCATGCAAGGAATTCCCTTTCACTAAAAGATGTATATTGTAACATTTGCAAAATTTCAACCGTTGTACACTTTCGATCGTTTTCGTATTTAATAAAATTTATATTTTTTTACGAAATATGTAATCGTACGATTGAGCGAAACGATATTCATGACATTTCCGGAATAAAATCCAAGTTACATATGCCTTTATAACCTTTATATAGCTTAAATAACAAGTTAGAGGGGTTAAAAATGGCAAAAATGTGATAATACAAGTCCGGGGGCCAAAACTGCCAAAAAGTGAAACTTATTTATCAGAAGGCCTTACGGACCATAAGACCTAATCCATACGGTCCGTAAGACATGGCCAGAAGCAAAAATAAAAAAAAATTGCTTGATCACCAAGCATTGCCACCTTGCACGAATTTTTACCACCATTTCTCCTACTTTAGACATGTATGATGACACTAATCATGTGACATTTGTGCTCTGTAAACACTGTACGATGTAGCACAATATCAAATATCAATGAAACAATGTGTTTTGATCCCAATATTTGTTTATTTGTGTATGACAATTTCACGTTTCAATTCTTGTTCGATTTCAAGCTCTAAATCACTTTCTAGAAAGTTATACGCAAATTGTTACGTAAACATAATCAGTTTAACGCGACAAACACTATGGAACAGTGACACAAGCTTAACATACCTTAAATAACCTTTACATAACTTAGAAATAAGTTTTGAAGGGTTTGGTATGGCAAAAACAAGTTTATTCGATCATAGGGACTATTTGTGACAAACTGCAAAAGTCTGCCAATTCATATAGCAACGTACACTCCGGACCAAGATCATAAGCTAAACACACCCTAAATACCCTTAACATAGCTTAGAAATAAGTTTTGAGGGGTTCGGTGTGCAAAAATGCGCTTATTTGATCATAGGGACTAAAAGCATCAAAACTGCAAGTTTGCATATACGTGCATATCTTGCGTTCTAACCATATCCGGACATCCAAAAAAAAATTTAATCACTAACATATTATATTTTAGTGATAGGAATGCAAAAATACCATTCGTCACGCAATTTGGATCGTTTTCGCGTCCGTTCAAGTTTCGTCGTAATTAACCAAAAAACTCGATCGTACGACCAAACGAACCGACATCTGTGATATTTCCAAGCATTTTCCAAGTCCCCTATGCTTTAACATCCTTGTAGAGCCTTGAAATTGGGTTAACGGGGGTGAAACGCGTCGAAAAACAAGTTTCGGAGCTGTAGGTGCCTGTTTTGACAATTTTGAAAAGTCTGATCTGCAGACTGGTAGGCAGGGCGCGACAGCCAGAGAGTATGGTGGTCGCGGTCCGTGAGAGCCTTAGCTGGGCAGACTCATTGTATTATCAAAACAGCCTGTTGAACCTGATTTTAAACTTGGTTTTTGCATATTATGGGCTGGTTTATGTGTTCTCCTAGTCCCCAAATCAGAGCCTAACATGTGTATGGTCTTGATTGTTCCTTGAAAACCTATATAAACCCAAGTTCATCAACACTTCAAATTGCTCATTTCATTTTCTTTCACTCTTGCTCTGATTTGAGGCTACCACACTTGTTGGAGGCCTCATACTTAAGCATTCTTAGTCTTATTTTCCAGCCAAGAGCACTTATAAGTGTTCTTTCATGCTTTGTTTACTTATTTCAAGCAAGAAAATCAAACAGTGTTTGACGTTCAGCTTTGACCATGATTTGGACAAGACAAATTACGTTTGAACTTTGCAACGTGAGCGTAATCACAATGGTTATTGTCCCTTGCGACTATACCTATTGATTACCACGTTGACTAGTCGAAGTGACGAGTCAAAGTTTCGGTCAAAATGCACGATTATGTGCATTTTGCGACGAAACTATTTTCGGGTATCAAAACACTTTGTTTTGATACCAAATTAGTTTTGTAACTTAGTTAAACATGTTTAACTCGTCACTTTTAGTTTAGTGCTTGTTTAGGGTCGTAAGTCAAGCGGTCTTGACAACCGCTTAGACTTTTGAACCCGACCCGTTTGGTCGATCATTAGGATCCGACAAAACATATTTTGTGACCATAGTTGTATAGGGAATAACCTTTCGAGGTTATACCTTATGGTCACTTCGTTTGATTAGTTGTATGATAGGTAGTTTATACGCCTTAGGAAAATGACCAAAATGCCCTTTTCACGCAAAATTTGAATTTAAGCATATGTAACTTAAATTTTGACACTTAAACTGATTATGCAACATTATTAAACATGTTAGGGCATATAATACTTATCAAAGGGCTAGTTAGACCATCCGAACGCGCACTTATGCAAATGACGCGTTAAAGTAGCGTAAACTACCTTAACGGGTCATAACGGGTCAAAAGCACTTAGGATAGGTATCAAATCAGAATGTAGGATTTTTTGAACCATATCATATGAGTTCCAACACTCATTTGGTTTACAAGACCTCATTCTACATGATCTCCTGATTTAGGTCCCGATTTATTAACATAGTCATCCGATACTAGGTGCCACTTGATTCCTTGGTTTCCCGAGCTTTGTTAGTTCACTTAATCGAGGATACTGTGACACCTGTGCCTCTGCGACCATCAAAAAAATACCAAATTTATGAAATATTGTGTTTCATACTTGGGATTTGTAAAAATACGTGTATTGTTTGCACATATCAATTCATGTTCGATTTCAAGCTTTAAATCGCTTTCTGGAAGGTTATACGCGCACTGATGCGTAAATATAACCAGTTTAATGCAACGAACACTCCAGAATAGTGAAATAGGCTTAACATACCTTAAATAACCTTTACATAACTTAGAAATAAGTTTTGGAGGGTTTGGTGTGGCGAAATTAAGTTTATTCGCTTACAGGGACTAATTTTGACAAACTACGAAAGTATGCCGATTTGTACTGTAACGAACATTCCGGAACTTTATCATAAGTTAAATATGCCCTAAATATCCTTTACATAGCTTAGAAATAGGCTTTGAGGTGTTTGGTGCGCAAAAATAAACTTTCTTGATCAATAGGGACTAAAAGCGTCAAAAAGTGCATAAGTTTGCATTTTCGCGCATATCTTACGTTCTGAATACATCCGGACATCCAAAAATTTATGTAATCATTAAAATATAATATTTTAGTGATTGGCTTGATAAAAATCCATTCGTCGCGTAATTTGGATCGTTTTTCACGTTCATTCGTGTTTCGTAGTAATTAACCGAATAACGTGATCGTACGGCCAAACGAACCGACATCTGACATATTTTTGAACATGTTTCATGTTCCCTATACTTAAACTTCATTATTGAGCCTTGAAAATGGGTTAACGGGGTTTAAACGCATCGAAAAAGGCCTTAAACATGTGCAGGGACCATTTCTTCCATTTGGGCAAAATTTGTGGGAACTGGCACATGGTGGCGCTACGCCACCACCATATGTCTTTGCTGCGACACCATGGCCTCATCTGGGCAGAAAACTCATTTTCAGCATCAGATTGATAATTCAGGGGCCATTCTTGCAATTTCTTTGTGTGGTAGCCAAGTTAGCACCTCCCCAAGCAAATTAGCTGGTCTCTAACACTTGTATGGCTAGGATTTAATGCTTGATGGCCACACAAACACTTGTTTTGATCTTGTGAGTTCACTACAAGTATAAATAGCCTAGCATTTCATTTGTTGCAACTCACACCTGATCTAAATTCTCTAAGTTGAGGTTTTATAACTTCATACCTGAGAATTATAAGATCAAGTTCAAGCAAGGACCCTTTGTAAGCTTCCTTCGTTCTTTTATCGCTTTCTTAGCGTGAAAGTCAAACAGTGTTTGACTTTCTGCTTTGACCAGTCCTTGGTCAACACGAAGTTCTTTTGAACTTCGCAACGTGAGCGTAATCACGATGGTTATAGTCCCTTGTGACTATACCTACTGATTACCACGTTGACTAGGCATAGTGACGAGTCGTAGTTGCGTTTAAAATGTGCATTTATGCGTATTTTGCAACCAAACTACTCTTAGGTATCAAAACACTTTGTTTTGATATCAAAACCTATTTTCTAACTTAGTTAAACATGTTCCAATATGTTTAGCTCGTCACTTTTAGTTTAGAGCTTGTTTAGAGTCGTAAGTCAAGCGGTTGATGCGTGTGAAGTGTTATATATATTAGGTGTATATTTTAAGCCCCTTTAACACTTATTTTTAGCCAAGTTTTAAATTTATAAAACACGATATTTCACTAACACTAAACACACATATGGGCAAGTGCACCCATCGTGAGCGTAGTATAGTGTTGGTAAGATACCGAGGTCGTCCAAGGACACAAGAGCTTTTAGTACCGGTTTATCCTCAACGTCTAATCAAAATAAAAAGTTTAGAAAAATGTTTTAAACTAAGAAAAATAAAAACTAACTAAAAATGCTGAAAAAGAAAATAAAAAGAAAAACAGATAGACAAGATGAATCACTTGGTTCCGACTCGTATCTAGTGTAACCTTTGATTATTTCCGCACTTTTGCACTATTTTAAGAGATTATCTTAGTTATTGTAGTAGGCCCCTCTTTTGAAGGTGACGTTACCCTCACCCCAGTAGTTTGAGTCAGCAAGGATACAATCCTAAAAGGGTGGATTATTGGAAGATAATTAATTAAGTTATTAATGCAAATTATGGTAGGCCCCTCTTTTGGAGGTGACGTTACCCTCGACTAAGTAGTCTGAGTCAGCAGGGATACAGTCCTAAATAGCCGGGTTATAGTATTAATAGTAGTTAACTTATGAGGGGATCAAAGAGTTTGGACCCCCGCCATCCAATACCGTTAAGTATTGAAGGAGGTCCTACTAAATTTGACCCAGGTCCATTGCAGGACCTCTAAACGCTGAACAATGGCAAGACCTTTACCAAACCGTTCCCTTAACCCCCGACCAGGTAGCCAACATACCTCCATATAAACCGTGGAGATATGAATGGTGAAAATCTTTTATTTTATATAGACAGTAAAATAATGCCAAGACACCACGGACAAACGATAAGGAAAGATCACCTTCAACATAAGCAACTAGTTATTAAAGTCATTAATACAAAACCAAGTAAAAAGTGTGAAAAGATTAGAAATAAAAAGTATTACACTAGACACTTTGTCTTCACCAAGTGATGTAAGAGACTTTGGCAAACATGGCCTTGATTGTCAAGAACTCTTACGATCAATCTTGGATCCCGAGATGACTCACACACTCTACGATGAACAATGGATGATGGTGGTGGATGATGGTGTTATGGTGGTGGTGGGTGGTGGGTGAAGTGTGAGAGAGGTGGTGTGCCAAGGGATGGTTTTAGCTTGAGCCAAGCACTCCTATTTATAGGCTGAACAGAAGCTCGGGGACGGCCCCGTGTCCACATCCTTCTCTTTCTTCATTTATTGCAGCTTGTCTTATTAGTTGACCACGCCCCCGTGTCCGCTGAGCACGACCCCGTGTGCAGAAGAATCTTTGTACTCTGAAGATTTGCCTGGATTGTGCGAATCTTATAGTTGACCACGGCCCCGTGTCCGCTGAGCACGGCCCCGTGGTGGGCAATAGAAGCTTCTACCACTTTGTCTTTTCTGCTGACACTTGGGCACGCCCCCGTGCTGGCTGAGCACGGGGCGTGTTCATTCTTCTGTTATCTTGTTTTGCTTGGGAAGATGCTGTCGTGGGGTCGGGCATGTCACGTCTTGTTCCTTTTCTTGTATTTATGTTAGATTTTGATGTCTTTTTGCTTCTTTTGTTAATTTGAGCTCATTTAATCCTGAAAATAGAAACGGAAGACAAAAGCACACTTTTTCCAACATTAGTACTAAAAAAGGGTTAGTTTTATACCACAATTGATGTAATTTATATGTTGCATTTTGCACACATCACGGTCTAAACCACCGCTTAGACTTTCGAACTCGACCCATTTGGTCGATCATTAGGATCCGACCAAGCATGTTTAGTGACCATAGTTGCATAGGGAATAACCTTCCAAGGTTATACCTTATGGTCACCTAGTTTAAGTAGTTGTATGATAGGTAGTTTATATGCCTTAGGAAAATGACCAAAATGCCCTTTTCATGCATAATTGGAATTTAAGCATATGCAACTTAAACTTTTATCACTTAACTGATTATGCAACATAATTAAACATGATTAGGCATATAATACTTGTCATAGGACTAGTTAGACGTCTCGAACGCGCATTTGCGCGAACGACGTGTTAAAGTAGCGTAAGCTACCTTAATGGGTCGTAAGGGGTCGTAAGCACTTAGGATAGGTTCCGTTTTAGAATGTAGGCATTGTAAACCATGTCATATGAGTTCCAATACTCATTTGGTTTACGAAACCTCATTCTATCCGATCTTCCGATTTAGGTCCGGTTATTTATGTAGTTACCTATATTAGGTGCCGTTTGATTTCCGTGATCCCTCTAGCTTTGCTTGGTTGTTGTTCAAGACTTCTAAGCACCCTCAAGTGAGTACATAGACCCCTATTTTACTGTTTTCCAAACGTTTTGGGGTGAAACACATGTGCCTACTTGTTATTTTCGTGCTTTCCATGTTTTCATATCATATACTTGCTATGTTCATTAGTACACTATTAGTACATGATTTCATTATGTTTTGCTATGTATGTTCACTTAACATACTAGCACAATTGTTTTACGTTTTGAACCATTTGTAATCATTGGATGTATGTGAACCATTTGTAACCATTTGATATATGTGAACCATTTGTAATCGTTGGATTTATATGAACCGCTTGTAACCAATTGATTTATGTGAACCATTTATAACTGTTTGAGCCATTGGGTTAGGGAAGTGATTAGGTAACGGGGCGGGTGTAATGTGTTAAAAGCATGGTGGATACGCCGCTGGTACTTCCTATATATAAGTGCTTTTAACACATTATATATCGTTGCGTTATCTAGATCACTTGGGTAAACGGTTTCGAAACAATGTCACACAAGGATGTTTTCTGAATAATATAAACCATACGAGTTTTATTAACGAGTTTTATGAGATATTTTACAATTTGATTTAATAAAACAAATGTTTTGTAGTTAAGAATCATGGCTACGAGATTTTGCAAATTATAACCAACTTGATTTGAGTTGGTTAATTATGTCGCAATATTACACTTTTCAAAAAAAGGTTTTTAAATAAGTATTGCAACATGTAAAACAAGCCATGAATCTGACACTCATATAAAACCTATGTACTCGCCGGCATTTTTATGCTGACGTATTTTCACGTGTGTTTCAGGTACCATAGTTGATGATGTTTGATGATGATTTTTTGTGTACGCTCACATAGGAATGGACGAGGCCTTAGTGACTTAATAACAATGAAAGTCTATTTTTTCTTGTTTTGTTTCTAATTCCAATGTAATGTAATACGTTTAATTTAATAAAACGAAACTGTTTAATCCATGGTTGTGAAACAATGATTCTGTTACAACACTCCCCGACGTTTCCGCCATGTTTTGTTGTTTTACGTGGTCGGGGTGTGACAGAAAAGTTGGTATCAGAGCCAATGGTTATAGGGAATTAGGTTATTAGTAATGCTTTGACCTAGACTATAACCTTCCTAGGACCCTAACACAAGTTATCTTGTGTTTAGTTCAAAATGATACCGTCACCTATCCTTAGGTGACAACCACAATAAGAATACAAAATTCGAATCCGGTTTGAAAATCAATCATCTGTTCTAGGATGATTTATTGTAAGGTTTTGAACCTTCAAAGTTTTTGAAATCTCGTCAAAGTTTGGGTCTAAATAATGTGAACACGTGCAAACTGGAAGGGTGGATGCCTGTACTCTGAGCTTTCTGTCTAAGGCTAGAGTGTTCGTACAAATCCACAGAATCGGACCAGTCACTCTTACCTGGGAACTCTTGGGGTGAGTGTCCACTTATAGGCGAGCATGTCTTCGCGATACATTATATTGACCCATTTACTTTGATTAGTCTCCGTTTCATTTGTTCGCCTTAGGTAACAAACAAATGATCGCAATTTCTATGCGTTATCATTCTGTTTTGATTATCCGATATCATTTCACTTGTTTCCTCCCATATCTTTCATTATCTTCATGATGCCTCTTCATCGCAACAACACTCAAGTATCCGAACTAGATGCTACAATTGCCCAACAAATAGACGTCGTACTCCAGAAGACCGTTGATTTAGCTATCACCATGACTCGCCTCAGGGATGAAGCCGTACAAGGGAACTGCTCCTTGGTGCAATCAATGCAACCGTCATCATCTGAATCAAATACCCTGTTTCAAATGTACCCACGGTGGACGATGGGGACATTTGGTCTTTGCTATCCAAGGCAAAGCTGTTGCAAACCCTGCTGCTGTTTAACCTCTAAATTCTGCTTCATATGTCGCCTTGGCATATCTAGTACCTCAACCTCATGAACTTTCTACCTTGTGTATCAACTTAAGCACGTTTAGTGCAAGGTTTCGAAACACCTCTCGTTACACAAATTCCAAAATCCAAAACAGGATCTTTCTATCCTCATAATTAGATCCTTGTCGATAAATATCGCTTAAATCAGAGCCCTTAATTGAATTATTCGTATGCCTTAATACGTACATTACGATTCAATAAGGACAAAGCTGAATTCCTATTAAGATCTTTCTATCTCCGTAGTTAGATTCTTGAAGATGTTTAAAGTGCCAAATAAAATCCACGGATTGGATTCCTGGTGTGCTTTAAATATCCGTGTCCTAAGATAACAAATTAAACAACTATGTGATTATGTGCTTATATGATTTCTTTATGTCTTGTGTTTCTGTGTGATCCGAATATTCATTATCCAAATCCTCATGGAATCTTCCATATCTCATATGAGGGATTCATAGTAGGATATCCAAAGGTACTACCTTAAATCCTTAATGGGCTTCTACGTAATAGTAAAGACCCTTGGATTATAATGTACTATTCCATAATTAGACCCCTTGAGTGGTCTAGTTAAACAGAGTGATCCAAAAATCTGGTTAGGAATATCATGTGATGATATAGCTGAAAAGACTCCTTGGTGGTCTAATTAAAGAGATCATTTGTCGATCTAATTAAAAGGACCCTATGATAGTCTAGTCACACTCATCACAGGTTTGATTTTCTTCCCCTTCCCCTTCACATTACAAAACAAACTGTGCGGACTGTGCAAGGAATTACGTAATTATGGATGCATACATAATTATGGAATTCGGTGCACAGAAACCACAGCAAGTTTTGTCATGTGTCTAGAGTTGACTCAGATCATTTCCGTTTCTGAAGAATACCCATTGAGGAAAATGACTCATTCCATTCATTTTCGTTTCTGAAGAATATCCAGCGAGGGAAATGAATATCCCTGATTTTTCTTTTTCCTTCATTTCCGTTTCTGAAGAATACCCATTGAGGAAAATGACTCATTCCGTTCATTTTCGTTTCTGAAGAATATCCATCAAGGGAAATGAATATTCTTGATTTTTCCTTCATTTCCGTTTCTGAAGAATACCCATTGAGGAAAATGACTCATTCCGTTCATTTTCGTTTCTGAAGAATATCCATCGAGGGAAATGAATATTCTTTATTTTTCTTTCATTTCCGTTTCTGAAGAATACCCATTGAGGAAAATGACTCATTCCGTTCATTTTCGTTTCTGAAGAATATCCATCGAGGGAAATGAATATTCTTGATTTTTCCTTCATTTCCGTTTCTGAAGAATACCCATTGAGGAAAATGACTCATTCCGTTCATTTTCGTTTCTGAAGAATACCCATTGAGGAAAATGACTCATTCCATTCATTTTAGTTTCTGAAGAATATCCATCGAGGGTGTTGGGTTTAATCTTGACTAAGTTAACTATTTAGTATTTAGTTTATTGTGGTTTTTAGCTTGGTTTTAATAAAGTTAGAAAAGGTCAGTGTTTGACTGAATATAAGGGAGAGAGTGGTTTTTAGCTTGGTTTTATTGTGGTTTTTAGCTTCGTTTCTGAAGAATACCCATTGAGGAAAATGACTCATTCCATTCATTTTCGTTTCTGAAGAATATCCATCGAGGGTGTTGGGTTTAATCTTGACTAAGTTAACTATTTAGTATTTAGTTTATTGTGGTTTTTAGCTTGGTTTTAATAAAGTTAGAAAAGGTCAGTGTTTGACCGAATATAAGGGAGAGAGTGGGGGACTAGCTTCAATTTAGGAGAAAGTGGGGCTAGTATGAGAATTAGTCTTTTGTACGTTAAGAGTATGCAGTCATGTAAGGCTATATAAAGAGCCTAGTAGGTTGAATAAAATAAGCAAGCTTTTCCTTCTTTTTCTTTCTGCACGTACAGTGTCTTTCTATTTTATATTTGAGTGTTCAAACATCACAAGTGAGTTCATATATTGGGTGATTACTTAGTGATTGAGTGTGTGTAGAAGGGGCCTGAACCAACATTTGGTATCAGAGCGAGGTCGAGATACGAGGGCCGGTTTGAGAGTCGGTTTCGAGCAAGGGGGTGCAACCCTCTAAACTGCGGGGTTGAGAAGAGAAAGAATTCATTGAAGGGTGTTCAAGAGATCGCTGGTATTGGCGATTGAAGTAGAAGAAGGAGGCGTTTCATGTGAATCGTGAGAAGAGGTATGAAGACCGGCTGCCAAAGCAGCAAAGACCGTCGTCGCCGGAGAATAGGAACCGGTGATAAGAAGACCGCCGTTGGAAAGCTTGTTCCGACGGGAGACATAGAGAGAGACCGACGTTGGCGAGAAGAACAAAGCCATAATTGACCGTTGGCTTGAAAATTAGACCGAAGAACTCTCGCCAGGAAGACCGTAGGTGTGAGCCAGAGACTGAAAGCATACATCAGAGAAGACCGAAGACCGTGACCGCTGCCGGAAAGAGAGTTCCGGTGGGAAACAGAGAAGAGCGCTATAGACCGACAAGCCGCAAAAGACCGTACGGCGTGACCGAGACCTTTGGTGTGACAGTGACCGGAGGTTCGCACCATGATAGACCGAACAAAGCTTTTGTCAAAAGAAAGCTTAGACCGAATGACCGAAAGAAAGACCGTTACTGTGAACACAGACAGAAAAAAAATTCACAATAGACCGAGTCGTGAGCCGAAGACCGAAATGGTTCACGTTAGAAAGTGGAAGACCGAACCTGCATGCTTCGTGTAGCAAGACCGAGATAGTCAAGATTAAGGGGGTGATTGTTGGGTTTAATCTTGACTAAGTTAACTATTTAGTATTTAGTTTATTGTGGTTTTTAGCTTGGTTTTAATAAAGTTAGAAAAGGTCAGTGTTTGACCGAATATAAAGGAGAGAGTGGGGGACTAGCTTCAATTTAGGAGAAAGTGGGGCTAGTATGAGAATTAGTCTTTTGTACGTTAAGAGTATGCAGTCATGTAAGGCTATATAAAGAGCCTAGTAGGTTGAATAAAATAAGCAAGCTTTTCCTTCTTTTTCTTTCTGCACGTACAGTGTCTTTCTATTTTATATTTGAGTGTTCAAACATCACAAGTGAGTTCATATATTGGGTGATTACTTAGTGATTGAGTGTGTGTAGAAGGGGCCTGAACCAACAGAGGGAAATGAATATCCTTGATTTTTCCTTCATTTTCATTTTTAAAGATTGTCCGTTGAGAGAAATGACAGGATTATGCCTTGCATAATCTTTGATGGGTTATTCTACGCAAATAGATAAACACCCTAGATTCCATGCAAGGCAATTATTTAACACAGCGTCACAGACAGACTCCTACGAATAAATTTCGGGACGAAATTTCCTAAAGTAGGGGAGACTGTGACACCTGTGCCTCTGCGACCATCAAAAAATACCAAATTTATGAAATATTGTGTTTCATACTTGGGATTTGTAAAAATACGTGTATTGTTTGCACATATCAATTCATGTTCGATTTCAAGCTTTAAATCGCTTTCTGGAAGGTTATACGCGCACTGATGCGTAAGTATAACCAGTTTAATGCAACGAACACTCCAGAATAGTGAAATAGGCTTAACATACCTTAAATAACCTTTACATAACTTAGAAATAAGTTTTGGAGGGTTTGGTGTGGCGAAATCAAGTTTATTCGCTTATAGGGACTAATTTCGACAAACTGTGAAAGTATGCCGATTTGTACTGTAACGAACATTCCGGAACTTAATCATAAGTTAAATATGCCCTAAATATCCTTTACATAGCTTAGAAATAGGCTTTGATGTGTTTGGTGCGCAAAAATAAACTTTCTTGATCAATAGGGACTAAAAGCATCAAAAAGTGCATAAGTTTGCATTTTCGCGCATATCTTACGTTCTGAATACATCCGGACATCCAAAAATTTATTTAATCATTAAAATATTTTATTTTAGTGATTGGCTGGATAAAAATCCATTCTTCTCTTAATTTGGATCGTTTTTCACGTTCATTCGTGTTTCGTCGTAATTAACCGAATAACGTGATCGTACGGCCAAACGAACCGACATCCGACATATTTTTGAACATGTTTCATGTTCCCTACACTTAAACTTCATTATTGAGCCTTGAAAATGGGTTAACGGGGTTTAAACGCATCGAAAAAGGCCTTAAACATGTGCAGGGACCATTTCTGCCATTTTGGCAAAATTTTTGGGAACTGGCGCATGGTGGCGCTACGCCACCACCATATGTCTTTGCCGTGGCACGACGCCATGGCCTCATCTGGGCAGAAAACTCATTTTCAGCATCAGATTGATAATTCAGGGGCCATTCTTGCAATTTCTTTGTGTGGTAGCCAAGTTAGCACCTCCCCAAGCAAATTAGCTGGCCTCTAACACTTGTATGGCTAGGATTTAGTGCTTGATGGCCACACAAACACTTGTTTTGATCTTGTGAGTTCACTACAAGTATAAATAGCCTAGCATTTCATTTGTTGCAACTCACACCTGATCTAAATTCTCTAAGTTGAGGTTTTATAACTTCATACCTGAGAATTATAAGATCAAGTTCAAGTAAGGACCCTTTGTAAGCTTCCTTCATTCATTTATCGCTTTCTTAGCGTGAACATCAAACAGTGTTTGACTTTTTGCTTTGACCAGTCCTTGGTCAACACGAAGTTCTTTTGAACTTCGCAACGTGAGCGTAATCACGATGGTTATAGTCCCTTGTGACTATACCTACTGATTACCACGTTGACTAGGCATAGTGACGAGTCGTAGTTGCGGTCAAAATGCGCATTTATGCGTATTTTGCAACCAAACTACTCTTAGGTATCAAAACACTTTGTTTTGATATCAAAACCTGTTTTCTAACTTAGTTAAACATGTTCCAACATGTTTAGCTCGTCACTTTTAGTTTAGTGCTTGTTTAGAGTCGTAAGTCAAGCGGTCTAAACCACCGCTTAGACTTTCGAACTCGACCCATTTGGTCGATCATTAGGATCCGACCAAGCATGTTTAGTGACCATAGTTGTATAGGGAATAACCTTCCGAGGTTATACCTTATGGTCACCTAGTTTAAGTAGTTGTATGATAGGTAGTTTATATGCCTTAGGAAAATGACCAAAATGCCCTTTTCATGCATAATTGGAATTTAAGCATATGTAACTTAAACTTTTATCACTTAACTGATTATGCAACATAATTAAACATGATTAGGCATATAATACTTGTCATAGGACTAGTTAGACGTCTCGAACGCGCATTTACGCGAATGACGCGTTAAAGTAGCGTAAGCTACCTTAATGGGTCGTAACGGGTCGTAAGCACTTAGGATAGGTTCCGTTTTAGAATGTAGGCGTTGTTAAACCATGTCATATGAGTTCCAATACTCATTTGGTTTACGAAACCTCATTCTATCCGATCTTCCGATTTAGGTCCGGTTATTTATGTAGTTACCTATATTAGGTGTCGTTTGATTTCCGTGATCCCTCTAGCTTTGCTTGGTTGTTGTTCAAGACTTCTAAGCACCCTCAAGTGAGTACATAGACCCCTCTTTTACTGTTTTCCAAATGTTTTGGGGTGAAACACATGTGCCTACTTGTTATTTTCGTGCTTTCCATGTTTTCATATCATATACTTGCTATGTTCATTAGTACACTATTAGTACATGATTTCATTATGTTTTTCTATGTATGTTCACTTAACATACTAGCACAATTGTTTTACGTTTTGAACCATTTGTAATCATTGGATGTATGTGAACCATTTGTAACCATTTGATGTTTGTGAACCATTTGTAATCGTTGGATTTATATGAACCGTTTGTAACCATTTGATTTATGTGAACCATTTGTAACTGTTTGAGCCATTGGGTTAGGGAAGTGATTAGGTAATGGGGCGGGTGTAATGTGTTAAAAGCATGGTGGATACGCCGCTGGTACTTCCTATATATAAGTGCTTTTAACACATTATATATCGTTGCGTTATCTAGATCACTTGGGTAAACGATTTCGAAACAATGTCACACAAGGATGTTTTCTGAATAATATAAACCATACGAGTTTTATTAACGAGTTTTTATGAGATATTTTACAATTTGATTTAATAAAACAAATATTTGGAGTTAAGAATCATGGCTACGAGATTTTCCAAATTATAACCAACTTGATTTGAGTTGGTTAATTATGTCGCAATATTACACTTTTCAAAACAAGGTTTTTAAATAAGTATTGCAACATGTAAAACGAGCCATGAATCTGACACTCATATAAAACGTATGTACTCGCCGGCATTTTTATGCTGACGTATTTTCACGTGTGTTTCAGGTACCATAGTTGATGATGTTTGATGATGATTTTTTGTGTACGCTCACATAGGAATGGACGAGGCCTTAGTGACTTAATAACAATGAAAGTCTATTGGTTCTTGTTTTGTTTCTAATTCCAATGTAATGTAATACATTTAATTTAATATAACGAAACTGTTTAATCCATGGTTGTGAAACAATGATTCTGTTACAACACTCCCCGACGTTTCCGCCACGTTTTGTTGTTTTACGTGGTCGGGGTTTGACAGATACCTTGCAATCTCAAGTGAGTACATAGTTCCCCTATTTTATGCTTTCAATTGTTTTGGGGTGATTCATATGTGCTAAATGATTTCGAGTTTTCAAATCAAATGCTATGGTTTATATTAAACACAACGATTTCAATAATGTGAATGAAACTTATTGGTGCGTTGATACATAACACGAATGACATTCATTAGCTTTGGCCGAGCCGACCAGTAGTATGTTATGGTACCATAGGATCTGACAAATCTCGTTATAGGACTATCGCCATGGTTATGGGGTAATGTGGGTAACGACAGAACCTGATGATTTTAACAAACCCTTTGGTGGTTTGTTAGTCGATTAAAGATACCCTTTGGTGGTATAGACAAGTCAAAACACAGGTTTGAATGTGTTCAACTAGAACGACCAAAAGTTAGTTTTCACAATTAAAACACAAACGATTGAACGGATGATTTTATGACACGAATGCTTGAACGATGGTTTATAACACGAATGAGTTGAACGATTTGAACGATTGGTTTTGATAACATGAACGATTGATAACACGGACGAATTGAATGATTTTGAATGATTGGTTTATGTTAAGTGATTAGATAACGGGACGGGTGTAATGTGATAAAAGCATGGTAGATACACTGCTGGTACTTCTTATATATAAATGTTTTTATCATATTACATACCGTGGCGTTATTTAGTTCACTTGGACAATTGATTTCAAATGATGTCATGCAACGAAGTTTACTAAATGATATAAACCATACAAGTTTTCATACGAGACGATTTACTACTTGGTTTACAAAAGCAAATGTTTTTAGTCAAGATTCATGGCAACGAAGTTTTTCTTAAACATATAACCAACTTGTTTTAGTTGGTTAATCATATTGCAATACAAAACACTTTTCAATACAAGAATTTCAATTATCGACTCGAGTAGTCATTCAAGGTATTGCAATATGTATACAAGCCATGAATTTGACTCACACGCAAAACCTATGTACTCGCCGACATTTTTATGCTGACTTTATTTTCACATATGTTTCAGGTGTTGTTGTTTGATGATGATTATGATGCATGCTCACGTGTTGTTGTTTGATGATGATTATGATGCATGCTCACATAGGAACAGACGAGGCCTTAGTGACTTAATAACAATGAAAGACAATTTGTTTGTGTTTTGCTTTTAAATATCAAGACAATGTAATAACTTAATTCAATAAAACGAAACTTCAATCCATGTGTTGTGAAACAATGATTCTGTTACGACACTCCCTGACGTTTCCACCGCGATTTTGTTGTTTTAACGCGATCGGGGTGTAACAAATCACCTCCTTAGCATCCTGATCACACTTGGCAAGAATTGAAGGCATGAGCTCAAGTATAAATAGCTCCAAACTTGAGCCTTCAAGACTTGCACCGTCACAAAATCATTCTCTCTATCTCTTGGAGTGTTTCTGATATAAAGAAGCCTCCTACCTGAAGTCTAATCTTCCTTTGAACACTTGTAAGTGTTTCTCCTAGTTCTTTTTCATTATTTTGGCTAGTGATGAGCCAAAAGTCAAGCAAATTGACTTTTGCTTTGACTTTCGGTTCTGACCATTTTGGTCAAGTCAAAGTTCAAATTGAACTTTGCTACGTGATCAAAATAATGAAGGTGTAAATCCCTCGCGATTACACCCTCTAATCATCACATTTAGTAGGTGAAATGACGAGTCAAACTTTTATGAAATAAAAATAAAAAATGCATTAAAATGCATTTTTACGACGAAAGATTTTTCGAGTATTAAAACTTAAAGTTTTGACACCAAATCAGTTTTATAACATTATTAGACATGTTCTAACATGTCTAACTCGTCATTTCTAGTTTAGCGCTTATTACTTAGTCGAAAGTCGAGCGGTTTTGACTTCTGCGTTGACTTTCGAATCTGACCCGTTTGGTCAACCTTAGGATTCGACCAAGCCTATTTATATGACCATAGCAATATAGGGAATAACCCTCTAAGGTTATACCTTATGGTCATGTCGTTTGGTTAGTCAATTGGCGAGTCAACTTTAAATACTTTTAAAAATGTCTAAAATACCCTTTTTCGCATAAAATAGTTTTAAACACAAACTATCATTGTTTTTTTACTTATAAACAGATCATACAACATTAGTAAACATGTTTTGACATATCGGACTCTTCATAGGACTCATTCGACCATCCGAACCCGTAGTTACGCATACGACCCGTTAAAGTGGCGTAAACCACTTTAACAAGTCGTAACGGGTCAAACGCTTTTAGGCATCTTCTAATCAGAATGTAAGGTATTGTGAACCATATTATACGAGATCCTTCTCTCGTTGGGTTAATAAACCACATTCTATCCAATATTCCGTTTAGGCCGCAATAAACACTAACTAATAATTATTTGAATTATTAGGAAACATTTGAACCACTTGAGCTTTGCATACACAATTGAACAAGACATCTACGCAATCCAAGTGAGTACATAGTTCCCCTCTTTTACGTTTTTAAAATGTTTTGGGGTGATTCATATGTGCTAAATTAATTCCATATTTACAAAACTTATTTACATATGATTTATATACACAACATGCTTACATTGTACGAAACTTGATGGTGCATTAAACATGACAATGATACATTCATTAAGTTTGATCATGCCAACCGGTAGTATGTTATGGTACCATAGGATTGACAACCACATTCCCGCTTCCTAGGTTTGTTTGGAAGTTTCCTCTAGGAATGACAGAAACTGTGTAACACACTTGACAAACCTTTATTTTTAAAGGTTTGTCCAACAGTCAACAAGGCTTGAATGTATTCGCCGACAAACCACAATTGTTTATACAAAAAGGCAATTGTTTTATACAAGACAAAACATTTTGAATTAAACAAGACATTTTGTTTATTCAAAACATTTGGTTGATACAAAGCCATTTGATTATACTAGACATTTGGTTGGATTATGATACAAGACATTTGGTTGGTTCATACAAAGTCACAAATGGTTGCAAAGTTAACCATACAATGTTTTCTCTTAAATCGAATGATTTCTCATACGGTTTTACATAAGACATACTTTTTTATCAAAGTTTCATGGCTACAAAGATTTATTTAAAATATTAACTCTTGAAGTTGCTTAAATACTTTTCAACACTCAAAGGCATGTGTCTTGACCACAAAACCGATGTTACTCACCAGCAATCATTATTGCCCATCTCTTTTTCACATATGTTTCAGGTGCTAATGTGTGATTATGAAAAGCATGCTACACGTAGGATGGACTCGGGCCTTAGCTTCCTTAAAAATAAAATAGTTGTTTTGTTTTGTTACGAATTCTCAAAGACAATGTAAATTATTAATTAAATAAAACAAAACTTTATATACCATGTTTATGAAACAATTTGTATCGTGACCCCCCGACATTTCCGCCACAAGTTGTTTTATACGCGGTCAGGGTGTTACAGATTGGTATCAGATCCATGGTTATAGGGAATTAGGTTATTAGTAATTCTTTTGACCTAGACTATAACCTTCCTAGGACCCAACGTGAGGTAAATCGCATCTAGATTCTTAATATAAAACTGTCACCTATCCTTAGGTGATTACCAAAACAATACAAAGTCATTGATCATTCCTAAAAGTAAAATTTTTCCAAAACCTTTACAAGAAATCATGATCTATCTTTAGATGATTTATTTTTAGGCTTTAAGCCTCAAAAGTTTTCAAAATCTCGTCAAAGTTTGGGTTTTAATAATGTGAACATGTGCAATCTGGAAGGGTGGATGCCTGTGCCCTGAGTTTTCTGTCTAATGCAAGAGTGTTATACAAATCCACTTAATCGAACCAGTCACTCTTACCTGGGAACTCGTGGGGTGAGTTTCCACTTATAGGCTAAAGCATGTCTTCGTGATACATTATAAAGACCCATTTACTTTGATTAGTCGTTGTGTCGTTTGTTCGTTTTAAGTAACAAATAAATTATCACAATCCTTATGTTTAGTCGATATTTTTAACGTTTCTTTTTTACTATCCTGTATTAATCTCACTCCTTTTCCCTCATGATTCCTTTCTCTTTTAGAATGCCTCCTCGTCACAACACTACCCAAGACGCCGAAATGGCGGCTATGATCGCTTAGCAAATGGTTGCGATACTTCCAAACCTTGTGACCCAACTCAATCAAGCCAACAATAACAATAATAACAACAATGTACCCCTACCGTGTAATTTCAAACAGTTCAATTCGGCTAAACAACTCATGTTCTATGGGTCTGATGGAGCTATTGGGCTCCTATAATGGTTTGAAAGCATCGAGAGCACTTTCCGCCATTGTCAGTGTTCTAATGAGCGCAAGGTAGAGTTTGCTTCGAGTGTTTTCCAAAAGAGAGCACTCACGTGGTGGAATGGAATTATGAGAGATAGAGGTGCGGATGTAGCAATGGCACAAACTTGGGAGGAACTTAGAGCTCTTATGATGAAAGAAATTTATGTTCACGCAATGAGATGAGGGCACTCGAGAACGAGTTCCACGATCTCAAGCAAGATAGTGGGGAAAATCGTGCGTACACCGATCGATACGAGGAGTTAAGCCTACTATGTGTGCGTACACCGATCGATACGAGGAGTTAAGCCTACTCTGTCCCACCATAGTCACGCCTTTGGATAAGGCCATTGAGAAATAAATTGATAGGTTACCTGATCCGGTTCAAGACATAGTCACTGGTAGTAAGCCGACTACAGTTAGGGAGGCTATTGAACTAGCAGCAACCCTAACCGACACTCAAGTCAAGAAAGGGAAACTTTTTCGTAAAGGTGACAAGAAACAATCTGCAAAGACTACTCAGGAAAAACCAAAAGACACCAAAACTGAACCCTTCAAGAAAGCAAGGAAGCGTAAGGCTTCAAAGAATTTTGTCGTGGTTACCCCAACAAATTAAGTTGCTCCCAACCAACTAGCACAACCTTCTGCTAAGAAACAATATGCTAGAACTACACCCTTGTGTAACCTAGACAATTGTCATCACCAACATCATTTACCATGTCACCATTGTACCATTTGTGGACAATTTGTTCATTTGGCCAACGTATGTTGTTCTGCTCCTACCCCAAACCAAGCTGTTCCAAATCCTGGTCTGTCACACCCTGACTTTTGCGGAAGCGTATGTTGTGTGACTTGTTCAATATAATTACATTCAATCATAATAAACAACTATATGATCAAAACGATGTTCATCCATTCATTAAGTTTAAAATATTACAAACACCAGTCATTTAAGTTTCAACAACACGACCTTTGACTAAGTTACAAACCAACAAAAGTGGATGACATCTAACATGGAATTTACTTGTAGAAACAACACTCGCGCCCAAGATCCAACTTGTTACCTGAAATACATGTAATTTTGGAAAACATCAACAAAAGTTGAGCGAGTTCATGCGTTTAGTATAAGTATTGATAAGCTTGTTAACATTTGAGAGACTCCTTTTGAAAACAGGTATGAAAAGCATCTATGAACAGATCAAATTAGTGTTTTGCAAGGACATTATTGTATGTGAAGACATAGGGAGCACTCAAAATGAGTAGGCTTATACCCTCGTCGATTTTCCCTCGACTGTGTCGAATTTCCCCGCGACTGTGTCAATTTACCTTGACTATGTCAATTTACCTTGACTATGTCAATTTACCTTGACTGTGTCAGATTACACTTGACCGTTGTCGAATTACCTCGACTGGGACACCGAAGCACTCAAGTGGTCACATAAGGACCATGAGTGGGGCTCGGCCGTACCCGTTAGATCTAACCTTCGTCCATAAATAAGAGTTAATGGCATTTTAATTTCATTCTATGCTCACATGATCTATAATTCATTTCATAGCCAATTCATACCATTTAAATGTATGCAACATGTATTCCACCCCCGAGAGTTATAAATCCGAAAACAGTTAAGAGAAAAGGGGGACATGAACTCACTGTTTTGCGTTATTCAATCCGACGTAACTCAAGCTGCTACTAGTGTGCACGACTACCTACAACGTACTATGGTCTATTAGAAGAGTGGGTCGTGCCTTGACTTAGTATTATTTAGTGTCTTTGAGTTACGTTTCTTTGTGTCCTTAATATTATCCCAAATTATATAATTATTTGTTAAAATAATAAATATTTTAACTTAAATTATATTTATGAATTTTGGAATATTAGATAAAATAATACATTTTAACTTGTCAAGTTTATGTATTGTACTTGTATAACCCCCAAGGATGGGGGTAATTGTATTCGTATTCTTATCCTTCTATATTTTGCCAAGTATCGATGGCGTATTCCGGTGTGTAATTATACGTACGAGAATACGTATTTTTATTGTGTTTATTAAGTATCTCATACTTAATTTTTGTATTAACCTTTCTGGAATAATATTTTTAATAAAAATTACATCAATATATATTTCCAAAATCATATTTTTGTTCTCTTGGTTTCCAAAATACCGCTACCAAAATATACTTATGACTTTAATCCCATAATATTTATGTAAGTTATATTCCTTGTTCGGTTTCACCAATATTTTTGGTATAAATTATGTATTTATTTCTTGGAATTTTGGTAGTATTTTGGGATTGTAATTTCTTGGTATTTTGGTAAGTTATATTATTTCAAGCCCTAAAATAATATAACTAATACACATAATATACAAATAATCACACACATGGTGACATCTAAATATATATTTCCTAAATACATATTTAGTCACATTTAATTACAAAAACCAACCTCCAATATTTATAATCTTGTGACAAAAATTATGGCAAACTTTATATAAAATTTTGTGGTTTAAAATATACTTGTAATTATTTGTTTAAAAATAATTTTTCTAAGTGTTATATTTTTAGAAAAATTTTGCAATAGTTTCCCCTTAAAAAATGGAGGTTTCCATGCTTTCAAAGCATATCGTTTTCTTTTACAATTATCATCAATCATCAACAAATCATTCAACACTTACCATGTGCCAAAAATATGAAATTTACACTATGTCATGAACTTGAAACTTTGTAAAAATTTGTAGTAACTTACTAGTGTATTTAGTAAGCTTAGTTACCCTTTAAAGTGTGGTTATTTATTTAAAAATATCATTCTTGAAGAATTTAGATCTTCACAACTTGTGAAGTGATTTTCTAAAAATATTTCTTCTTGAGTTTTTCTTGTTAAATATATATTTCTACACTTGATTAACCACTAAAAATGTGGTTAATTTCTTTATGAACCAAGTTTATGTAAATCTTGTAGTTTTAACTTGGTTTCTTGAAAAATCATTCTTGAAATCATATGTTTACAAGTCTCATTTCACACTTTGATCATCATACTTCAAGAAAACATTAAATCTTTCAAGTTAATGTTGTAACATAAGGATGATCATTATGATTTTCTCAAGAGCTATCCTCATACTTGCTAGATCATGTGTTTAATCATCATCTAGCAAGGTAATTATGATGATCAACATCATAAACCCAAGAAATCAATAATCAAGTATATTACATACACTTTAACATCTTTGATTTTCATGATATAGAGCTTTATGTTCATGTTTATGCTTATGTTTCTTCATGATCTTTATGTTTAACAACTTATATCATCTTTTAACCAACATAATATGAAGTAAAATGAGATTAGGAAGGTCTTACTACTAGCACAAGGCTAGGGATGATGTTCAAGAAGATAAAGATGACAAATGAGGTGGATAAAAGCACTTGGGAAAGGTCCTTCATGTTTCAAGGCTGCCAAGCTTCCTAACTTAGCTTCTTACACCTTAGGAATACTTTGGAATGAATGAAGGGAACTTGGAAGTGGTGGTGGTGGGTGTGGTGGCTCACGGCCGAGAGGGGGGAAGAGATGGAGAGATGGTGTGTTGAAGTGTTTGTGAAATGAGAAGTTGTGAGGATCTAGTGGGTTATAATGAGCAAGCTTCCAACATTCTCTAGACTCTTGGTCTTAATGTTTCATAAAGAGCCAACATATCTTATAAAATATTCAAATAAAATCCTTGGAGTGGGCCCCACTTGTAACCGTAGGTTGAGGGGGGGGAGTCTAGTTGAGTTTCAATCAATAGTTAAGTGTTTAGTTAGAATGTAAGGGTGCTAGTTAGGTATTTTATGTGTTTAGTGCTTATGAGATGTAATATGATGTTTGGTGACCATAACTAAGTTCGTAACACTAAAACAATGTTTCTAGTGAAAATTTAGTATTTCGGGTAGTGTCCGGTTGTTCGTTTCGTTACTGTTCGTTAAAGCGCTAAATTGCGCAGTTTAGGGTGCTTTATGTCATGTTTTATGACAGTTTTGATTTCCGACACTTAGGAAAGTATTCTGGACCATTATAACATAATTTTGCATTATATTTAGATGTTAAAAGCTGAATTTTTGCTGAATTTGTTTATTTTCTGCAGAATTTTGCAGTTTTAGTGTGTTTCTGGCACTTTCCGGTACCTATGTCATCACTAGGAAGGCAGTTTTGTAATCCCTACTTTCCTACACACTATACTAGTGTAACACTTGGTCCTGGGTCTTATTTTGTGTCTTAACATCTTGTCTGTCTAAGTACTGAACTCCCGTTAGTACTTCTAGTTTGTCTGATATTATGCCAATTCTGTTCTGTGCATTAGTAGAACTATACTGTGTTGCATGTAGTAATGATAAAAGTCTTGCAACAAGAAATGCCATTGTATGTATATAACAGAAATCAGAATTTCATTCGTCTTGTAAACTATATCATGCACAGTTATTAAAGCACAGATTACTGTTTAATTATTGTACGGAATGCATGGAAAAGTGCCAGTTGTCACATTCTCCCCCCGTTAAAAGAATTTCGTCCCGAAATTCAAGCTTTGCCACCTGTCGCAGGGGAGTTGTGAATCAAATGTGGTTACTTAGGCTTAATTTGGTCTTCTTGTTCCCAAGTAAACTCTGGGTCATGATATGAATTCCAACGAATTCTAACAAATCAATTACGACTTCTCCGTGTTTTGTGGACTTCCGGTCTGCAACCTTAACAGGTTCTTTAATAAATTGGAGTTTGTCGTTGACGTGAATCCTGTTTGCGGGAATAACGACTGTTCCTAGAGTCAGGCTCTTCTAAAGACTAGACACGTGAAACGTGTCGTGATCACTGCTAAGTTCTTCTGGAAGTTTCAGGTTGTGAGCAATGGTCCCGATCCTTTCCAGGATCTCGAAAGGTCTAACATACCATTGGTCCAACCTCCCATGCTTTCCAAATCGTACCACGCCTTCTCAACAGCTTCCGCCGCTTATCAGCGCAGCCTTTCTGTATACCATGTGTTGACTTGATACGTCCGCGTATCTGAACAATCTTGCCTATAATTTCCTGAATCAACCTTGGGCCAATAAATCGTTTATCTCTGGTCTCCGCCCAACACGAAGGGGGACCGATACTTACGTTCATATAAAGCTTCACATGAGGCAGCCTAACGGCGGTGTGATAAGTATTATTGTAGGAAAACTCCACTAAGGGCAAGTGAGTAATCCATATTTTCATCAAAGTTCATCACACAAGCACATAGCAGGTCTACCAAAGTCGGTATCATCCTATCACTTGGACCACCCGTATGTGGGTGAGAGGCAGTACTAAGGTTCAACTGTGACCTAAATGCCTTTTGAAGCGTCTGTCATATCCTTGGCACAAAACGACCATCTCGGTCAGTCAAGATAGAATCAGGCACTCCAAGACGTGCCATAACCCTTCTAGGCTAAATCTCTACTAATTTCCCTTGCGCTGTCTTCCTCACTTTTTGGTAGGAAATGTGCAGTCTTGGTGTGTCGGTCAATAATCACCCAAATCATATCGTGACCTCTTTGGGTTCTTGGTAGCTTGAAATGAAATCCATTAAGGTGCGTTCCCACTTCCACATGGGAATCTCGGGCTGTTGTAGCAGCCCTGATGGTTTCTGGTATTCTGTCTTAACTTTGACACAAGTAAGACAGTTACCCACATATGTAGCTATATCAGCTTCCATCTTGGGCCACTCATACTAATCCTTCAAGTCTTGGTACATCTTGTCGGATCCAGGGTGGATCGAGTACCTTGACCTATGAGCCTTGTCTCAAAATAGGCGTACATAAATTGTCGCGAAATGGAACCCAAAGTCGTTCCATGAAGTGTAATGTCCCGTTACCTTAGGCAATAATCGCACTCCCATTCTATGTAACGTTTCAGCTCGAAGGCTTTATGGTTTGAGCATCTCTTGCTCAGCTTCGCGAAACCGAGTAGCGGGGCTTGTCTGTATGGTCATCTCTAAGGCTCGCCCCCTTAGAGGCTTTGTGCGATCCTTGAAGCTCAAGGCATCTGCTACAACGCTCGCCTTGTCCAGGTGACACTTAATCTCACAGTCGTAATCATTCAGTAGCTCATTCCATCTAGTTATCTCATATTTAAGTCCTTATGATCAAAGATGTGCTGCGAACTTTTGTGATCAGTAAAGATTGTGCAGCGTTTGCCTATACAAGTAATGACGTCAAATCTGCAACGCGCAATTACTGCACCTAGTTCAAGGTCTCTTCTCATGATCCCTTAATCAACGTGACGCGTACGCGATGACTTGGTCTCGTTGCATCAACGCGCAATCGAGGCCTTGTCGAGAAGCGTCACAAAAAAAACCGCAATTCTATTGGTACTGTTAGCTGAAGACAAGATAGGTATCGACTAGGTTAGGGTTGTTAGCGGTCGGGCAGTCCTTGAAAGGTTTTCTAGGGGTCGTCTGATACAGCCTACAATCCCCAAAAATTCTTAGTTGTGTCTTAGGGACTCCTTAGTTCTTGATTGCAGGATCGGCATGAATCTCATTCTTATCCACCACGTATCCTAAGAATCTTACCTCGCGAATCCAAAGTTCGCACTTCGACATCCTGGCACATAACTGTTCTTTCTCTAAGAGTCACAAGATAAATTGCAGATATTGCTCATGACCTTCCTTGGTCTTTGAGCTTATGAGAATGCAGTCAATAAATATAATCATGATCTTATCCCGGTACGGCTTACACACCTGATTCATGAGGTCCATGAATACTGCCGGTGCATTCGTTAAGCCAAACGACATGACAAGGAACTCGTAATGCTCAAGGTGAGTCCTAAGGGTTGTTTTAGGGATACTCACTTCTTGTATTCACAGTTGAGGACATCCTGACCTGTAGGATCGTTGTTAGACCCAAACGAGTCGTTCAGAAGAGCTTATAATCCGATTCAAAGGCGGAATCAGTGAAACGGACGTGGAAACAGCTTGATACTATTAAATCTGTCACTTATATTCAATATAACATCAATTACAACCTGAACAGATTTTGGCAGCACTTCGTTACAAATCCAGAAGCCGTGTGCCAAATGAAATGACAAGTGCCCTATATATAGTGTGTTGGGTTCGCTTGAAATGGACCAAGACATGTTCAAGCGAACTCACTTGTTCTGATTTCGCTTGAACTGGTCTTGAGCAGTTTCAAGCGAACTCACCTCCTAAATCCTGAAACACTGTTTCTCGAACCTCGAGCACTGGTAATCCTATCCTATCCTATTACATGATACAAGACGAAGTAATAGACGTAGTGCACTAACAGACTCCCCCTCGGATATTGACGAAGTCTTCAGTGTCTAGTTTTCAGCATAACACATCTTCGGTCTTGATCATTCTGCCTTCTCATCCAAATTGTAACATTATAAGCATCCATCAATCCTTCTCTTCTTCCATCAGCTTCAGGCTCCCCCTTTCGTCAAGCTTCCATGCTTTGGGATCGACACCTAGCTATCCATCTACAAGCTCCCTCTTGCTTCAAGCTTGTCTTCAGACTCCCCTTAGACAATGCTTTCAGGATCGTAGTCTGGTATCATATCTGCAATCACTGATACGTTTATAAGTAACAATATTTAGAACATCCATGAATTGTAACCTGGCAATACAAACTTCTAAACACATTCACTCCCCCTATCAACAAACTAAATGATTTAGCAGTGATAAGTATCCAAAATCCTCACAGTTAATCATCCAAGTCCAAACTAATGACCTTGGAGATTTCACAAACTGTTTTTGATTTTTTAATATAAATTCAAGTTTCAAATTAATGAACTTGTTTTATTTTCAGAAACACAATCAGCTTACTTAGATTTTGAAACTCAGCATCCCAGACATTGGTTGTCGAAAATAAAGCGAAATCAAAAATCTTTTTGTATTTTTCTGAAAATATAAAGCAGTAAAGAAATATGTACAAACATATTTACAGACAATATTTTTGTTTGAGTATGCGTCAGAGGATCATATCAGTTTTTGACAAGTCACAAGTACCGTTGAGCTCAGTTACACATTAAGAATTAAACAATTCACTTAGATTGTCGATATACTGATCCACTTAAATTTTCACACAAATTTCAACTGATTCAGGATATGAATTAGGTGTTTTAAGAACTTAAACTCATTCATGTGTCCCACCTCTTGAATATACTCCCGTATCCAGATCCCAATATTCAGTCTTACAGGTGAGTATACCTAGATGATATCTGTTAAGGGAATAAATTATGAAACCATATGAGTTCAGGTCAGAACTTCCGTTCAGCAGAGAACTCAGGTTTGTCTTTAGGTGTGTCCCCTTTGGAGGATCTTTTTTACAACAGCAATGACTATCAATTTTATTGTTTCATCAATTTGCTGAGGGCTGTGCTATGTTTCAAGCAATGCGGAAAGTATTATTCGGAGACTAGGTCAGAACTTCCATTCAGTAGAAGTCCCGGAATAATACTCCAGATATCACTAAGCATAAAGACCTAGTATCTCAGAAAGAGGGACCTTTCAAACGAAATTTCAGGGGTTACCTATATATCCAAGTAGTGTTCCCCACAAAATAAGTAAGTTTGAATTTAAGTTTATATCCCGAAAAAATTTACTAAATGTATAAAAATCTATCGACACATCCACGGTGAGATCGTTTAACACATTTAAACTTTTCAATTCTTTAGCATACTGTAATTGTCTACTGATGTACTATCATTTCCTCTTTTTACACAAAACTCGTTTTTAATTTTATCATGTTTTTGTCATTTTCAAATTTTCAAATGTTTTTGTATTTTCTAACAATAATATTTCTCCCCCTAAAATGCAAAATCGTTAAAAGAAAATTTGACAACACGATGCTGATAGCTTTGTCTCGCCATCCATTTTCTGCTAACTATGCTCTGTTTTGCAGAAAAACTAATATAAAGTACCCCCATGATTTACAACCCATTGATTTTCGACAGTTTGAAAACCGTTTTTCAATCTTGTGAAAGTAATCATGTTTGTTCCGCCGTGAGGGTTTCGGCATATTCAATCAACATATTTTTGTATTTTTGAATATTTTTGACAAAAACAAAAACATATTTTTGGTTTTTCAAATTTTTTTCAATTTTTAGGGTTTTGAGATTTTGTTTATTTATATACAGAAAAACAAATAAACTCCCTGTTCAACCAAACCAGGATCCAGCAGCAGCCTCCTCCTCTTGTTGTGCTAAGCTGCTCCAACTTTCATTCTCACAATCTTTAATTTTGTTGAGCACCTGCACAATCAAATTCCTTGATTACTTGAACAATTTAGCCCAGGTCTGTTGAACCTTAGGCATTTCAACACAATAATTTTCATTCAATGCTGGAAACTCTTTGTCATTTTTCACAAAAATCTTTTCAACTTTTACTTCAACTTTTTCATATTTTTCAAGAATCACCTGTTTCTTTACACTCCATGTTTGACCTTTCGGAGTACCTCTTTTGTAAAAATGTGACTCGTTTTGAATTTTTTGATTTTGAACAACAACTTTTGGTTTCCAAAACTCTTGTGGTTTTGTCATATCAACAGATGTTTTCCAACTTTGAGTTGTTCTGACTCTGGGTGTATGAGAATTCCAGGTCTGTCTAGAATCGAACCTATATGGGTCTGATTTCCAATTTTGATTCGAAGCAAACTTGTTTGTGTTGTACCTCCAAGATTGTTTTGAATCAAATCTGGTTGACCTTTGTCTCACATTCTCAGATTTTTGTTTCTCATTCTTTTTGTCAACATCCACCGGTTTCAGATTTGGACACTTGCGAGCAAGATGTCCTTTTTGATCACATTTAAAACATGTTCTCATGGACACATCTTTGACCTGTGGTTGTTGCTTTTTCTTTTGAGCTAGGAACTCTTCAATAGACTGTTGTCCAATTTTAAGTTCTTTTTCTTTTTCTAAACTGTCTCCTTGAACAAAACTCATTTTTGCTTGATAAGTTGGCACTTCATTTTTCTTCCAATTCTGTTTCTTCTTATAACCCAAACCAGCCTTCATGTTTTTCTTCTTGAAACTAGGTTTGTTATACGAACCTCTATGACTCTTACCAGCAAACTTTGAAATCTCAGACTTCTCAATCTCAACCATTTTGAAAATTTTATCAACCTTTTTCTGAAATCACATTCTGAATCGTGAATACATCTAAGAACAATTTGTCCGATCCAATCATGGTATAAACCAATCCTTTTGAATCATCATTCAAACTTTTCTCGGATTTTGTGTTTTTCAGATAACTATCATGAAGATTTCCTTCATCTTCATCCTGTGATTCAGATTTACCTGTATCAATCGACTCTTCTTTCAACACACTTTCAACAACTTTACCTACCACCTCTGAATCATGAGAATCATCAGATTTGGAATAGGTTATGTCAATGTTGTCTGGCAATTGGTCTACCATGTTGAAAGCTTTTTCGACCTTTTCATCATCATAAAATGCAAATTTTCCCGGTGGTGGTGTAACAACTGTGCTTGTAATCATTGTGAACAGTTCTATTATCAATAAAACAATGTTATTTGATCCCAATGTTTGTTTGATTTTGTTTTACATTTTTCATGTTTTGACTTTTGTTCAATTCCAAACTCTACATCACTTTCTGGAGAGTTATACGCAAACTAGTGCGTAAACGTACTCAGTTTAATGCGAGAAATACTCCGGAACATCAACATATACTCAACATACCTTAAATAACCTTTACATAACTTAGAAATAAGTTTTGAAGGCTTTGGTATGGCAAAAACAAGTTAATTCGGCTACAGGGACTAAATATGACAAACTGCGAAAGTATGTCAATTTGAACTGTAACGAACATTCCGGAACATGACCATAAGTTAAACACACCTTAAATATCCTTTACATAGCTTAGAAATAGGCTTTGAGGGGTTCGGTGTGTTAAAATAAACTTTTGGGTCATTCAGGGACTAAAAGCGTCAAAAAGTGCACAAGTTTGCATTTTCGCGCATAACTTACGTTCTGAATACATCTGGACATCCAAAAATTTATGTAAGCATGACTACATTATATTTTAGTGTTCGCCATAAGAAAAATCCATTCGTCGCGTCATTTGGATCGTTTTTCGCGCTTGTGCGCATTCCGTCGTAATTAACCGAACATCGCGACCGTACGGCCAAACGAACCGACATCCGAGATATTTTTGAACACATTTTTAGTTTCCTATACTTTAACTTCATTTTAGAGCTTTGAAATGGGGTTAACGGGCCTTAAACGTGTCGAAAATGGGCTGATTACACTGCAGGGACTAAAATGGTAAATCTGCCAAACTATGGCCTAGCGGTGCGCTACACTTTTAACGTAGCGGTGCGCTAGCCTGTCTGCAGACCAGATTCAATGTTTTTCACAGCAGGTTGCAGCTGTTTGATTCTCACCCACATGTTTCCAATTATCTAGTCAGATGATAAGGATCAAGTATTAGTCACCATAAGGTCCCGACACTTGTACGGGTGGGATTAAGGCGCGTTTTCCTTGAAACGATCTTAACGGTGGACCTTTTACTATAAATACCCCACCCCCCATGCTTCAAAATTACAAGAACTTTGATTTGAGAAACTCTAAGTTGAAACTATTGTTTCATACCTGAGATTTTTGAATCGAGGTTAGCATTCGGGGACCCTTCGTAAGTATTCTTTCGTTCTTTTCCTTATTTTATTGCTTTTCGAGTCAGAAAGTCAAACTTTGTTTGACTTTCAGCGTTGACCAGCTTATGGTCAATGCGAAGTTCGTTTGAACTTCGCAACGTGAGTGTAATCACGATGGTTATAGTCCCTTGGGACTATGCCTACTGATTACCACGTTGTCTAGGGTCGTAGGGTAAGCGATCTAATAAATCGCTTATACCTCGAACCCGACCCATTTGGTCGATCATTAGGATCCGACCAAACACATTAGGTGACCATAGTAGGTAGGGAATAACCTTCCGAGGTTATACCCTATGGTCACATCGTTTAAGTAGTTGTATGATAGGTAGTTTATATGCCTTAGGTAAATTACCAGAATACCCTTTTCATGTATAATTGGTAATTAAGCATATGTAACCTAAACCTTTGTCACATAACTGATTATGTAACGTGTTTAGGCATATAACACTTGTCATAGGGCTAGTTAGGCGGTCCGAACGCGTTTCACGCGAACGACGCGTTAAAGTAGCATAAGCTACCTAAACGGGTCGTAATGGGTCGTAAACTATTACTTTAAGTTTCATTTAGTATGTAGGCTTTGTTAAACCAAATGACACGAGTCTCTACACTCGTTTGGTTTACGAACCTTCATGCTACCCGATCATCCGATTTCGGTCCGGTTTATTAACATAGTTACCTATATTAGGTGCCGTTTGATTCCGTGATCTATACCATTGTTTGGTTGTCACTCCAGGACTACTGAGTAATATCAAGTGAGTACATAGACCCCTCTTTTACTGTTTTCCAAACTGTTTTGGGGTGGAACACATGTGCCTACTTGTTACTTTCATGCTTTCCTGTTTTCACATCATATACATGATATGTTCGTTAGTACATTATAGTACATGATTTCATTACATTTCATGCTAGGTGTGCCCATTGTGTGCATTACTTGGTACATTGTTTTACATTTCATTTCATGCTAGGTGTGCCCATTGTGTGCATTACTTGGTACATTGTTTTACATTACATTTCATGCTAGGTGTGCCCATTGTGTGCATTACTTAGTACATCGTTTTACATTACATTTTATGCTAGGTGTGCCCATTGTGTGCATTACTTAGTACATCGTTTTACATTACATTTTCACGCTACGTATGTTCATTTGATTACATACTTAGTGCATCACATGCTTACATTTTTGGTATGACATTTGGTTTGTTTACAATGGAACAATACATTCATTAACATTAATTACGCCGTTCGTTAGTAGGTAGTGGTACCATAGGAATTGACAACTCCCGTTCCGGACATCCCAGGGAAAGGGGATGAAAGGAATGACCGAATTCGATATACATAATTTAGATAAACCTTTAATTTGTTTAAGGGTTTATCGCCACAGTCTCAAGGCTTGGATGTATGCATTATAACAATACCGCATAAATGTTTGTATCAGTATAGCATGCATTTGTTACCCAAAACATAACTTTGATTTAAACTATGTTTTACTTCAATACCTTGTTTTTGTGCATTTTACATATGGTTTAGTTGATACATCTCACTTACCATACATGACAATTCTGGTTATACATTACATGATCTACATTGAACATAAACATTTTGACATTGATATACATATTTGGTGGTTTACATTGGACATAGACATTTAGATATGGTTTACACAATAACACTTGACAATTGGTTTGTACATGAACAAGTTACATTGGTGGTTGTTTGGGTAAGTAATTTGAGTAACGAGGCGTGTGTAATATGATACAATCATGGTGGATACGCCGCTGGTACTTCCTATATATAAGTGCTTGTGTGATATTACATGACGTAGCGTTACTTAAATCACTTCAATGTTTGACATATTACATGTTACAAATAACATATTTTTCACAAGACATTGTTTTACAAAACTGTTTATTGTATACAACTCATTTTACATGGTTATTCATTTAACCATACATTATTCACTTATTTATACATATCATCTGAACTCATCGTTTTTCAAATGATTTACAAGACAAAGCAAATTACAAGGTTCATGACTAAACATTTTCTCAAATACAAGTCATGAATCCTATTTTTCACAAACCTATGTATCTCACAGGCATTTTTATGCTGACGTACCTATTTTCACATGTGTTTTCAGGAGCTTTTCCGTAGGATGTTGATCATGACACTAGGGCGGACCTGTGCCTTAGAGACTAAAAACGAAGATAGACTTGTTTAATTATGTTATAAACTCTTTTGTTTACTGTTCAAGACAATGTAACACCCTTGTTTAATAAATAAATAAAACTTTGTATGCCATGGTTATGAAACAATTTATTCTGTTACGACACGCCCCGATGTTTCCGCCGTGATTTGTTGTTTTACGCGGTCGGGGTGTGACAGAAAGGTTGGTATCAGAGCCAATGGTTATAGGGAATTAGGTTATTAGTAATGCTTTGACCTAGACTATAACTTTTCTAGGACCCTAACACGAGTTATCTTGTGTTTAGATCTTAAAACATGTACATCACCTATCCTTAGGTGATTATCAAAACAAGAACCAAATTTTCCGAAACGATTTTTGAAAAACAATCATCAGTTTTTGAATGATTCATTACAAGGTTTTGAACCCTCAATTGTAAGGTTTTGAACCCTCTGTTATATGGTTTTGAACCCTTTTCAGTTTGGTTTTTGGCCTTGTGCCTTCAAATTTTCAAAATCCCGTCAAACGTTTTGGGTTTTAAATAATGTGAACATGTGCAAACTGGAAGGGTGAATGCCTGTATTCTGGGTTTTCTGTCTAGGCAAGCACTTCGTATATATCTCATCAGACGCGAGACCAGTTGTGCTTACCTGGGAATTCTTGGGATGAGTGTTCACTTATAGGCGAGCATGTCTTCATTATACATTATTTTTGACTCATTTACTTTGATTAGTCACTGTGTGTCGTTTGTTTGCTTGGTAATGCGGACGAATGACCACCATCTTTGCTTTTATTGATTTTGTTTCATCTCATTCTCTTCATCCAATCATCTCACTCGTTTCCTTTCCTGTTTTCCTCTTTTAGAATGCCTCCTCGACGCGACAATCTGATTGCGACTGCCGAACTGGCAGAAATTATTGCGGAGCAAATGGCTGCTCAATTTCCAAATCTCTTTGCTCAATGGAACCAAGCCAACAATAACAACAATGTTCCATGCAAATACAAGGATTTTAATCAAGCTAAACCACTCAAGTTTAGTGGTTCTGAGGGAGCGACTGGGCTTCTTCAGTGGTTCGAGAGCAGTGAGAATACTTTCCGCCACGTGCAGTGTCCGGATAATCGCAAAGTCGAGTTTGCTTCAAGCGTATTTCAGAAGAGGGCTTTGACATGGTGGAACGGGGTTATGAGAGACAGGGGTGCAGAAGTTGCTCTCGCACATACATGGGCTGAACTTAGAGCCCTTATGATGAGGGAATTCTGTCCTCGCCATGAACAGCGAGCGTTGGAGAAAGAGTTTGATGTTTTGAAGCAAGATAGTGGTGAGCACAGGGCTTATACTGATAGGTTTGAGGAGTTGAGTTTGCTTTGCCCGACTATGGTTACCCCACTCGACAAGGCTATCGAGAGATACATCGACGGCCTACCTGACTCGGTACAAGACATCCTTACTGGTAGTAACCCTACCACACTCCGTCAGGCAATCGAGTTATCAGCGACGCTGACTGAGTCGCAGATCCGGAAGAACAAGTTACACAGGAAGGGTGACAAGGGCAAGAAACAGTCGGCTGACAAGGAAGATAGCAAGAAAGGTCAAAACTTGAATGGAAAGAACTCTGGTTCTTCGAAGAGGGCAAGGAAGCGTAAGGCTTCCCAAAATTTTGCTATCACTGCCCAAGCTAATCAGGCAGCTCCCAACCAACCCGCACAGCCGCCAGCAAAGAAACCCTACACAGGGAATGCACCTTTGTGCAATAGATGCAACAGTCACCATCAGCCGCAACATCAGTGCCGTTTCTGCACTAGCTGTGGGAAGTCAGGTCATCTTGCCGAGGTTTGTCGGTTTGCTCAGAATCGCGCAGTTCAAAACCCGGCTCAACAAGTTGCACAGCCTCCTGCTCAGCAACAGGGTCAAGCTGCACGACCACAATACCCACCAGGTGCTTGTTACAATTGTGGGGATCTGACCCACTACAGAAACCGGTGCCCAAGGCTAGCCAACCAGAACCAGAATCAGAATCAGGCTCCGGCTCGAGGCCGAGTCTTTAACATGAATGCCCAAGAGGCACAGGCTGACGATAATGTGGTGAACGGTACGTTCTTTATTAATAATCAGCCTGCATCTGTTCTTTTCGATTCTGGTGCCGACAAGAGTTTTGTGTCATTGTCTTTTGAGCCAGTGCTTCGAGTGTCTAGAACGAAACTAAGTAAATCTTTGACAGTAGAAGTTGCTAGTGGTGAACCCATTATTCTTGATTCTGTTCTTCGCAACTGCCAGTTGAACCTTAATGGTCATCTTTTTCCTATCGACCTCACGCCTATGCAACTTGGAAGCTTCGACGTTATTGTGGGTATGGATTGGTTATCCAAGCATCACGCAGAGATAGTTTGTTCTGAGAAGATAGTTCGTGTGCCGCTTTCGACAGGCGAGATCCTGCAGGTTCAAGGTGAGAAGCCTATCGGTGGTCTCAAACTCATGTCTTGTTTTAAAGCTCGGAAGTATCTGCAGAAGAACTATGTGGCTTTCTTAGCACATGTTACAGAAGATAAAGGCAAGGGTAAGACTATTTCAGATATTCCTGTCGTTCGGGATTATTCTGAAGTATTCCCTGAAGATTTACCTGGTCTACCTCCAGCACGCCAAGTCGAGTTCCGCATTGATCTCGTACCTGGTGCAAATCCCGTTGCCAGAGCTCCATATCGTCTTGCACCGTCTGAGATGCAAGAGTTATCTAAGTAGCTTCAGGAGCTCTCTGACAAAGGTTTTATCCGTCCTAGCTTTTCACCTTGGGGTGCTCCCATTCTTTTTGTCAAGAAGAAGGATGGATCCTTTAGGATGTGTATCGATTATCGTGAGCTTAACAAGCTTACCATCAAGAATCGATATCCCCTACCTCGCATCGATGATCTCTTTGATCAGTTACAAGGCGCTTCTTATTTTTCGAAGATTGATCTGCGATCTGGATATCATCAACTTCGGGTGCAAGAAGAAGACATTCCGAAGACAGCGTTCCGTACTCGTTATGGGCATTATGAATTCACAGTCATGCCATTCGGTTTGACTAATGCTCCTGCTGTTTTCATGGACTTAATGAATAGGGTCTGCAAACCTTATTTGGATCAGTTCGTCATTGTTTTTATTGATGACATCTTGATATACTCTAAGACGCAAGCTGACCACGAGCAACATCTTCGTCTTACCCTTGAACTCCTAAAGAAAGAGCAACTTTTCGCCAAATTCTCCAAGTGCGAATTTTGGCTTAAAGAAGTTCAATTTTTGGGGCATATTATCAACGAACGAGGTATTCATGTAGATCCCTCCAAGATCAGTGCGATTAAGGATTGGGATACACCTACTACTCCTACTGAAGTTCGTTCTTTTCTTGGTCTAGCGGGTTATTATCGCCGCTTCATTGAAAACTTCTCAAAGATTGCAGTTCCTTTAACTGCTCTAACTCAGAAGAAAATGCCCTTTTATTGGGGATACAAACAAGAGGAAGCTTTTCAACACCTGAAGCTGAAGCTTTGCGATGCGCCTGTTCTATCATTGCCTGAGGGTGATGATGATTTTGTTGTGTATTGTGATGCATCGAAATTGGGTCTTGGCTGTGTTCTTATGCAAAGGAACAAAGTCATAGCTTATGCATCGAGGCAGTTGAAGATACATGAGAAGAACTACACCACTCATGATCTTGAGTTGGGTGCAGTTGTCTTTGCTCTAAAGATCTGGAGACACTATTTGTACGGTACAAAATGTGTGGTTTTCACTGACCACAAAAGTCTTCAGCATATCTTCAACCAGAAAGAACTCAACATGAGGCAACGACGTTGGGTTGAGCTTTTAAACGACTATGATTGCGAAATTCGCTACCATCCTGGTAAGGCGAATGTCGTAGCTGATGCATTGAGTCGTAAGGAACGTACTAAGCTTCATTGTGTACGTGTTCAATCTGTTATACAAGCTCGATCCGATATTCAAGCACGCATTTCTCAAGCTCAACAATCTTGTGTTTCACAAGGATTGATGGATAAGGAATTTCCCTATCACATAACACCTGCTCTGGAACTGAAGGACAATGGATCATATTACTTCATGGACCGTTTGTGGGTCCCAAGCCAGGATGATTTTCGTGCCTTGCTTATGGATGAAGCCCATAAGTCTCGTTATTCTATTCATCCGGGCTCAGATAAAATGTATAAGGACCTTCGTACTCACTATTGGTGGCCTGGTATGAAGAAAGACATTGCCTTATACGTATCAAAATGCCTTACTTGTCTTAAGGTTAAGGCTGAACATCAGCGTCCTTCGGGTTTTGTTGGAGCAACCAGAGATCCCAGTTTGGAAATGGGAAAACATTACTATGGATCTTGTTACCAAACTTCCACGCACTAAGAAAGGTCATGATGCCATCTGGGTAGTTGTTGATCGTCTTACAAAGTCAGCACATTTCTTGCCAATCCGTGAGGATTTTCCTGCTGACAGACTTGCTCAAATCTATGTGGATGAAATTGTAGCTCGACATGGTGTTCCTTTGAACATCATTTCTGACAGAGATGCTCGTTTCACTTCTCATTTTTGGAGAACCATGCAATCTGCTATGGGGACCCAACTTAATCTGAGCACAGCTTATCATCCGCAAACGGATGGTCAATCTGAGAGAACAATCCAGACTCTGGAGGATATGCTTAGAGCTTGTGTGATCGATTTTGGTGGTAGTTGGGATTCACATCTTAAATTGATTGAATTCTCCTACAACAACAGTTATCACACTAGCATCAAAATGGCTCCTTTCGAGGCTCTCTATGGTCGAAAATGTCGTTCACCAGTCTGCTGGAATGAGATTGGCGAGGCTCAAATTACTGGACCTGCCCTCATTTTAGAGACAACTGACAAGGTCAAGAAAGTTCGTGATAACCTTCAGGCAGCTAGAAGCCGTCAGAAGATTTACGCGGACCCAAAACGCAAAGCCTTGGAATTTCAAGTCGGTGATCGAGTATTACTTAAGGTCTCACCTTGGAAAGGTGTGATCAGATTTGGAAAGAAAGGAAAACTTGCACCTAGATACGTTGGACCATTCAAGATCGTCGAAAGAATCGGAAAGGTAGCCTACAGACTTGAGTTACCTCCTGAACTTGGAAATGTTCATCCAACTTTTCACGTGTCCAATCTCAAGAGGTGTTCAGCTGATGAAAACTTCTCCATACCGCTTGACGAAATTCGTGTTGGCAAAACACTGAAATTTGTTGAGAAACCAGTGGAAATCATGGAACGTGAAGTCAAGTGGCTTAAACGCAAGCGCATTCCTTTGGTCAAAGTTCGCTGGGAAGCTAAGCGTGGACCTGAGTTTACTTGGGAACGCGAAGATCAAATGAAGGCGAAATATCCACATCTTTTTCCAAGAGTTTCCTCTAAATAAATTTCGGGACGAAATTTCCACAAGTAGGGGAGACTGTAACAACTGTGCTTGTAATCATTGTGAACAGTTCTATTATCAATAAAACAATGTTATTTGATCCCAATGTTTGTTTGATTTTGTTTTACATTTTTCATGTTTTGACTTTTGTTCAATTCCAAACTCTACATCACTTTCTGGAGAGTTATACGCAAACTAGTGCGTAAACGTACTCAGTTTAATGCGAGAAATACTCCGGAACATCAACATATACTCAACATACCTTCAATAACCTTTACATAACTTAGAAATAAGTTTTGAAGGCTTTGGTATGGCAAAAACAAGTTAATTCGACTACAGGGACTAAATATGACAAACTGCGAAAGTATGTCAATTTGAACTGTAATGAACATTCCGGAACATGACCATAAGTTAAACACACCTTAAATATCCTTTACATAGCTTAGAAATAGGCTTTGAGGGGTTCGGTGTGTTAAAATAAACTTTTGGGTCATTCAGGGACTAAAAGCGTCAAAAAGTGCACAAGTTTGCATTTTCGCGCATAACTTACGTTCTGAATACATCCGGACATCCAAAAATTTATGTAAGCATGACTACATTATATTTTAGTGTTCGCCATAAGAAAAATCCATTCGTCGCGTCATTTGGATCGTTTTTCGCGCTTGTGCGCATTCCGTCGTAATTAACCGAACATCGCGACCGTACGGCCAAACGAACCGACATCCGAGATATTTTTTAACACATTTTAAGTTTCCTATACTTTAACTTCATTTTAGAGCTTTGAAATGGGGTTAACGGGCCTTAAACGTGTCGAAAATGGGCTGATTACACTGCAGGGACTAAAATGGTAAATCTGCCAAACTATGGCCTAGCGGTGCGCTAAACTTTTAACGTAGCGGTGTGCTAGCCTGTCTGCAGACCAGATTCAATGTTTTTCACAGCAGGTTGCAGCTGTTTGATTCTCACCCACATGTTTCCAATTATCTAGTCAGATGATAAGGATCAAGTATTAGTCACCATAAGGTCCCGACACTTGTACGGGTGGGATTAAGGCACGTTTTCCTTGAAACGATCTTAACGGTGGACCTTTTACTATAAATACCCCACCCCCCATGCTTCAAAATTACAAGAACTTTGATTTGAGAAACTCTAAGTTGAAACTATTGTTTCATACCTGAGATTTTTGAATCGAGGTTAGCATTCGGGGACCCTTCGTAAGTATTCTTTCGTTCTTTTCCTTATTTTATTGCTTTTCGAGTCAGAAAGTCAAACTTTGTTTGACTTTCAGCGTTGACCAGCTTATGGTCAATGCGAAGTTCGTTTGAACTTCGCAACGTGAGTGTAATCACGATGGTTATAGTCCCTTGGGACTATGCCTACTGATTACCACGTTGTCTAGGGTCGTAGGGTAAGCGATCTAATAAATCGCTTATACCTCGAACCCGACCCATTTGGTCGATCATTAGGATCCGACCAAACACATTAGGTGACCATAGTAGGTAGGGAATAACCTTCCGAGGTTATACCCTATGGTCACATCGTTTAAGTAGTTGTATGATAGGTAGTTTATATGCCTTAGGTAAATTACCAGAATACCCTTTTCATGTATAATTGGTAATTAAGCATATGTAACCTAAACCTTTGTCACATAACTGATTATGTAACGTGTTTAGGCATATAACACTTGTCATAGGGCTAGTTAGGCGGTCCGAACGCGTTTCACGCGAACGACGCGTTAAAGTAGCATAAGCTACCTAAACGGGTCGTAATGGGTCGTAAACTATTACTTTAAGTTTCATTTAGTATGTAGGCTTTGTTAAACCAAATGACACGAGTCTCTACACTCGTTTGGTTTACGAACCTTCATGCTACCCGATCATCCGATTTCGGTCCGGTTTATTAACATAGTTACCTATATTAGGTGCCGTTTGATTCCGTGATCTATACCATTGTTTGGTTGTCACTCCAGGACTACTGAGTAATATCAAGTGAGTACATAGACCCCTCTTTTACTGTTTTCCAAACTGTTTTGGGGTGGAACACATGTGCCTACTTGTTACTTTCATGCTTTCCTGTTTTCACATCATATACATGATATGTTCGTTAGTACATTATAGTACATGATTTCATTACATTTCATGCTAGGTGTGCCCATTGTGTGCATTACTTGGTACATTGTTTTACATTTCATTTCATGCTAGGTGTGCCCATTGTGTGCATTACTTGGTACATTGTTTTACATTACATTTCATGCTAGGTGTGCCCATTGTGTGCATTACTTAGTACATCGTTTTACATTACATTTTATGCTAGGTGTGCCCATTGTGTGCATTACTTAGTACATCGTTTTACATTACATTTTCACGCTACGTATGTTCATTTGATTACATACTTAGTGCATCACATGCTTACATTTTTGGTATGACATTTGGTTTGTTTACAATGGAACAATACATTCATTAACATTAATTACGCCGTTCGTTAGTAGGTAGTGGTACCATAGGAATTGACAACTCCCGTTCCGGACATCCCAGGGAAAGGGGATGAAAGGAATGACCGAATTCGATATACATAATTTAGATAAACCTTTAATTTGTTTAAGGGTTTATCGCCACAGTCTCAAGGCTTGGATGTATGCATTATAACAATACCGCATAAATGTTTGTATCAGTATAGCATGCATTTGTTACCCAAAACATAACTTTGATTTAAACTATGTTTTACTTCAATACCTTGTTTTTGTGCATTTTACATATGGTTTAGTTGATACATCTCACTTACCATACATGACAATTCTGGTTATACATTACATGATCTACATTGAACATAAACATTTTGACATTGATATACATATTTGGTGGTTTACATTGGACATAGACATTTAGATATGGTTTACACAATAACACTTGACAATTGGTTTGTACATGAACAAGTTACATTGGTGGTTGTTTGGGTAAGTAATTTGAGTAACGAGGCGTGTGTAATATGATACAATCATGGTGGATACGCCGCTGGTACTTCCTATATATAAGTGCTTGTGTGATATTACATGACGTAGCGTTACTTAAATCACTTCAATGTTTGACATATTACATGTTACAAATAACATATTTTTCACAAGACATTGTTTTACAAAACTGTTTATTGTATACAACTCATTTTACATGGTTATTCATTTAACCATACATTATTCACTTATTTATACATATCATCTGAACTCATCGTTTTTCAAATGATTTACAAGACAAAGCAAATTACAAGGTTCATGACTAAACATTTTCTCAAATACAAGTCATGAATCCTATTTTTCACAAACCTATGTATCTCACAGGCATTTTTATGCTGACGTACCTATTTTCACATGTGTTTTCAGGAGCTTTTCCGTAGGATGTTGATCATGACACTAGGGCGGACCTGTGCCTTAGAGACTAAAAACGAAGATAGACTTGTTTAATTATGTTATAAACTCTTTTGTTTACTGTTCAAGACAATGTAACACCCTTGTTTAATAAATAAATAAAACTTTGTATGCCATGGTTATGAAACAATTTATTCTGTTACGACACGCCCCGATGTTTCCACCGTGATTTGTTGTTTTACGCGGTCGGGGTGTGACAGGTGGAACTTGATGAAACTCTGAGCCAATGCCTTTCTTGTTTTGCTCAGACTCACCATCTCCCGGTTTTATATTGAAAATTCGTTCAAGCACATATGACGACACGTGATAACTTTTTAACTTGTTGTTATCCTGTTCTAGATCAGCAATCTGTCGCTTTAGCTTAGCAACATCCTCAATATAGGAATTAACAACATCTTGTTTTATGGAATACATTCGTTTAAGTTCTTTAGTTGTTTCAGAAAGATAATTCATTCTAGATTGAGCATATTTCATTTCATCTTTCACTTTTTCGTATGACTCTTTCGTAATATGATATGCCAATTTCATTGAGTCATATTCTTTCTTCATTTCTTGACAAGCAATTTCTTTTTGTGAACATTCTTCTGTCATTTTAGAAACATTTTCTTTCAAAACTTCATTTTCTATTTCTAACTTTTTACATTTTTCTGAAAGTTTTTCATCATTTTCTTTTAAAACTTTTTTCTTTTTCTAGAATTTCTTTGCATTTTTCTTTAAAAATGTTTTCAATTTTAGTGAATTCAAGATCTCTTGTTCTGAATTGCTCATCTTTTTCAGTACAAGCTCTGCACGGTTCCATGCATTTCTTGCACTGTTCAATCATTTTTAAGATTTCAGAATCAGAATGTACCTCAGTGATTGGCACTTCGGTGTTTGATGCAGTTGCCTTAGTTTGTTTCTGATCAGCATCATCTTGCTTTTCTTCAACACCAACTTCATCACCAACATTACTAGCTTCCAACTTCTTATTCTTCACTTCTTCTTCTTCTTTCCTCACCTCTTCTCCAATCTGCTGTTCTTCAGTAACAGCTTTCTTAACCTCTTCATTCACCTCAACTTCAACAACTCCTGCTTTAACCTCTTCAGCAACCTTCTTCAGACTGTTCACCATTTCTTCAACATTCTTTTTCATTCTCTCTTCATCCCTTTTTCTCAGACACGATGTCATGGCATATCTGATCTCCTTTTCATGCCTTTTAGCATATGTGTCATCTTTCATCACATTTCTATAGTATTCAGCTCTCAAAGGAATTATGAGAAGAACATCATCAAAGATTATGTCTTTCTTTGGAACAACTGGTTCTCCTTCTCTGTTGAAGTAACATTCTCTCTTCTTATCCCATCTTCTGTTGCTCACTGCACTCTCATACTCTTCTTGCATTTCATCCATTCTGTTCAACACAATGTTTCTTTCTTTGTAGGTCTTTTCTTTCAGAATCTCTTCTCTGGTTTTCACTTTGATCTCAGCTGTATCTTTGTCTTTGTTTTCATCTTGAATCTCAGCAACAAAAACAAACTTTCTTTCCTCTGTTATAGCTTTGCCATGAGCTGTTTTTCGAACATTCTCCAAACGATCTTCTTCTGGACAAATTGAGCTCCAGTCAAAACCTTCATCATCTTGAATTACAAAACAAGCTCTTGATTTGGTTTTATCTTCAATCAATTTCGGCTCTTCTTTGCTTCGATGGTAGATCACTTTTCGATAATAATCATCATTAAAAGGACGTTCATTTCCTTCAGCAACTTCAGAATTTCTGCATTCTCTTTTGAAATAACCTTTTTGCTTGCATCTAAAGCAGGTCACTTTGGATTTGTCAAATCCAAGCTTCGTTGACGGACCACCCAAAGATTATTTCCCGGTAATCTCCATGTATCTCTGAGCTCTTCGGATGCAGCTTGCTAAACACCAACGAATATCTATGAGCTCCATTTCTTCCGGATCAATCTGGTCGTAGTCTTCTTTGGTCAACTCTGAGTTTCCAATTTTACCAGCTACAAGACCTTCATATGACTCCAGAACAGATGCAAGGAAACTCATTTGCTGCTTAGCTGCATTAATGCTCATCGACGGAGAATTCTTCAGTTTTAGAGCAATGTTGCACAGAATTTCCTCAGTTTCATCAGAACTTGATTTTGAAGAAGAATGATATCCAGAATTGTAATTTGATGAAGTTGTTTGAGGTTCTTTCATCTTCTCACCACTGAATGCTGTCTTTGGTGAACCAACACCTTTCTCTGAAGGTACACTGCCTTTGTAGTATAGACCAACATTCTGTTGATGTGAAGAACCAGTCATCTTGCTTTGCTTCTGTAGCTCCAGATCATGACTTTCAATCTTTTCAAACAAAGCATCAAGAGTAATTTCATCATATAAAGCATCATTTTTTAAGATAAAAACAAACGTCTGCCACTGATCAGCTCGTGGTAACGCTTCAATGACTTTATCGATAATTTCCTCTCTTGTTTTCTCAATTTTGAATCGTTCAAGTTCAATTTTTAAATGACAGAATCTCTCTATCATTTGCCTCACCGACTCTCCTTTAATGTTGTCAAATAGATCAAATTCTTTTTTAAGCAACGCAATTTTGTTCTTTTTAATTTGTTTACCCCCCTCAGCTTTAGCTTGTAAAGCTTTCCAATCAGATTTTGACGACCCGTTATGTTTAAGCAATGCAAAAATATCATTTCTAATTGCCGTCTGAATCAAAGCAATCATCCTCTGTTCGGCTGCATATTCTGCTTTGTCGTCTTTAGGTAATTTCTTGAATGGAATCTCTTCACCTTTATCATCCTTCGGTCTTTCATATCCAAACTCTAAACAAAACCAGCTTTCATGCGCATACGCTTTCGCCCAGTTAAGAAAACGTTCTTTCCACCATGTATAATCCTCAATGCTTTCCAGAGTTGGTGGCTTTGAGTGTGTTCCGTAGAAATTATCATGCTTTATGTTCTCATTGATCGCTTTCATGATGGTTTTTGGTGTAACATTTGTAATCTCGGAAGATTCAGAGGTGAACGCATTGAAAAACGTATTGTAGAATTCTTCAGCCATGATGTAATCCTGAACAGATCAAACAAACACAGTCAGTACACACAATATCAAATATTTTGAAACAAACTGACACTCGGTTGATGTGAAATGATCTTGACTCGGAATTTCCACTTTCAAGCGAACTGAGACTTCAAGCGAAACAACAAGTTAAAACTGAATATCAGCTTTCAAGCGAACTGATACTTCAAGCGAGATAGCACTTCAAGCGAGACCAGATGAACTTTCAAGCGAAAACACTAATTCAAGCGAGACAGATCTAATTTCAAGCGAACATCGATTTGAAGCGAACTCAGTAAGGTTTTTCAAGCGAAATGGCGAGTTGAAGCGAACTCAGATACTAATTTCAAGCGAACTGTCGATATCCGTTCAAGCGAACTCAAGTTTTAGGCCTGTTTTTGTCATTTTTAGTCCGAATTTGAGTCTGAAACTTTCAAGGCTTTGTTATTATACTGTTTTGCATGTTCGGTGAAAAACTCAAACCATTTTGACTGTGAAATCTTGTTCAGATTGAAAAAGAAGGTGTAGAAGTCAGAAAATAGATGATATCAAGCTAAACTCTTCTTCCTGAGCTCTGATAACACTTGTAGGATCGTTGTTAGACCCAAACGAGTCGTTCAGAAGAGCTTATAATCCGATTCAAAGGCGGAATCAGTGAAACGGGCGTGGAAACGCTTGATACTATTAAATCTGTCACCTATATTCAATATAACATCAATTACAACCTAAACAGATTTTGGCAGCACTTCGTTACAAATCCAGAAGCCGTGTGCCAAATGAAATGACAAGTTCCCTATATATAGTGTGTTGGGTTCGCTTGAAATGGACCAAGACATGTTCAAGCGAACTCACTTGTTCTGATTTCGCTTGAACTGGTCTTGAGCAGTTTTAAGCGAACTCACCTCCTAAATCCTGAAACACTGTTTCTCGAACCTCGAGCACTGGTAATCCTATCCTATCCTATTACATGATACAAGACGAAGTCAATAGACGTAGTGCACTAACATGACCTCAAGTCGATCTTCGAGTAGTAACTAGAACCTTGCAATTGGTTGAACAAGTCATCAATCCCTGGCAAAGGATACCGGTCCTTGATATCCAATTCTCTGAAGTTGATGCAAAATGGAGACTGCCAACTTTCTTCTCGTGTCCTCAACCAGTGATACCATGTCCTTAAGTCCACCTTGGAATAGTAGCTGGGACCTTGCATTTGGTCGACAAGTCATCGATTCTCGGTAAGGGGTACCGATTCTTGATGGTTAGTTGTCTAACTCCCTGTAACCTATGCGTAATACTTTCTCCACATTAATTCTTCTGAGTTTCTCTCAGATTAGGTTGTGTACGCGTGTAAAAACTGTCGTCCTACTTCCTAACGAATAACACCGGGGGCTTCCCACGGTGAGAGGCTCGGCCTGGTAGATTTCCTTTGCCTAGCAGATCCTGCAGTTGCATCGGTGGCTCCTGTATCTAGGACGGAGCTAGTCGGTAAGGCGTCATTCGGCACTGGTGCTGCTCCTGGCACTAGGTTTATCCGAAGCTCCTCTTGTCACTGTGGAGGTAACCTAGGCAAGTCTTTGGGAAAGGCTTCTAGAATTTCCTTCACAACGGGGATGTCTTCTGGCTTTGGCTTCTTGGTCTCGTTACTGACAACATGAGAAAGGAAGGCTATGCAGCCTATTCGGAGGCGCTCCTGTGTGTCTACGACCAATGTGAGATGTCGCAAATCCACTGCCTTATGGGGCCTAGTACCCTCGCATTTATTGCAAGAAGGTTGTGTACTATAAGTGTTTCATCATTCGCAAGAGGGATGCGAATGACTTTCCTTATGACGAACATCTTCAGTTCTATACTTGGATATCCAATCCAAGCTGACTATATTATCATGACTTCCCAAGTCAATGGTAATAGAAGGTTCCTACCTTCTAAGTTCCGAAAGACAATCTTTAATTATCTCATTCTCTTTAACTAACCTTCTATATGCCACTTCTAAGGAATACGGGGCGTTTATTCTACTTGAAACTAGGCCAAGTAGTTTCTTAAGGTCTAAGCATACAAGGTTAAAGTCGGTGCCAGTATTAATCAAAAATAGATGCATATAGTTGGTTAATAGGGAACGTACCCGTAACCGCATCTGGATCCTGGCGTGCTTCACGAGCTCCGATCGTGAAGACCTTTCCTTGCTTGGTTCTTCCTAGGGAAATCTTTCCTAAAGTGCCCTACTTCACCACATTTGTAGCAACCTGGAACTTTACCATTATCTCTTCTGTCTTGGTTGTCGTCATCATTCCCTCCTTGTTTGGGATACTTCGCCCAACAGTCATCTTTGCTATGCCCTTCTTTTCCACACCTACCACACTTAGGCCTCAGACATCGACCTTCATGGTGAAAATTGCATTCCTCGCATCTCGGCTTTGTCCCCAAGTAAACCTTACCACCGGCCTTATTACTGGCTCCATAAGCTTTCCTGCCACGAGGTGGGTCCACTTCCCTTCTTTTGTTTGCTTTAGAGCTTTCATAACTAACTTGGGTACCTATCTTTAGGTTCGAAGCCTTCCTTTTCTTATTGCCCGAAGACTCCACATGAGTCTCTTTCTTGTTTGTCTTAGATCCTGAAAACTTTCCCATACGAAGGGCTTCTTCAGTAAGTGTGACACTCAAATCGATAGCCTTTGTGATGGTTGGAGGCTTTGAGGCAGTAACCATGCTCAGGATTTGAGGTACAAGTCCCCAAATGAATCGTTCAATCCTCTTGAACTCCGGCTTGACTAAGTAGGGAACAACCCTAGACAAGTCGTGGAAGCGTTGGACGTACTCAGAAATCTTCGGCCCGTCCATTTTCAAATTCCAGAACTCAGCCTCAAGCTTCTGGATTTCGGCCCTAGAACAGTATTTCTTTCGCATCAATTCCTTGAGCTCATCCCAGCTCAGTGCATAAGCAGTAGCTTCACCAAGGGTCTGAACCTGAAGGTTCCACCAGGAGAGTGCGCCATCCAAAAACAACCCTGAGATATAGGTAACTCTCCGCTTGGCCGAACAATTACTCATTCTTAGAAAGGATTCAGTCTTTTCTGCCCAACGAACAAATACAACGGCACCTCCTGTGCCATCAAAATTCAATGGCTTGCAGTCCAGGAATTGTTTATAGGTGCAGCCAGTTAGAGGGTTACTTTCGGGGGCGCCACCGCTGCGCTCAGAGCGGAGGGCTTCATGTTGCGCTATAGCTTGGGAAATGCGCTCATTGTATTCGGCCATAGTTAACGTAATGGTGTCCGTGTCACGTCTGGGCGGCATTTTCTTATGTCAAAAGGTATGGGGTAGGTTAGACAACATTCCATAATTGTCTATGAGGTATATATTACCACAAGCAAACATGTAATCACTCAACATCACATGCATATATAATCAACAACGTATAAGTAAGGAAACAACTACTGAGCTTTCATATAGGCTTTGACAACTTGACTTATTGTTTGTAATAGGGAAAACAAAATGAACTCGAGGTTACATCACCTCGGTCATACAAGTTTCATAATATGAAAGTAGTAGTTATTTTCCTTCTACATTGGTTTTCTTAGGTCTTTAGCTTCACAAGACAGGTATACTTCCCATGAGATGGGGGTTGTACATATAGTGGCGATAGAAAATGTAACGTCACTGAATCTTTCCCGCGTGTTAGCCATCTTTACTTGCTTAGATATCGGTTCCCAAACAACTCGTACGGGTACAAGTCTCAGACACGAAGTAGGTAAAGACAGGTTTCCTACTTTGTAGAGTGTTAAAGCAATTGTCTAGGTATTGTTCTACTAGGTGAAGGTGTCAACACTTAGAAATTTTTGGATGGATGGTGATCATTAGCCTGACCCACAGAGTCCACCAGAATTTCCATGCACTACAAGTCGTTATTACGTGGGCCCCCGTAATAATAAATTGTCTTCCACGGTCATCCTAATTTTCCCTCGTTCAAAGCAGATGATCAACCAAAGAGGGGACACTACTGTCCCTATACCTCCGACATAGCAAGGACCATAGTGGTGGTCGATACGTTAACATCCGTCATCGTTACGCGCGAATAGGCACGATGATTAAACTTAATAGGAATAAGGAGAATTCCTAGTAGTTGGAGGGGCACCTTTAAGATGAGTACTTCATCTCCCTTGTCTGGTCAAGTGTGTCGTCCATTTTTGTCTCACAAAAGCCACAGGGACCTCGTCCCACTGATGAAGGTGTTGTCCAAGGTTGCCTCCTCCGCCTCGCTGTCACTACCGTAGTCAGGCACCTTCGCATTCGAGAGGGAGAACAGTCATCTTCTACGGAAACAAGCTCAGGATCTTGTTTGGTAGTCACTCCTGCCACGAGCTTTGCAATAAACGCGAGGTCGATAGTCTCATCGTGCGAGTCAAGAACAATAATAGGATTCGGAGTCATAGGTATCTCGTTCACGTCAATAATTATTCCGTACACTTATACGTATATATATTAATGAATAACTATGTTACTTAGTATAAACAGGCAAATAAATGCATCATGTCACATATAACTCTCGTTTGTCCTTTCAGGGGGGGTCCTTTTGTCTTTGGCAAGTCTATCCCACGTAGACTATGCCTTAATTGGCACTTTAATTTGGGGTATTCTCCTCCCTACTAATGTCCTTGCCTTGTCTTTTCTTTGAAAAATGTTTGACTCATAGATCTTGGCGCTTTCGTGAATGCAATGAAAAACCTTTTTGTGAAAATGTTTTCGTGAGAAAGTCCTAGTGATTGTAGTCTAGACTCGAGAAGGAATCCTAGTTCACTACAATCGAGGCTCTGATACCAAACTGTCACACCCTGACTTTTGCGGAAGCGTATGTTGTGTGACTTATTCAATATCATTGCATTCAACCATAATAAACAACTATATGATCAAAACAATGTTCATCCATTCATTAAGTTTAAAATATTACAAACACCAGTCATTTAAGTTTCAACAACATGACCTTTGACTAAGTTACAAACCAACAAAAGTGGATGACATCTAACTTGGAATTTATTTCTAGAAACAACACCCGCGCCCAAGATCCAACTTGTTACCTGAAATACATGTAATTTTGGAAAATATTAACAAAAGTTGAGCGAGTTCATGCGTTTGGTATGAGTATTGATAAGCTTGAAAACATTTAATAGACTCCTTTTGAAAACAGGTATGAAAAGCATCTATGAATAGATCAAATTAGTGTTTTGCAAGGACATTATTGTATGTGAAGACATAGGGAGCACTCAAAATGAGTAGGCTTATACCCTCGTCGATTTTCCCTTAACTGTGTCGAATTTCCCCACGACTGTGTCAATTTACCTTGACTATGTCAATTTACCTTGACTGTGTCAGATTTCCCTTGACCGTTGTCGAATTACCTCGACTGGGACACCGAAGCACTCAAGTGGTCACATAAGGACCATGAGTAGGGCTCGGCCGTACCCGTTAGATCTAACCGTCGTCCATAAATAAGAGTTAATGGCATTTCAATTTCATTCTATGCTCACATGATCTATAATTCATTTCATAGCCAATTCATACCATTTAAACGTATGCAACATGTATTCCACCCCCGAGAGTTATAAATCCGAAAACAATTAAGAGAAAAGGGGGACATGAACTCACTGTTTTGCGTTCTTCAATCCGACGTAACTCAAGCTGCTACTAGTGTGCACGACTACCTACAACGTACTACTGTCTATTAGACGAGCGGGTCGTGCCTTGACTTAGTATTATTTAGTGTCTTTGAGTTACGTTTCTTTGTGTCCTTAATATTATCCCAAATTATATAATTATTTGTTAAAATAATAAATATTTTAACTTAAATTATATTTATGAATTTTGGAATATTAGATAAAATAATACATTTTAACTTGTCAACTTTATGTATTGTACTTGTATAACCTCCAAGGATGGGTGTAATTGTATTCGTATTCTTATCCTTCTATATTTTGCCAAGTATCGATGGCGTATTCCGGTGTGTAATTATACGTACGAGAATACGTATTTTTATTGTGTTTATTAAGTATCTCATACTTAATTTTTGTATTAACCTTTCCGGAATAATATTTTTAATAAAAATTACATCAATATATATTTCCAAAATATATATTTTAAGAAATATTACATAGAAAAATTATTTAGAATTTTTCCTTGGCAAAAATATTTATACTTTTCATATAAGTCTCAAGAATAATATATTTTCAAGTCTAACTTGGAAAATATATATGTATAAATCTATTGTTCAACCAAAATAATATGTCCAAAGTTCATTTAAGAAAATATATATTTTTCTCAAAAATAATATATCTTCTAATAATTCCAAGAAAATATATATATTTTTACTTACCAAAAATAATATATTTTCTCTTTGTCAAAAATATGATTTATTTTATAATACTCACGAAAATCATATTTTTGTTCTCTTGGTTTCCAAAATACCGTTACCAAAATATACTTATGACTTTAATCCCGGAATATTTATGTAAGTTATGTTCCTTGTTCGGTTTCACCAATATTTTGGGTATAAATTATGTATTTATTTCTTCGAATTTTGGTAGTATTTTGGGATTCTAATTTCTTGGTATTTTGGTGAGTTATATTATTTCAAGCCCTAAAATAATATAACTAATACACATAATATACAAATAATCACACACATGGTGACATCTAAATATATATTTCCTAAATACATATTAAGTCGCTTTTAATTACAAAAACCAACATCCAATATTTATAATCTTGTGACAAAAATTATGGCAAACTTTATATAAATTTTTATGGTTTAAAATATACTTGTAATTATTTGTTTAAAAATAATTTTTCTAAGTGTTATATTTTTAGAGGTTTCCATGCTTTCAAAGCATATCATTTTCTTTTACAATCATCATCAATCATCAACAAATCATTCAACACTTACCATGTGCCAAAAATATGAAATTTACACTATGTCATGAAGTTTAAACTTTGCAAAAATCTGTTGTAAGTTACTAGTGTATTTAGTAAGCTTAGTTACCCTTTATAGTGTGGTTATTTATTTAAAAATATCATTCTTGAAAAATTTAGATCTTCACAACTTGTGAAGTGATTTTCTAAAAATATGTCTTCTTGAGTTTTTCTTGTTAAATATATATTTCTACACTTGATTAACCACTAAAAATGTGGTTAATTTCTTTATGAACCAAGTTTATGTAAATCTTGCAGTTTTAACTTGGTTTCTTGAAAAATCATTCTTGAAATCATATGTTTACAAGTCTCATTTCACACTTTGATCATCATACTTCAAGAAAACATTAAATCTTTCAAGTTCATGTTGTAACATAAGGATGATCATTATGATTTTCTCAAGATCTATCCTCATACTTGCTAGATCATGTGTTTAATCATCATCTAGCAAGGTTCTTATGATGATCAACAACATAAACACAAGAAATCAACAATCAAGTATATTACATACACTTTAACATCTTTGATTTTCATGATTTAGAGCTTTATGTTCATGTTTATGCTTATGTTTCTTCATGATCTTTATGTTTAACAACTTATATCATCTTTTAACCAACATAATATGAAGTAAAATGGGATTAGGAAGGTCTTACTACTAGCACAAGGCTAGGGATGATGTTCAAGAAGATGAAGATGACAAATGAGGTGGATAAAAGCACTTGGGAGAGGTCCTTCAAGTTTCAAGGCTGCCAAGCTTCCTAACTTAGCTTCTTACACCTTAGGAATACTTTGGAATGAATGAAGGGAACTTGGAAGTGGTGGTGGTGGGTGTGGTGGCTCACGGCCGAGAGGGGAGAAGAGAGGGAGAGATGGTGTGTTGAAGTGTTTGTGAAATGAGAAGTTGCGAGGATCTAGTGGGTTATAATAAGCAAGCTTCCAACATTCTCTAGACTCTTGGTCTTAAAGAGCCAACATATCTTATAAAATATTCAAATAAAATCCTTGGAGTGGGCCCCACTTGTAACCGTAAGTTGAGGGGGGTCTAGTTGAGTTTCAATCAATATTTAAGTGTTTAGTTAGAATGTAAGGGTGCTAGTTAGGTATTTTATGTGTTTAGTGCTTATGAGATGTAATATGATGTTCGGTGACCATAACTAGCTTCGTAACACTAAAACAATGTTTCTAGTGAAAATTTAGTATTTCGGGTAGTGTCCGGTTGTTCGTTTCGTTACTGTTCGTTAAAGCGCTAAATTGCGCAGTTTAGGGTGCTTTATGTCATGTTTTATGACAGTTTTGAATTCCGATACTTAGGAAAGTATTTTGGACCATTATATCATAATTTTGCATTATATTTAGATGTTAAAAGCTGAATTTTTGCTAAATTTGTTTATTTTCTGTAGAATTTTGCAGTTTTAGTGTGTTTCTGGCACTTTCCGGTACCTATGTCATCACTAGGAAGGCAATTTTGTAATCCCTACTTTCCTACACACTATACTAGTGTAACACTTGGTCCTGGGTCTTATTTTGTGTCTTAACATCTTGTCTGTCTAAGTACTGAACTCCCGTCAGTACTTCTAGTTTGTCTGATATTATGCCAATTCTGTTCTGTGCATTAGTAGAACTATATTGTGTTGCATGTAGTAATGATAAAAGTCTTGCAACAAGAAATGCCATTGTATGTATATAACAGAAATTAGAATTTCATTCGTCTTGTAAACTATATCATGCACAGTTATTAAAGCACAGATTACTGTTTAATTATTGTACGGAATGCATGGAAAAGTGCCAGTTGTCACATGGTCAAACTCAAGCTATGCCTAACCGCCCTCATTACCCGCTTGGATCCTACTACAATTGTGGTGATCTTACTCACTACGGAAACAATTTCCCAAAGCTTGTTAATGCTACTCAAACCCATGGACGTACATTTAACATAAATGCTAACGAGGCTAGTGCTAACAATGATGTAGTTAACGGTACGTTCCTTATTAATAACCAATCTACTTCTGTTCTTTTAGATTCGGGTGGCGATAGAAGTTTTGTATCCTCAGCTTTTGAACCTTTCCTTTCAATGCCTCGAACTAAGCTAGGAAAACCATTAACAGTAGAAGTAGCTAGTAGCGAACCTCTTATACTCGATTCTGTCATTCGTAGTTGCCAATTAGACCTCAATAACCATCTTTTTCCCATTGACCTCACGCCAATGCAAGTTGGGAGTTTTGACGTCATAGTAGGCACGGACCGGTTAACCAAACATCATGCCGAAGTTATTTTTTTGATACGATTGTTCGCGTACCTCTTCCATCTGGCAAAATCTTAGAAGTTCGGTGGAGAGAAACCTTCTAGTAGACTCAAACTCATGACTTGTACCCAAGCCCAGAAATACCTACGAAAGAAATATGTAGCCTTTTTGGCACATATCGTAGAGGAGAAAGGCAAGAGTAATGTAACACCCCGACCGCGTAATACAACAAACCACGGCGGAAACGTCGGGGAGTCATGTCACAGAATCATTATTTCACAATGCATGGTATTTGAAGTTTTGTTTTATATCATTAATGGACTCGTTGTTTTGATACAAACCAGATAAATACAAACATTTGTCTTTCAAGTTTTAAAGTCACCAAGGCATGAGTCCATCCTATGTGTAGCATGCGTCAACAATCGTCACATAATAGAACCTGAAACAAATGTGAAAATAAAACGTCAGCATAAAAATGCCTGTGAGTAACATAGTTTTTTGTGAATTAGATTCATGGCTTTGGATAATGTAAGAAAAGATTATATGTTTACAAAAATAGCCATGAATCTTTGATAAAAGTTTGGTTTCTAAAACACTTTGCATTGATAAAAAGCTTTGTAGTATATTCAAAATATACTTTGGTTTTGAAATAATAGAATAAGTAGTATATCAAATATACTTTGGTTTAAAAATAGTTGAATTAATAGTATATGAAAATATACTTTAGTTGATGAAATATTAGAATTGGTAGTATATCAAAATATACCTTGGTTTAGGAATGAAAACATCGGTAGTATATCGAACGATACTTTGGCTTCAAAATAGCATATCAAACTATGCATTGGTTTGAAAATAGCATATCAAACTATGCATTGGTAGTATATCATAAAATACTTTGGTTTGAAACTAGCATATTAAACTATGCTTTGGTTTGAAAATAGCATATCAAACTATGCTTTGGTAATATATCAAAATATACTTTAGTTTAGGAAATAACAGAGTCTGTAGTATATCAAACTATACTTTGGTAAACAATATCACATTTGGAGCATATCAAACTATGCTTTGGAAGTATATCGAAATATACTTAAATTGTGATTTGGAAGTATTAGTAAACAGTATCACATTGGGAGCATGTGACAACCCTCATAATTACATGTATCCGTACGATTAATTAATATTAAATTGTGCTTAATAATGAATGTGCTTAATTACAACTGATGACGTAACTGCTTTATGATTTCTGCATTCTTCAGCAAAATTCAGCTTTTAACATACTAGTCTTGTGCAGAAAATTGACTAAATTGTCCTGAATGCTTTCCTAAGTGTTGGGAATTAAAAGTGTTACAAATAGTTACATAAAAGACACTATATGGAATAACTTAGCACTTTAACGAAACGGTATCTAACCGAACAACCGGACATTACACGGAACACCAAAATTTTGCCAGAAACATTGTTGTATTATTTTTGGACTAGTTATGGTCCCCGAATACCCCAACACATTATATATTGTACCATACACACAATACACTAGATTTTTACATTTAACTTCCAAACATTTACCTACTTACCATTGCAAGTTACACTTACCCCCCCCCATCAAAATTCACGGCCCCATGTAGGGGACCCCACTCATAGATTTTGTTTCATATTTTATTGTGATATTGCTTGAGTATATTGCCAAGATATTGTGTAAGAGATTATAAGCATGGCCAAGATCATTTCATATCATTCTTCTCACTTCAACACTCAAGATCACCCAACTCCCTCAACATCTCTCTCTCCCTCTCGGCTCACTCTTGTGCCGCCACCACCACCACCTTATCACCACCATCATTCCATTTTTAAGCTTGTTTCAAGTGTTAGAAGGTGATACATGGAGCTTGAAGCTTGAAGATCTTGAAGAATCCTTCTCATTTGCTTTCATCATCCATCTTTGTCATCTTCTTCTCTAGTATTCTTCCCTAGCTTAAAGCTAGTAGTAAGACCCCTCATAACTCTTGTTTACTTTTAATTTTATGTTTCAAAGATGTAGAATGATGAAAATAACAAGAATCATAAACATAAAGTTACACAAAGATGAAATATGGTGAAATGTTGTTAGTATGATATTGCTTAGTAAATGGATGATGATTGCATGTTGATTTATAGTAATATGATGATTGATCATCATATGGAACTTGTTAAAGTATGATTAAAAACATGGTTTAACAAGTTAGAAGGTTTTGTGATCATATGTGCGTGTTTTAGTAACGTTTAAGCGATTAACAGCATGCTGAGTAACATTTACAGCAGTTGGCTGTAAACGGACTGTTATAAATCGAAAAATTGATTTTCTGAAGTCTAAATTATGTGTTTTCGAAAAACGAATCAAATGGAACTGGAATCATATTTTTTTGAGCTCGTTTACTATTTTTAAAGGTCCGTTTTGTACAGTAGCAAAAGCTGTGTTTTTACTGCAGAAAATGTGTGTGATGTTTTTCATCATAACTTGAAATCTGTGTAGAATTAGCTCATGAAATTTGTACTGTAGATGACCACTGATGTCGTTGTAATTCTCCAACTGGAATTTCATCAATCGGACTTACGATGAATTTTAAATGAATTGTTCCGTGGACTGCAGTCAGAAAGTGACGAATCTGATTGCAGTCCGGTAAATGATTTTTTTATAAAATATTGGTAATACATTGGATCCCGATATTTTTACACAGTAATATTTGGATTGTTTAAAACATTCTGTAAAAGTTTGGTAATTTTTGGAGTAAGTTAACTATTTTATTCAAATGCCCGAAAACAGCCCAGTTTTGGATGTTAAAGCTGAAACGACATAAGTAGTAACTTGCGTGTCTAAATGTCGGGTAGGTTATCTGAGAATGATCTAACGTGTTATATGTCAATGAAAGTGTTATGTGCAATATCGTATGTTTGCTTTTGAATGGGTATAGATGGGATGTTTATATGGGCGTGAAATGTTAACGTGAGTGCGTGCTATGTGATAGATGCGTGTAGGAACCTTGTGTTTTATTTGAAGTCACTAATAAACTAAGTGGTAATCATACTAGGACGTGATTGACCAACACCTATTGTTAGCTACTTTAAGAGTTCAACCGAGCAACCAAAGGTGAGTTCACACTCTTTCTAAGGCATGGGATTCCCGGTGGTAGGGAATGGGTTAAAGAACTAAAACGGAACCTGCATGTCCTCCTTGGGTAGGATATGTACCGCCATCCTCCATGGGTAGGATGCCAATATTAATCCTGCGTATTCTCCTTGGGTAGAATACGTACGTTCGTCCTCCTTGGGTAGGACAACAACCTTAAACTTACTAGACAAAACTCTATCATTAAGTCCCTCGTTTTTATATCGACTTAATCGCCGAGGCCGATGGCGAGCGGGTCATTAGTTAATAGCGCTATTAGGGTTGACAAGCCTCATACCGTGCCGGTAGGACGGGCGTGTACTAATGGATCTGGGCACTCAGTCAATGATGATAGACATTGACTTGGGGCACAACTTACTTTCGTCAGTTGTCGATATGGTAACGGTCTAGTGGTTCACATGGGGAAGCCCCCACTAATTATGGATATGGTTTGGGGAAAAAAACAAAGATACTGGTTAACTCGTGGTTTACGAAACAACTTATGGTTTCCAAAACAAACTTGTAAAACTAAACAACCAACTGTGAACTCGCTCAACTTTGTTGTTGACTCCTTGTTACATGCCTTGCAGGTCGTTAGATGCTTATGGAGCTTGCACAAGGAGGAGTGGTCGTTGTAGGACATGGACTGTTGAGTCCCATGTCAACTTTTAAACTTTATGAACTTACTACTTATGTTTTGATTTTACATTTTATGCTTCCGCTGTTAACTTAAAGTTGGTTACTTTCTTTTGGACACCAATTATATTGTGGTGGGTTTCATTTACTTAATTACGTTGTTCAATATGATTGGTGGCTTGATCCTGGTCATGTCACGCCTCCAAGCGGTGATACTCCGCTTGTGGATTTTGGGGGTGTGACAGATTGGTATCAGAGCCATTGGTTATAGTGAACTTGGTTTTAAAAAGGGAAAAGCTTTTTGACAAAACCAGACTATAACCTGTACAGTGCTCAACGATCCACAACAACGCTTCGCTCCACGTGCAAGACTCGACACAATAGGTGGTATGATTTATGTTTATATTGTCTGTTTGATAGTTCACATAGTGCATTAGTTAACGTGATAACTGCTATTTGAGCCATGTGTGCTTACTCTCTCATGTCATCCCACGCTTACGCACTTTCGCGACACTTTTCTCACTTACGTTGCTTCGTGGTGAAGATCATGAGTGGACGTTTGAACTTGACACAAGCCCAGCTGACGGCTCTAATCAACGAACGAGTGGCTGAGGCACTCACAGTTGTCCCTGCAGGAGGTATAACCTGCCATATCAACCCATCTTAGGACGTTTAGATTCTACCCTCGCGAACTAACTCTTGCACTTAACCTTGTCTTTTATTCTCGCGCCACTGGCCAACATGCTCAGCCTCCCGTATGTACGTTCAAAACATTCATGGATTGCCGACTTAGTACCTTCAGCGGCACAGAAGGAGCTGTAGGTCTTCTTCACTGGTTCGAGAATATTGAGTCTGTTTTTGAGATGTGTGAATGCCTTGAAGCTCGTAGGGTGAAATTTGCTACTGGAACACTCGAAGGTGCTGCTTTAACCTGGTGGAAAGCACAGGTTCAACTGCTAGGGTTGGCGGCTGCTAATGCCACCCCATGGAACAACTTCAAAGATTTGATCAAAGAAGAGTACTGTAGTCGTGACGATATCCACAAGCTAGAGGTGGAATTTTTCAATTTGAAGATGACGGGGTCTGAAATCGTGGCATACACAAAGAGATCGAACGAATTAGCTATCTTATGTCCTACTATGGTGGATCCTCCTATCAAGCGTATCGAGCTGTACCTTAAGGGTTTAATGCCAGAAATTCAGAGACACGTGACCTCAGCTAACCTTGGCACCATTCAGCAAATCATCCGGTTGGCTCATCGTCTCACTGATCAGGCAGTTGAGCAAAACAAGTTACCCAAGCGTATTAGCGCTACTGCTACTTCTGATGCTCCCAGTGACAACAAGCGCAAGTGGGATGGAAATTCGAGCAAGGGTTCTACTTCAGTCACAGTCTCAGCAGCGAAAGACAGATGAGTACAGGAGCCCCAGTCAGCAGTCTTCTGGGAATCAAGGTCAGGGTGGATACAGGGGAAATCACCCTAAGTGTAATCGATGTAATTTGCACCACAATGGGCCGTGCAACAAGGGTCTTTGTCAGAGATGTAACAAGCTGGGTCATGAAGCCAAGGATTGCAGGAGCTCACGTCCTGCGAATCAGAATCGTCAACAGCAGCCACAAGCTCCCCAGAATCAACAGCAGCAACAGCAGGGTAACAGGGGATGCTATCAGTGTGGTGCTGAAGGTCACTTCAGGAGAAACTGCCCCCAGTTGAACCAGAGACAGAACAACAACAACAATCAGGGGAACGGAAATAATAATGGGGGAAACAATGATGGCAATGGTGCCATGGGACGTGTTTTCGTGCTGGGTCAGGGTGACGCGAGGAACGATCCCAACGTTGTGATGGGTAAGTTTCTTCTGGATGATTTCTTTGTTACTGTTTTATTCGATTTGGGTGCCGATACTAGTTATGTGTCCTTAAAAGTTAGTCAAATGCTTAAGCGCACCCCAACACTTTTGACCACCAAACACATGGTAGAGCTAGCAAACGGTAAAAGTTTAGAGGCCACACACATAGTTAAGGGCTGTAATCTTGTTCTTGCTGATCAGACCTTTTCTATCGACCTCATTCCTATCGTTCTGGGTAGTTTCGAAGTTGTTATTGGGATGGATTGGTTATCTCATCAGCACGGAAATTCTTTGCAACGAGAAGATTATCCGCATCCCTCATTCTGGTAAAGAACCCCTCGTGATTCATGGCGAAAAGAGTGGTGCTGTTGTGGGCATCATCTCTTTCCTTAAGGCCCAGAAGTGGTTGAGAAAGGGCCACACTGCTATCCTAGCCCTCGTTTCCGATACATCCTCGAAGGAAAAGAAGATAGAAGACATTCCTATTGTGCGCGACTTTCCTGAGGTATTTCCTGAGGAATTACCTGGTCTTCCGCCTCGTCGACAAGTCGAGTTTCAAATCGAGCTAGCTCCTGGAGCAGCACCAATAGCTCGTGCACCTTATCGTCTAGCTCCATCAGAACTTGAAGAACTGTCCTCGCAACTACAAGAGCTCTTGGACAAGGGTTTTATTCGCCCTAGCTCTTCGCCTTGGGGAGCTCCAGTGTTATTTGTGAAGAAGAAAGACGGTACCTTCAGAATGTGTATTGACTACCGCGAAATCAACAAGGTGACCGTGAAGAATCGTTATCCTCTTCCACGCATTGATGACTTATCCGACCAGATGCAAGGGTCGAGTTTCTATTCCAATATTGACCTAAGATCGGGATACCATCAGCTGAGAGTCCGAGATGAGGACGTCTCCAAAACAGCATTCAGAACTCGTTACGGGCATTACGAGTTTCTGGTTATGCCTTTCGGATTGACGAATGCACCTGCGGTCTTCATGGATCTCATGAACCGAGTGTGCAAACCCTACCTGGATAAGTTCGTTATCGTTTTCATCGACGACATCCTGATCTATTCTAAGAGTCAGGAGGAACACGAGCATCATATACGACTTATCTTGGAACTTCTTCGAGCAGAGCAGCTGTATGCTAAGTTTTCGAAATGTGACTTCTGGCTTCGCGAAGTCCACTTTCTAGGCCATGTGGTAAACAAGGATGGGATTCATGTGGATCCATCCAAGGTCGACTCGATCAAGAACTGGCCTGCACCCCGTACACCAACAGAAATCCGCCAATTTTTGGGTTTGGCAGGATATTACAGAAGGTTTATCAAGGATTTCTCAAAGATTGCGCAACCTCTCACCTCGCTAACTCAGAAGGGTGTCACCTATCGTTGGGGTGATGCATAGGAATCTGCTTTTCAGCACTTAAAAGATAGACTTTGTAGCGCGCCTATCCTCTCATTGCCTGAAGGCACAGATGATTTTGTGGTTTATTGCGACGCTTCCATCCAAGGACTTGGTTGCGTGTTGATGCAACGTGACAAGGTCATTGCCTACGCATCGCGCCAACTTAAAGTTCACGAAAGGAACTACACTACACACGACTTGGAATTGGGAGCAGTTGTTTTCGCACTTAAGATATGGAGACATTACCTGTACGGTACCAAGTGCACCATTTACACCGATCACAGGAGTCTCGAGCATATCTTCAAGCAAAAGGAGTTAAACATGCGACAACATCAATGGGTCGAACTCCTAAATGATTACGAATGCGCGATCAAGTACCATCCGGGCAAAGCCAATGTGGTGGCCGACACCCTCAGCCGAAAAGAGCCTAAACCAAAGCGTGTACGTGCGTTACAGCTTACCATTCACTCTAGCCTTCCCGCTCAAATTCGTGATGCTCAGGTCGAAGCATTGAAAGCAGAAAACATCAGGGCTGAATCCCTGCGAGGATCAAAGAAACGGCTAGAACAAAAGGAAGACGGTGCTTATTACGTAACAGGGCGTATTTGGGTTCCACTCTATGGTAATCTATGTGAGCTTGTGATGGATGAGGCACACAAGTCTCGTTAGTACATCCTGGTTCGGATAAGATGTACCACGATCTCAAGACTACGTATTGGTGGCCTAGTATGAAAGCCAACATAGCAACCTACGTCAGTAAACGCTTGACTTGTGCTAGGGTCAATGCTGAATACCAGAAACCATCAGGCCTACTTCAACAACCAGAGATACCTAAATGGAAATGGGAGCAAATTTCCATGGATTTCGTTACTGGCCTGCCTAGATCTCAACGCGGAAATGATACCATTTGGGTGATCGTGGATCGACTGACCAAGTCTGCACATTTTCTGGCTATCAAGGAAACGGATAAGTTTACTACTCTAGCAGACGTCTACCTAAAGGAAGTGGTTTCGAGGCACGGGGTGCCAACCTCTATCATATCTGATCGCGACGAGCGTTTTACTTCTGAATTGTGGCAAGCTATGCACAAGTCTTTTGGCTCACGTTTAGATATGAGCACCGCTTATCATCCATAGACGGATGGGCAGTCTGAACGTACCATTCAAACCCTTGAAGACATGCTTAGGGCATGTGTGATTGATTTTGGTAACGGCTGGGAGCGACATCTACCTCTAGTAGAATTATCGTATAATAACAGCTACCACACCAATATCCAGGCCGCTCCGTTTGAGGCATTGTACGGACGTAAATGCCGGTCACCTCTTTGTTGGGCAGAAGTTGGTGACAGTCAAATCACTGGCCCAGAACTTGTAGTAGATACAACCGAGAGGATTGCTCAGATACGACAACGAATGGCGGCAGCTCGTGACCGTCAGAAGAGCTATGCTGATAAGCGAAGGAAACCACTCGAGTTCCAGGTTGGTGATCGAGTGCTACTTAAAGTCTCACCTTGAAAAGGTGTAGTTCGTTTTGGAAAACGAGGCAAACTCAACCCGCGATATGTTGGACCCTTCGAAATCATTGAGAAAATTGGCAAGGTGGCCTACAAGCTGAATCTACCGGCAGAACTCAGTGGAGTTCACAATGTTTTCCATGTGTCGAATCTGAAGAAGTGTCTGTCAGATGAGACCCTCATAGTTCCTCTCAAGGAGCTCACTATCGATGATCAACTGCGATTCGTCGAGGAACCAGTAGAGATTACTGATCGAGACGTTAAGGTTCTCAAGCGTACCAGAATACCTCTTGTTTGAGTTCATTGGAACTCCCGTTGTGGCCCAGAGTATACCTGGGAACGAGAAGACCAAATGAAACTCAAGTATCCCCAGTTGTTTAGGAAAAGTGCAACCACTACTGAGGCTGAAGCTACTGCAGAATTTCGGGACGAAATTCCAAACCAACGGGGGGATGATGTGACACCCCAGGAAAACCAGGAAACCACGCAACTTAACTAGCTTCCTCAGTAACCACGTGCTAAATTTCGGGATGAAATTTTCTTAACAGGGGGAGAATGTGACAACCCTCATAATTACATGTATCCGTACGATTAATTAATATTAAATTGTGCTTAATGATTGTGCTTAATTACAACTGATGACGTAACTGCTTTATGATTTCTGCATTCTTCAGCAAAATTCAGCTTTTAACATACTAGTCTTGTGCAGAAAATTGACTAAATGGTCCTGAATGCTTTCCTAATTGTTGGGAATTAAAAGTGTTACAAATAGTTACATAAAAGACACTATACGGAATAACTTAGCACTTTAACGAAACGGTATCTAACCGAACAACCGGACATTACCCGGAACACCAAAATTTTGCCAGAAACATTGTTGTATTATTTTTGGACTAGTTATGGTCCCTGAATACCCCAACACATTATATAATGTACCATACACACAATACACTAGCTTTTTACATTTAACTTCCAAACATTTACCAACTTACCATTGCAAGTTACACTTACCCCGCCCCCCCAATCAAAACTCACGGCCCCATGTGGGGGACCCCACTCATAGATTTTGTTTCATATTTTATTGTGATATTGCTTGAGTATATTGCCAAGATATTGTGTAAGAGATTATAAGCATGGCCAAGATCATTCTTCTCACTTCAACACACAAGATCACCCAACTCCCTCAACATCTCTCTCTCCCTCTCGGCTCACTCTTGTGCCGCCGCCGCCACCACCACCACCTTATCACCACCATCATTCCATTTTTAAGCTTGTTTCAAGTGTTAGAAGGTGATACATGGAGCTTGAAGCTTGAAGATCTTGAAGAATCCTTCTCATTTGCTTTCATCATCCATCTTTGTCATCTTCTTCTCTAGTATTCTTCCCTAGCTTAAAGCTAGTAGTAAGACCCCTCATAACTCTTGTTTACTTTTAATTTTATGTTTAAAAGATGTAGTATAATGAAAATAACAAGAATCATAAACATAAAGTAACACAAAGATGAAATATGGTGAAATGTTGTTAGTATGATATTGCTTAGTAAATGGATGATGATTGCATGTCGATTTCTAGTAATATGATGATTGATCATCATATGAAACTTGTTAAAGTATGATTAAAAACATGGTTTAACAAGTTAGAAGGTGTTGTGATCATATGTGTGTGTTTTAGTAACGTTTAAGCGATTAACAGCATGCTGAGTAACATTTACAGCCAACTTCAGTTGGCTGTAAACGGACCGTTATAAATCGAAATATTGATTTTCTGAAGTCTAAATTATGTGTTTTCGAAAAATGAATCAAATGGCATTGGAATCATATTTTTTCGAGGTCGTTTACTATTTTTAAAGGTCCGTTTTGTATAGTAGAAAAAGCTGTGTTTTTACTGCAGAAAATGTGTGTGATGTTTTTCGTCATAACTTTAAATCTGTGTAGAATTAGCTCTTGAAATTTGTACTGTAGATGACCACTGATGTCGTTGTAATGCTTCAACTAGAATTTCATCAATCGGACTTACGATGAATTTTTAATGAATTATTCCGTGGACTGCAGTCAGAAAGTGACGAATCTGATTGCAGTCCGGTAAATGATTTTTTATAAAATATTGGTAATGAATTGGATTCCGATATTTTTAAACAGTAATATTTGGATTGTTTAAAACATTCTGTAAAAGTTTGGGAATTTTTGGAGTAAGTTAACTATTTTATTCAAATGCCCGAAAACAGCCCAGTTTTGGATGTTAAAGCTGAAACGACATAAGTAGTAATTTGCGTGTCTAAATGTCGGGTAGGTTATCTGAGAATGATCTAACGTGTTATATGTCAATGAAAGTGTTATGTGCAATATCGTATGTTTGATTTTGAATGGGTATAGATGGGATGTTTATATGGGCGTGAAATGTTAACGTGGGTGCGTGCTATGTGATACATGCGTGTAGGAACTTTGTGTTTTATTTGAAGTCACTAATAAACTAAGTGGTAATCATACTAGGACGTGATTGAGCAAAACCTATTGTTAGCTACTTTAAGAGTTCAACCAAGCAACCAAAGGTGAGTTCACACTCTTTCTAAGGCATGGGATTCCCGGTGGTAGGGAATGGGTTAAAGAACTAAAACGGAACCTGCATGTCCTCCTTGGGTAGGATATGTACCGCCATCCTCCATGGGTAGGATGCCAATATTAATCTTGCGTTCTCCTTGGGTAGAATACGTACGTTCGTCCCCCTTGGTAGGACAACAACCTTAAACTTACTAGACAAAACTCTATCATTAAGTCCCTCATTTTTATATCGACTTAATCGCCGAGGCCGATGGCGAGCGGGTCATTAGTTAATAGCGCTATTAGGGTTGACAAGCCTCACACCGTGCCGGTAGGACGGGCGTGTACTAATGGATCTTGTCACTCAGTCAATGATGATAGACATTGGCTTAGGGCACAACTTACTTTCATCTGTTGTCGATATGGTAACGGTCTAGTGGTTCACATGGGGAAGCCCCCACTAATTATGGATATGGTTTGGGGAAAAAAAACAAAGATATTGGTTAACTCGTGGTTTACGAAACAACTTATGGTTTCCAAAACAAACTTGTAAAACTAAACAACCAACTGTGAACTCGCTCAACTTTGTTGTTGACTCCTTGTTACATGCCTTGCAGGTCGTTAGATGCTTATGGAGCTTGCACAGGGAGGAGTGGTCGTTGTGGGACATGGACTGTTGAGTCCCATGTCAACTTTTAAACTTTATGAACTTACTACTTATGTTTTGATTTTACGTTTTATGCTTCCGCTGTTAACTTAAAGTTGGTTACTTTCTTTTGGACACCAATTATATTGTGGTGGGTTTCATTTACTTAATTACGTTGTTCAATATGATTGGTGGCTTGATCCAGGTCATGTCACGCCTCCAAGCGGTGATACTCCGCTTGTGGATTTTGGGGGTGTGACAGAGCATATCAAACTATGCTTTGGAAGTATATCGAAATATACTTAAATTGTGATATGGTAGTATATCAAACTATACTTTAGTTTAAAAATAGCATATCACATTATTCTTTGGTTTAGGAAATCAATAAAAGATAAGTTTTTATAGCTTAATTAGAAAACCTTTGTAAAAACACATTGTGGACGTTTGGCAATACATTCAAACCTAGTGTATCAAACTACACTTTGTTGACTATAGATTTACCACGAAGGAAAAATCTATTTGGTTTAAACTTTGGTTTTTGACATTCCCTACAACAGGAATGGGGTGTTAAGTCCTATAGTGCTATATCGTACTACCAATCGGCTTAATCATTGTTAATGAATGTATAAGTTAAAATACGAACCAACAAATAGTCTTACAAACTTTGAAAATCAGTATTTAAGCCATAGATAACAGTTTCAATTCGTTAAAGGATAAGTACTATGCATGTAAAATCATATAGCTTGAAATCATGAAAATAGTGAATACGCACATATGAATCACCCCAAAACATTTGAAAAGCATAAAAGAGTGGACTATGTACTCACTTGGGATTGCAAAGTATCCTTGAATCAAGTGAGATAACAAACCTTCAAACGTGTCCTAATGTGTCCTAACATCGGGTAACTATGTTAAAGTAATGGTACATAATCGGGGGAATCGGATAGAATGAGGTCTTGTAAACCAAATGAGTGTTGGAACTCATATAAAATGGTTTAACAAAGTCTACATTCTGATTTGGAATGAATCCTAAGTGCTTTTGACCCGTTATGACCCGTTAAGGTAGTTTACGCTACTTTAACGTGTCATTTGCGTAACGACACGTTCGGATGGTTTAACAAGTCCTAGATAAGTCTTAAATGCCCAAACGTGTTTGAAAAATGTTATAATATCAGTTTAGGTGTCAAAAGTTTGGTCACATATGCTTAAATCAGATTTATGCATGAAAAGGGCATTTTGGTCATTTTCTAAGGGCATCTAAACAACCTATCATACAACTAACCAAACTAAGTGACCATAAGGTATAACCTCAGGAGGTTATTCCCTATACAACTCTGGTCACAAATATGTGTTTGGTCGGATCCTAAGATCGACTAAACGGGTCGGATTCGAAAGTCAAAGCAGTGGTCAAGACCGCTCGACTTACGACCCTAAATAAGCACTATTCTAAAAGTGACAAGTTAAACATGTCAAAACATGTTTAACTAAGTTAGAAAACTAATTTGGTATCAAAACAAAGTGTTTTGATACCCGAAAATAGTTTCGTCGTAAAATGCACATAAACGTGTATTTTGACCGAAACTTTGACTTGTCACTTCGACTAGTAAACGTGGTAATCAGTAGGCATAATCGCAAGGTATTATAACCATCATGATTACGATCACGTTAAAAAGTTCAATTGAACTTTGACTTGACTAATTCATGGTCAAAACTGAAAGTCAAACACTGTTTGACTTTCATCTTTATAATTGCTGAAAATAAATAAACAAGACTAGATAGAACACCTACTTGTGTTCTAGGATGAAAAGAAGACTAGAAAAACTTAGATGGGAGGCCTCTTAATAAGGTAGCAACTCCACTTAGAGCTTAAAGAGAAGAAAGATGGAAATGAGCAAGTTTGAAAGTGAAATGAGGAGGGTATTTATAGTTTTCTTGCAACCATAAGATCATGCCATGTGTTTTGTGTATTGCCCAAGGAAGTATAAGATCAATACAAGTGTTTGGCCAGGAATTGAAGTCTTGGTGATCACACAAGAGCCCATAAGATTACAAACAAAACAAGTGCAGCAAGCTATTTTGAAAGAAAAACAACATTCTGTTACTGAAGTGCCTCACGCCCTGCGACCCAAGAGGTCCAGTGGCTCGCGCCCTGCCAGCCAGATCAGATAGAATTTTCAGTTTTTGGCAGAAATGGTCCCAACAGCCCCTAAAACTTGTTTTCGGCACGTTTAACCTCCGTTAACCCAACTTTAAGGGTTTACAAGTATGTTAAAGCATAGGGGACTTGAAATAAGCTTGGAAATATTGTGGATGTCGGTTAGTTCGGTCCTATAGTCGCGTTTTGCGCTTAATTACGACGAAAGTTTGAACGGACGCGAAAACGATCCAAATTGCGTAACGAAGGATATTTTTGCATTCTAATCACTAAAATACAATATTTTAGTCCCTGTTATCAAATAAGCATATTTTCGCATACTGAACCCTCTAAAACTTATTTCCAAGTTATGTTAAAGGTATTTAGGGTATGTTTAACTTATGTTCTTTTTCCGGAGTGTACGTTGCTATGAAAATTGGCAGACTTTTGTAGTTTGTCGTAAATAGTCCCTGTGATCGAATAAACTTGTTTTTGACATACCGAACCCTTCAAAACTTATTTCTAAGTTATGTAAAGGATATTTAGGGTATGTTTAGCTTATGTCACAGTTCCGAAGTGTACGTTACGTTAAACTGATTACATTTGCGTAACAGTTTACGTAAAATTTCGGAAAAGCTTCTCGAGAGTTCGAAATCGTACAAGATTTGATATGTATAAATGTCACATGTAATTATACAATTCCGGATATGAAACACAAGATTTCATTAGATTCGTAATTGTTTGGAATTGTACAATGGTCGTAAAGGCACAAATGTCACAAGTAATAGTATTCGAGACATCCCCATTGTTCAAGATTTTCCCGAGGTGTTTCCAGAAGAACTACCTGGCTTACCCCCGTTACGCCAAGTGGAATTTTGCATATACCTTGTACCTGGTGCCAACCCAATTGCTAAATCCCCTTACCGTCTTTCATAATTTCAAATGCAAGAATTGTCAAAACAACTCCAAGAACTTTCGGACAAAGGATTTATCCGTCCAAGTTTCTCACCCTGGGGTGCTCTTGTGATGTTTGTGAAAAAGAAGGATGGATCCTTTCGCATGTACATCGATTATCGTGATCTCAACAAACTCACGATTAAAAATCGATATCCTCTACCTCGTATTGATGATCTTTTTGATCAACTACAAAGTGCTGACTGTTTTTCAAATATCGATCTCAATTATGGGTATCATCAATTTCATGAACTCGAAGAAGATATTCCCAAAACTGCTTTTCGCACCTGATACGACCATTACAAGTTCACTGTCATGCCCTTTGGGTTGACAAATGCACCTACCGTTTTAATGGACTTAATGAATAGGGTTTGTAAACCTTATTTAGATAAGTTTATCATTGTTTTCATCGATGACATCTTGATTTATTCGAAATCTCGAGCTGACCACGAACATCATCTCCGTCTAACGATGGAACTCCTAAAGAAGGAACAACTTTATGCCAAATTCTCCAAGTGTGAATTTTGGCTTAAAGAATTTCAATTCTTGGGTCACATTCTCAACGAACAAGGTATACATGTGGATCCCTCTAAAATCACTGTGATTAAGGATTGGAGTACACCTACTACTCCTACCGAAGTTTGGTCTTTTCTTGGACTCGCCAGTTATTACTGCCGTTTCATCACAAACTTCTCCAAGATTGCGGTTCCCCTCACTTCTTTGACTCAAAAGAATAAACCTTTTGAGTGGGGACCCATACAAGAAGAAGCTTTCCAAATATTGAAACAAAGACTTTGTGATGCTCCTATTCTATCCTTACCCGATGGCAATGACAACTTTGTTGTATATTGTGATGCCTCAAATCTAGGCCTTGTATGTGTTCTCATGCAAAGAGACAAAGTTGTAGCCTACGCATCGAGACAATTGAAAATCCACGAAAAGAACTACACAACTCATGACCTTGAGTTAGGTGTTGTTGTTTTCGCTCTCAAGATTTGGAGACACTACCTCTATGGTACGAAATGTGTGGTTTTCACAGACCACAAAAGTCTCCAACATATATTCAATCAGAAGAAATTGAGCATGAGACAACGATGTTGGGTTGAACTTCTTAACGACTATGACTGGGAGATTCGCTACCATCCTGCTAAGGAGAATGTCTTAGCCAACGCACTTAGTTGCAAAGAACGTGTCAAACCTCATTGTGTTCGAGTTCAATCGGATATCCAAACACGAATTTTCCAAGCTCAACGTACTTGTGTAACCCAAGGCATGATGTGTAATGAACTGCCTCATAATCTTGAGCTTCAGCTTGAAACTAAATATGATGGGTTACTCTGTTTCTTAAATCGATTGTGGTTGCCGAACCAAGACGATCTTCGTACATTGTTGATGAACGAAGCCCATAAGACTCGTTATTCTATCCATCCTGGTACAGACAAATTTACATGGACCTTCAAACCTAGTTTTGGTGGTCGGGTATGAAGAAGGACATAGCCTTGTACTTATCCAAATGCCTTACCTTCCTTAAAGTCAAGGCAGAACATCAACATCCCTCCGGTTTGCTTGAACAACCGGAAGTTCCAGTGTGGAAGTGGGAGAACATTTCTATGGATCTCATAACTAAATTACCATGCACTTCTAGAGGTCATGATGCCATTTGGGTAATCAATGACCGTCTGACTAAGTCAGCACACTTTTTTGCTGATTCGTGAGGATTTTTCTGCTGACAAACTTGCTAAGATCTATATCGATGAGATTGTATCTCGTCATGGTGTTCCTTTGAACATCATATCAGATCATGATGCTCGTTTCTCATCTCTTTTTTGGAAGACCATGCAATCTGCCATGGGAACCAAATTAAATCTGAGCACTGCTTATCATCCTCAAACGGATGGACAAATCGAAAGGACAATCCAAACACATGAGGATATGCTTAGAGCTTGTGTGATTGACTTTGGTGGTAGTTGGGATTCGCATCTGCCTTTGATCGAATTCTCCTACAACAATAGTTATCACTCCAGCATCAACATGGCTCCTTTTGAGGCTCTGTACAGTCGAAAATGTCGTTCACCTGTCTATTGGTATGAAGTTTGTGAAGCTCAAATCACCGGACCAGAACTTATTCAAGAAACAATAGACAAAATCATGAAAATTCGCAATAACCTTTTTACAGCTAGAAGTCGTCAAAAGAGTTATGCTGATAAATAACGCAAACCTTTGGAATTCCAAATTGGTGATTATGTTCTTCTCAAGGTATCCCCTTGGAAAGGTATGGTTAGATTTGGGAAGAAAGGTAAACTAGCTCCTCGTTATGTGGGACCTTTCAAAATCATTGAGAAGATCGGAAAGGTAGCCTACAAACTTGAACCACCTCTCAAACTTGGGAACGTACATCCAACCTTCCAAGTGTCCAAATTGAAAAACTGTTTAGCCAAGGAAAACCTCCACATCCCTCTTGACAAAATTCGCATTGATGACACTATGCATTTTGCCAAGAAACCTATGGAAATTATGGACCATGAAATCAAAAACTCAAGCGAAGTCGAATACCAATTGTTAAAGTTCGTTGGGAATCCAAACGTGGCCCAGAGTTTACCTGGGAATGAAAGGAGCAAATGAAAGTGAAATACCCCCATGATCGGAGTGTTGCGCCCCGGTCAAAGATAAAATTTATCAGCCCAAATTACCCTTAACAATGTGTTAGTGGTAGTAAGGGGTCGAACCACGAAGAGTTTGTGGTTTGTGTGCGGACTTGATTAATTTTAAAGGATGTTATCACTTTTATGAAGCTTGCTAAGAAATTTATTAATTTGTTTATTTGTTTGAAAGAGTGTCGGAATGAACCGATAAGTTTGTTTTGATTACTTAACTACTAAGAACTTGAACAATTGCACAAAAACTTGATGAATGGGTGCAAGCCAGAATATTGTACAAAGGAATGTATGACATCTGCAAGAAGTTCATCAGTTACAAGAAGCAGCTGAAGAAAGATGATCTGCACAAACGTCCAAAATTATTTTAAAAAATTTTTAATTTTCATGTTAAGTCTGTTTTGTAATCTTTTTTTTTAACAGAAGTATTTGTGATTTGCAAACATTGTTTCCATTGTTTGGGAAATTTTCTTTAAAGCATGTTCATCTATCTTAAGGTAGTTTATTTTTCTTACAATACTTAGGGGGAAATTGTTAGGAAACTTTAATGTAAGTATTGAAGAAAAAGATGATCAACATGATCATAAGCTGAAGATACAGTCAAGAAATTCTGGTGGACCAACTTGTCTTAAGAGATAAGCCCTGACACAACTGAAAAGTAACAAGTTGGCAATAACCGATTCAATGAATATGCCAAAAAGTCACTTTGTGCAGAGCAAGTGAATGAATAAACAAATTGTTATTTAGATCCAGACTCTCTATAAATAGAGATGTCAACCTAGGAGGTTAAATGAGTTGAGCTAAGCATTTAATACACACACCACAAACTCCATTACCCTTCGCACTGAATTATTTAAGCATTCATTTTGTAACATCCAATAACTTTGTTTTACAAAGTCATTAATATACTTGAAATTATGTAAGTTGTTTCTTGAAAGTTTGATTTCTAGTTCCACACAATATTTTCCTATTTGTTGAAATCACTTGCCATATTAAGTCTTTGGGTATCTCTATCTGGGATCAACACCCCTCCACCACCACCACCAACAACCACCAACCACCACCCCCACCCCCACCCCCACCCCCACCCCCACCCCCACCTCCACCACCACCATTAGCCCCCATCACTGTAACATCTCAAAAACGGATTTGGTAATTAAACCAAATTAATAGAGAATGAGCAGGTAAAATACCATTAGTGGTGAAAGGTTAACCCGATAAACATTAGAATTTTTAAATGAATAAATCTAATGTTAAATAAAAGGTGAACAAATTTTTTTTAGTAAATAAAGTTTATAAAAGGTCCGGGTTAGTGAGACTTGAAATAAAACGGGTAATAACCTCACCGAACTTACTAGATTATTCTTCCCATTTTCTTTTTGCTTGCAGGGTTATGTCTTTACTTAAGACTGTATCCCCTGATGAAGTTGGTCTTGAACCAGACTGAGGCATATTAACATTCAAATCATTGATAACTATAGGTGAAGCTTCATACCTTTTCATCATCTCTTCTTTTGTCTTTGGTGGAGGTGGACCCATTGAAGTAGTTCCAGCTTGAGTGACAGGAGTGATAGTGGGTTGCTGCCTGATGATCTTAGGAATCTCCAGATGTGAGGCTTCTTTGGGAATAGGCATCATGAGCTCCTTTGAGTCAACATTAACCAGTCTGGCAATGTTGAAGTGCATTCTCGTCATGAGAGATTGAACTTCTCCCACAAGTTTAGCATTTATGGCTTCATTTTCTTGCACTTTGGCAAATTCTTCTTGGTTGTGCTCCTGCAGTGCAGCCCATTCTTTGATCAGATTTTCAAGGGCATCTGTGATACTATTGTTGCTGGCCCTCAAAATTGTGATCTCCTCCAAAACCTTGTTGGAACTGCTTGATGTTCTTGACTCCACAGCATCCTTGACTTGTGACTTAATCTTCTCCATTTCTGTGAAGATTTTCTGAATATCTGTTGAAGGAATGCTGGTTTCTGGTGTCTTGCCTTGCTGTTTTTACAGAGCTTTTAAAGCTTCAGTGTTTCTCTCAGATTGTGTTTTGATGAGTTCCACTGATTCTGCCAGGGTCTTCATTTCTACTCTTTGACCCTTCACTTCTGACAACAGCTGGTCAAGCTTCTCCTCAACTGGATTTTTCTTGCAAACTTTGAACACATCATCTAGAGCCTTTTGAAGTTGCTCAGGTGTCACAGATGGTGTTTCTTGGATATTTGGAACAACAGATGCTCCTTCTAACTCACCAGTTGTAAACACATTTGCAGCTGTTTTGGAAGTTTCTGGTGCATCCTTTACCATAATCACTTCCACCAAATTTGAAAAACAAATTTTCACCTTGGATTTCCTTGTTTCCTTGAATCATTTCTGTGAATGATTCTCCACAAGTTGTTGAGATAAACAAACTATCTTCACCTGGATTTCCTTGATCAGTTTCCTGATCTCTATCCGTTGTAATCTCAACCTCCTCCTCATTTTCTGATTCAGAGTTGAGATGGATTGAACTAGAAACCTCCTCATTAACACTAGGGTTTCTAAAAGATACTCTATAGGTTGTAGTAATTGACTCTTCGGAATTTGACTTAGCTACAGAAGTATCAATCAAAATGGTGTTTATGGGTGAACCCGTTCCAGCAATATGTGACTCTTCTTCATGTGGGACTTCTGGATCATGATGGGGTTCAGCTTCAAAATGGAATTTAGCGTCAGGGTTCTGATGGCTTTCCTCATATTCTGGTGCTTCCTCATTTTCTGGTGAATTTCTGATCTGCAGATTAAGGTTTCCTTCATCTGCTCCTGATTCTGATGACCATGTCTTTTGAACTTCCTCTTTAGCAGAAGAAGAACAGTTGTAAACTGGTGTGCGTTCGGTATGATATGTTTTTATTGATATTTTAAGCCCATTTTTCACATTAGTCAAGTTTTGAATTTATAAAACACGATATTCTACTAACACTAAACACACACTTGGGCAAGTGCACCCATCATGAGCGTAGTATAGCGTTGGTAAGATACCGAGGTCGTCCAAGGACACAAGAGCTTTTAGTACCGGTTTATCCTCAACGTCTAATCAATCTAAAATTTTTGAGAAAAGGTTTTAAACATGAAAAAAAAAACTAAAAATGGAGAGAAATAAAAATAAAATAAAAAACAGATAGACAAGATGAATCACTTGGATCTGACTCGCCTTTAATGTATCCTTTGATGATTTTTGCACTTTCGGACTTTTTAAGATATTATCTTAGTTATAGTAGTAGGCCCCTCTTTTGAAGGTGACGTTACCCTCAACCCAGTGGTTTGAGTCAGTAAGGATACAATCACAAAGGGTCGAAATATAGAAAGATAATTAATTAAGTTATTAATGCGAAAAGTAGTAGGCCCCTCTTTTGAAGGTGACGTTACCCTGGTTGAGCAGCAGGGATACAATCCCAAGTAGCCGGTTTAATGTATTAATAGTAGTTTACATATGAGGGGTTCAAGCCATTCGCACCCCCACCATCCAATACAAGTGGGTATTGAAGGAGGTCCTAGTAAGCTTGAACCAGGTCCTTGTAGGATCTATACACTGAACAAGGCAAGAACCTTACTAAACCATTCCCTTAACCCCCGACCAGGTAGCCAACATATCTCTATATAGACCGTAGAGACATGAATGATGCAATCGTTTACTTTATATAGACAGTAAAGTAACGCCAAGACACCACGGACAAATGATAAAGAAAATTCACCTTCAACATAAGAAACTAGTTATTAAAGTCATTAATACAAAACCAAATAAAAAGTGCCGAAAGCTTAAAAATCAAAAGTAATACATAAAATACTTGTCTTCACCAAGAGATGTAAGAGGCTTAACCAAACATAGCCTTTGATTGGCAAGAACTCTTACTATCAATCTTGGATCCCGAGACTACTACACACTCTAAAGATGGATGATGGTGGTGGGTGTTGGTGGTGTAGTGGTGGTGGAGTGGTGGCAAAGTGGGAGAGTAGTGGTTTGCCAAGGGATGCCTTTGAAGTGAGCCAAGCACCCCTATTTATAGCCTGCACAGAGCCCTGGCCACGGCCCCGTGTCCAGTGGGCACGCCCCCGTGGCCAGCCTTTTCTCTTCCTTCATTAAATGCATTTGTCAGCAGAGGGTCCCACACGGCCCCGTGTCCAGTGGGCACGGCCCCGTGGTCAGAATCGTATCTGTACTATCAAGATTTTGCAAGATTCTGCGTATCTTAGCGTTGACCACGCCCCGTGTTGAGCTGGGCACGCCCCGTGTTGAGCTTGGCATGCCCCGTGTTGAGCTTGGCACGCCCTCGTGGTGGGCGTAGAAGCTTCTATAGGTTTGTCTTTTCTGCAGGCACCTGACCACGCCCCCGTGTCAAGTGGGCACGGCCCCGTGGTCAGTCTTTTGTTTCTTTGTTTTTGCTTTGGGGATGCTGCCGAGGGGTCGGGCATGTCACATTTATTCCTTTTCTTTGTATTTATGTTAGTTTTGGCTGCATATTTTTTCCTTTAGCTCGTTTAAGCTCATTTGGTCCTGTAAATTCAAAAGGAAGACAAAGACACTTTTTCCAACATTAGTACTAAAAAAAGGGGGTTAGTTTTATGCCTCATTTGATGTAATTTATATGTTACATTTTGCACACATCAAATACCCCCACACTTGAATCTTTATTTTTCCTCAAGCAAAACTCTTTAATATGTGGATTACACACCCAAATGGAATAGGTAGATGAGAAGTTTTGGGCTTGTCTTAAGTGTCGGGAATCCAAGATCTTTTATTGGGTTTTATTTTTATTTTATTTACAATCCTATTCGTTATGATTTATTTAGAACATTTTATAAGAAAAATTACTTATTTGGGCATAACATGTCTTTTTAAAATTCCATTTATATACAAGTTCACATACCTCACGGGAGATCACTCAACACTCAGCCAAAGATGTATTTTTGTGAAACACTCGAGACCGGCATGGAACTTACTTCTACCATATGTTTGCCAAGCAATCAACCCTCCTCCTTTTTAACTATAAACCTTCATAAATATCAAGAGGACTTTGGGAAAGGGTTAGGCTTGGGTTAAGGGTAGGTGGTTTTGGTTAGTGGTTAGTAAAAAATGGCTAAAAGCGTAAAAAGCGTCGGTTGTCGTAAAACTTTTTGTTTTTGTGACTTTTATTCAAACTAAGCATATTCAAACAAAGTTTCTTTGAGAAACTTGTTTGTTTATTGCTAGACTTTCATTTTTTTATAAAGAAACGTCACAAGATAACCGAGCTTTTTACTAAAACAAGGGGTTGAAAAGAAAAAGGGTTTTGGTGGGTAAGGGTGTTTATTTTGTGGGTTTTGAAATGAAAAGGTTTAGGCTCAAAGGGGTTAACTAGGGGGGTTTTGGGTAGGTGAAAAAGAATTGAAAAATAATAGTGTTGAAAGGAAAATGGGTTAGTCCTAATGTCTCCATCATTTACTTACTTGGGTTAAGTTGGTAAGGACCGGGAATGTATCGTCGTGGCAAGTTCTAGAGTCGTAAGAACCAAGCGGCTATTCACACAAGAAATGAAAAATGAGCATTTAGTTTAAAGATATATGTTTGTATGCTCAATAAAGGCTCAAAACTCACTTGTTGTGGGAATGGGTTTATAGTGTGATCAAATATATATAATCAAATTTTAATTAGATTTGCCATGCCTTTTCATAATTCTCTTATTTGGTTCTTTTTATCATGACGCAATCGGTTGTAAATTTGTAAAAAATATAATATTTTAGAACTTGTTATTCCCAAATTAAACCAAGACAAGTAAAAAAAATGAAAATTTTTTGAAAAAAAAAAATTGGGGTGATTAGCGGTTCCAATAGAGTTTTGTGTAAGGCTTGTTATTAGGACTTGCAAGATTCAAGGTTTTAGCATCCCCCCCCCCCCCCACACTTAAATTACACATTGTTCTCAATGTGTCCCAAAAATAAGTTTTTAGGTTGATTGAATGTGTAAAAAGGTGTTGAAAAACAAATTTTATATTACTGGGCGTCTAGCCACGGCCCCGTGTTGGTCCGGGCATGACCCCGTGGTCAGATCGCCAGAAACATAATTTAACAGAAGACAGGATACGGGACGTGTTCAGTGAGCACGGCCCCGTATCCAGTTACCTGAACTGGGCAAATTTATGCAAAGCCTGGGCACGGGGCGTGTTGGGCTGAGCACGGCCCCGTGCTGAACTTGCTGTAAAGCTGGAAGTGTTGTTGGGGGGCTTTGTTTTCGTGCATGGGGTGTGGTTTTAACGTTCCCTTGGTAACCTCCACCTTTTCGAGTGTGTTTTATCATTATAACATCATCCAAACACCTTTCCATAATTTAAACCATCATTCATTTAATAGTGCGGGATACATACTTCCTAGAAAATTAAAAAGTACAAACTAAACACTAAGATAGATAAATAGGTCCTAGAATGCAAGAAATTTTAAACCACAAAGAAGTTCTGTCCTAGATGTTTTTCTTTATAAGAACAATGAAAACCCAAAAAATTATTTTTTCCAGTTAAATAAGGCTTTTAGAACTTATTCACGGAGGGTGCTCCTTACACATCGCTGAGCCACTCTTCTATCTCCCGAGGGAGAAGGAAGACGGGCTCATTGTCCACCTCATGTGGAGGAGGTGCGACCTCTACCGGAACCTCTTGTAAGGCGTCTAGAGGAGGTTCCGGGGGAATGTCATCCCATCCAGTTGGATTAACAACTTCTTGTGCCAAGTTTCAATCTTCTTGTGGGAAGATCGGCTCCATAGGTGGCATTGCAAGAATGTTAAACCTTTGGTGCAAAAGGTTGATCTCTTGGAAGCTACTCTCCAGCCCCACCGTTAGATAGTTGATACGGTCAATAAGAACCTCCTCCACGGATGTCATCTCATCGAGTGCTTCTCTTAGCGCCATTACGTAACGCACAAGGGTTGCTTCTATCGATGGCCTTCTTTCTCTGCGACTGTTTCTCGAGTGAGCTAAAGATGTTCCGCTGTTCTGGCTAGACATTCTAAGAAAACAAGTCGAAAAGTTCAAAGTAATGAAACTGTAACACCCCAAAATTTATAAAACTTTATATTAGAATTATAAAGTACAAAATAAACGAGAATAAGCTAACTAGGAAATAAATAACCCAGTTAGTTATGAGTCATGTAGTAACACATGAATGAATTAAAATGCCTAAATTATAAACTAAATAAAAGTTGTGGGGCTTATGTGTAGAACTTGAAACTTAATTTAATTAAAAACAAAGTAACACACACCAAACACACACAAAGGTGTGTCTGGTCGATCAAACAACAGGGGCGAACAAGAGCTCCCCCACCAAACCCTAACTTGTGCCAAATTGATCAAATTGGAGGTCAAATCAGTTCCAAATCGATTTTCAAGCATGAATTTGTGATCACCTTGTTGAAGGGATAATAAGGTATGCAAAATCTTGATATTTTGATTCATCTTAAATTCTAGGTTAATTGTGAAAAATCGAAATTGAGCTTGATTATATGTTGTATAGATGAAATTGAAAGTGATATGATGTCTAGGGATAAACCCTAGATGATTTCTTGTTAAAATCTTTGCATGATACTTGTGGGGTTCATAATCACCATTGTAGGTGATTAATGGGTTTTGTAGAAACTTGATAAACACTAGGATTATGATTCTTGATCTAGTGTAATCTGAGTTTTATGAGGTAACTCCTGAAATATTGATGTTAAAACATGTGTAAATTTGTCTAATTGGTGTTGATTTAGACGAAAATAACAATTCATGAACTTGGTTCTAACTATGTAAAAATTTGACCCCCTAGGTGTTTGTTAAAATGCCTAAGTGAGGATTAAAATGTTAAAAATCAGATGAAAACGCAGATTTGATTATTATAGCGAATTATGCGTTAATGATTATGAAAAGAGTTCTAAATTTATTGTGGATTGAACTCTTTAGGCAAAGAATCCGGATCGTCGAGCGGACAAGTCGGAGGGGATACGTGTTTGAAGGGTGTGCTCTAAAGGTACGTGACTTTAGTCCCGTTACATTATGCATAAATGTTTGGTATTAGTGTACAAATGGTGTCATAGTGTAATATACGCGTTTGATGTGTCATTGAAGTGGCGAAGCTCACTCGACAATCAAACGGGTCAAAATAATGGTTGGAATTAGTTTGGCTTGTCATCAAAGTGATGGTTTTCACTCGACGACCAAACGGGTCAAAACTATGCTTTTAAAATGATCATGTGTGAAGAGACTTGAGAGTCTCATATTGCGTTAGTGTTGGATAGTAATACGTCAATGAATTGGCTATGCTAATTTAAGTTTACGGATCCGAGATATCGGGTCAAACGATAGAAGTCAGTTGTAAGTGTTGCTTGAAACGGTATGCTTGAATTTTGAGAAAACAAGCATGAAATTCTAATGTGAGCGTAAAGCCATGGAACGGCGCGGATACGCCAAGATTTACAAGCCTGGGGAATTGGGTAATTACATCTAAAAATGTTTTAGAACTGAAAAATGGTACTATGCACATATAGTTAATGGGTTGAATAATTGAAACAAGGATTTTGTGAACCACTCATTCATAATTCGGTTTTCATTGTGTGAAATTTACATGGTTGGATCCGTAATTTTATTACGGACTCATAGGAAAAAGAATCGACTAAAACGGACAATCGAGTAAAAAGTTATAATGGTTTAAAGTTAGATTTTTACAAATTTCCGGCGCTGGGAAAATATGCAGGTCCAGAAACTGGACCTGCTGGAAAACGCACTCCCCCGCGCCACGCGACGGGGCAACTAAATCCTGGCGCGACACTCAGAGCCGCCCGCGGCACGCAAAGGTGAATCTTGGGTGTGGCGCGTGGCGCGACAGACCAAGAATCAAGATTTTTATTTTTCTGATATGTGTATGCTATTGGGACTTGTTTATGTTTATTAATAAGTTGTCAAAACTAACATTTGATGCGGTTTTGACCTCAGGTGATGCTCGTTAGTTAGGGATGTCGATCAAGCGTGAAATCAAGAACCGAACACCATTTTTGAAGCTTCCGCACTAATCTAAACATGTCTAGACAACGTTATTTTGTAAACTCTATAGTTGTGAATGTTTTAATCTAGATGGTTGGTTAGGTAAAGTTGTTATAACAATGTAAATCTTAACCTATTAACTAAGTTTTTGTTAATTATGCATTTTGTTTTAAAAAGTGTGTATTTTAATAGTAAAATAATAGAAATTTAAGACGAGTGTTACAAGTTGGTAATCAGAGCTTAAGGTTGTTAACAGAGTATGTTCGGTTCAAGCTTAATCAAGCATCCGGTAAGAGCTAATTGTTTTAAGTAGATTTATTAAATATAGAAAGGAAACATAAATTGATGTGCATGGGAAGAGTGTGTTAACACACTCAAACCCGGAAAGTGCATTAAATAAGAATGGTTAAAACAAGTTATGAACTTGACTAAACCGAAGTAAATAAACCATATGTTATAGAGGAAATGTTTAACGGTTGGTATAAACATTTCAGATTTTAAAGATGACGGGCGAAGATAATGTTAATGCGGTGCCGATAGTCATCGAGCAAATGAAGGAAGTGACTGCCGAGGAAGTAGGAAAGGCAATTGAAAATAGCTTATCCGGCTTTATTGATAAAATCCAGAACACGGTACTATCGGTAGTTGATGAGAGAATCAAGAAGTTGGAGGATAATACCAACATAGCTAAAGAAAAGTCGGGAGAACGCAAGGGCTGCTCCTACAAGGAATTCATGGCATGTAAACCACCACTTTATAATGGAGAGGTGGATCCGATAATATACCAACGTTGGTTAATGATATTGAGCGGGTATTTGAGAGAACCCACTGCGACACAAATGACTTCGTAGCTTATGGCACGGGTCAGCTGAGGGGCCAAGCAAAAGACTGGTGGGATAATAAGAAGAAGGAAATTGGAAGCGAAGCGGCAAGAGCAATGACATGGGATGAGTTTAAGGTGCCATTCCTTAAACACCACAGCCCCAAAGCAGTTATTAACTGAATCAAGGAAGAATTCATTCAGCTTAGGCAGAAAGGCGAATCAATCGATAAGATCACGGGGATCTTTCTCGATAAACTAAGGTTTTGCGATGAGTTGGTGACATCCTAAGAACAGAAAGTGTATTATTACTATAATATGCTAAGTGCAGAATATCGGGAGTTTATGACTCCCTCGAAGTATGAGACTCTCACCGAAATCATTAATATTGCTCGTGAAAGGGAGATAGAACTGAAGAAGCAGATAGAGAGAGGGGAAAGAAGGGCACAAATTGTAAATCCAAGCCCTACGAAAAAGGCGCGTACGACTGAGTCGTCAAAGAGACAGGAGGGAAAAAGCGGGTTGCCAAGCTGCAAGGTATGCGGGAAAGGGCACAAGGTTGAGTGACGGTTTAAAGATAAGCCATGTCCCATATGTGGGAAGATAGGGCACACAGCTGCATTATGACCTGGGAAGGTATCGGTGCATTATAAATGCTACCAACCGGGTCATAAGAAATCGGAATGCCTGGAGCTAGTCGGGAAAAAGGATGGTAAAGATTCACATACAGAGACTCCAAAAGCAAAAGCCAAATCCTTCCAGTTAACTGTAGCCGAGGCGAAGGTGGAACCCGATGTGGTCTTAGGTATGTTCGCCATAAATTCAATTCCCGCACATGTGTTATTTGCTACGGGTGCTAATAAATCCTTTATTTCACATGGATTTATTCGACATCCTTCATTCGAACTGACGAAATTACCTATGCCCCTAGAAGTAGAAATAGGTGACAACAAAAGTTTTATCGTATGTGACGTGTGTCGAAATTGTAAAATGAGTATCGACGGTGAAGAATACTTGATAGATTTGATTCCAATGTCGATGGGAGAATTCCAAGTAGTGGTCGGGATGGATTGGCTATCCCGACATCACGCGAAGGTCGTGTGTTTCCGAAAGGAGATTAAATTAACATCTCCAAGTGGAAAACACGTTACCATCTATGGTGAAAAAGGGGGTAATCCCGTTATGTGCTCAATGCTAAAAGCTCACAAACTCATGAGGCGTGGATGTAGAGCGTTCATGATATACGCAAACGAACCAGATAAAGAATCGCCAAAGATTGAAGACGTACCGGTGGTACGTGAATATGCCGATGTATTTCTGGAAGATTTACAGGGAATACCGCCAGAACGGGAGGTAGAGTTCGGAATCGAATTGATTCCGGGCGTGAAACCTGTGGCCAAGGCGCCGTATCGGCTCGCGCCATCAGAGCTACAAGAATTGATGCCTCAAATCCAAGACCTGCTTGACAAGGGGTTTATTCAGCCAAGTGTGTCTCCGTGGGGCGCACTGGTGCTATTTGTGAAGAAAAAGGATGGGAGCATGCACATATGTATCGATTACCGGGAGTTAAACAAACTCACGGTGAAAAATCGATATCCGCTCCCAAGAATTGACGACCTAATTGACCAATTGCAAGGTGCAAGTTGGTTCTCCAAGATCGACCTTAGATTGGGGTATCATCAGTTGAAAGTCAAGGAAGAGGATGTATCGAAGACGGTCTTCTGTACACGGTACGAACATTATGAGTTCCTCGTGATGTCCTTCGGGTTAACCAATGCACCCGCGGCTTTCATGGATCTCATGAACTGGGTTTGCAAACCAATGTTGGATAAGTCGGTGATAGTGTTCATCGACGACATCTTAGTGTATTCGAAGAATGAAGCAAAACACGCAAGTCATTTACGTGAAGTCTTGGAGACGCTCAGAAGAGATAAGTTGTATGCAAAGCTCTCAAAATGTGCCTTCTGGTTACGAGAGGTGCAGTTTCTCGGGCACATCATTAGTGCAAACGGGGTGTTAGTAGACCCGTCAAAAGTAGAAGCAGTGGCAAGATGGAACCCTCCGAAGAATCCTTCGGAAATCAGAAGCTTTTTGGGGCTTGCAGGATATTATAGGAGATTCATACAGGATTTCTCAAAGATTGCCACGCCGTTGACCAAGCTCACCCGTAAAGACAAAAAGTTTATTTGGGGCGAAGATCAAGAAAAAGCGTTCCAAACGCTTAAAGAAACGTTGACCCACGCTCCGGTATTGACATTGCCGGATGGGGTTGACGACATGGTAGTTTACTCGGATGCGTCACATTCGGGTCTTGGGTGCGTTTTGATGCAACGGGGCAAACTTATAGACTATGCCTCGAGACAACTAAAGATGCATGAAAAGAATTATCCTACGCACGATCTTGAGTTGGCGGCGGTGGTATTTGCTTTAAAGATATGGAGGCATTATTTTTATGGGGTAAAATGCACGATCTTTACCGACCATAAAAGTTTTAAATATTTCTTCGATCAGAAGGAATTAAACATGAGGCAGAGGCGGTGGTTAGAAACTGTCAAAGATTTCAATTGTGATATACATTACCACCCGGGGAAAGCTAATGTGGTGGCGGATGCGTTGAGCCGAAAGGTAGATTATACGCCCATTCGAGTACGATCAATGCAACTATTTGTAACATCGGGTTTACTTGAACGAATCCGAAAATCCCAAATCGAAGCATTGAAGGAGGAAAATGTGAAGAAGGAAAGAATAGTTGGTCAATTGAAAGAATTAGCGAATGGTAACCAAGGGTTAAAAACGCGTTTTGGGAGGATATGGGTTCCAAATTCGTGTGGAGTCAAGGCGCTCCTGCTTGATGAGGCCCATAAATCCCGTTATTCGGTTCATCCAGGGGCAACCAAGATGTATAACGATTTAAAGCAAAACTATTGGTGGCCTGGGATGAAAAGAGATGTTTTTAAATATGTGGAGAAGTGCATGACGTGTTTGCAAGTCAAAGCAGAACACCAAAATCCGTATGGTAAACTGCAACCGTTGGATATCCCAGTCTGGAAATGGGAACAAATTACAATGGACTTGTTGACCCCAAAACCAACCATGGTTTCGATGCTATATGGGTAGTTGTGGATAGATTGACGAAAAGTGCTCACTTCATTCCGATTCGTGAGACTTATACATTCGAAAAGATGTCAGAGGTATATACCAATGAATTAGTGGCATGCCACGGTGTACCGATATCCATTGTGTCCGACAGAGATACCCGGTTTACTTCAAACTTTTGGCGCAAATTCCAAGAAGAAATGGGAACTAAATTGTTCATTAGCACCGCGTACCATCCACAAATGGATGGACAAAGTGAAAGAACAATACAGACGTTGGAGGATATGTTGCGGGCATGCATTATCGACTTCGGGGGTAGTTGGGATGTCTATCTACCATTGGTCGAATTTTCATATAATAACAGTTACCACGCGAGCATCGGTATGGCTCCGTACGAGATGCTTTACGATAGAAAATGCCGAACCCCGGTGTGTTGGGGCGAGGTTGGTCCGCGTGAGCTTGCACATAAGGATGTAGTCCATATCACGAATGAGAAGATTGATTTGGTCCGAGCCCATTTGAAAGCGGCTCAGGATTGACAAAAATCGTATGCCGACAAAAGAATAAGACCAATTGAGTTTCAAGTCGGTGACAAGGTTATGTTAAAGGTATCGCCGTGGAAGGGGATTATTCGGTTCAGAAAAAAGGGAAAGTTAAGCCCAAGGTTTATTGGGCCATTCAGAATCATCGAATGGGTCGGTAAGGTAGCTTACCGTCTCGAACTGCCCGAGGAGTTGAGTGGGATACATAGCACGTTCCACGTTCCACGTGTCACATCTCTGAAAATGTCTAGCTGACGAAACTGCTTATATCCACTACGACGACATCGAGGTGGATAATAGTCTCAATTACGCAGTAAAGCCAATTGCAATTTTAGATCATAAAGTGAAGAGTTTAAGAAACAAGGAAATTGACCAAGTAAAGGTCAAATGGGAACACAGGAAAGGCTCGGATACCACATGGGAGTCCGAGGAGGAGATGTGACGTCTCTACCGCACACTTTTCGGTACGTATTCTGGTTTCGGGGACGAAACCCTTTTTAAGGGGGTGGACTTGTAACACCCTGAAATTTATAAGACTTTATATTAGAATTATAAAGTACAAAACAAATGAGAATAAGCTAACTAGGAAATAAATAACCCAGTTAGTTATGAGTCATGTAGTAACACATGAATGAATTAATATGCCTAAATTATAAACTAAAGAAAAGTTGAGGGGCTTATGTGTAGAACTTGAAACTTAATTTAATTAAAAACAAAGTAACACACACCAAACACACACAAAGGTGTGTCTGGTCGATCAAACAACAGGGGCGAACAAGAGCTCCCCCACCAAACCCTAACTTGTGCCAAATTGATCAAATTGGAGGTTCAAATTAGTTCCAAATCGATTTTCAAGCACGAATTTGTGATCACCTTGTTGAAGGGATCATAAGGTATGCAAAATCTTGATATTTTGATTCATCTTAAATTCTAGGTTAATTGTGAAAAATCGAAATTGAGCTTGATTATATGTTGTATAGATGAAATTGAAAGTGATATGATGTTTAGGGATAAACCCTAGATGATTTCTTGTTAAAATCTTTGCATGATACTTGTGGGGTTCATAATCACCATTGTAGGTGATTAATGGGTTTTGTAGAAACTTGATAAACACTAGGATTATGATTCTTGATCTAGTGTAAAGTGAGTTTTATGAGGTAATTCCTGAAATATTGATGTTAAAACATGTGTAAATTTGTCTAATTGGTGTTGATTTAGACGAAAATAACAAGTCATGAACTTGGTTCTAACTATGTAAAAATTTGACCCGCTAGGTGTTTGTTAAAATGCCTAAGTGAGGATTAAAATGTTAAAAATCGGATGAAAACGCAGATTTGATTATTATAGCGAATTATGCATTAATGATTATGAAAAGAGTTCTAAATTGATTGTGGATTGAACTCTTTAGGCAAAGAATCCGGATCGTCGAGCGGACAAGCCGGAGGGGATACGCGTTTGAAGGGTGTGCTCTAAAGGTACGTGACTTTCGACCCGTTACATTATGCATAAATGTTTGGTATTAGTGTACAAATGGTGTCATAGTGTAATATACGCGTTTGATGTGACATTGAAGTGGCGAAGCTCACTCGACAATCAAACGGGTCAAAATAATGGTTGGAATTAGTTTGGCTTGTCATCAAAGTGATGGTTTTCACTCGACGACCAAACGTGTCAAAACTATGCTTTTAAAATGATCATGTGTGAAGAGACTTGAGAGTCTCATATTGCGTTAGTGTTGGATAGTAATACGTCAATGAATTGGTTATGCTAATTTAAGTTTACGGATCCGAGATATCGGGTCAAACGATAGAAGTCAGTTGTAGGTGTTGCTTGAAACGGTATGCTTGAATTTTGAGAAAACAAGCATGAAAATCTAATGTGAGCGTAAAGCCATGGATCGGCGCGGATACGCCAAGATTTACAAGCCCGGGGAATTGGGTAATTACGTCTAAAAATGTTTTAGAACTGAAAAATGGTACTATGCACATATAGTTAATGGGTTGAATAATTGAAACAAGGATTTTGTGAACCACTCATTCGTAATTCGGTTTTCGTTGTTTGAAATTTACATGGTTGGATCCGTAATTTTATTACGGACTCATAGGAAAAAGAATCGACTAAAACGGACAATCGAGTAAAAAGTTATGATGCTTTAAAGTTAGATTTTTACAAATTTCCGGAGCTGGGCAAATATGCAGGACAAGAAACTGGACCTGCTGGAAAACGCACTCCCCGTGCCACGCGATGGGGCAACTAAATCCTGGCGCGACACGCGGAGCCGCCCGCGGCACGCGAAGGTGAATCTTGGGTCTGGCGCGTGGCGCGACAGACCAAGAATCAAGATTTTTATTTTTCTGATATGGGTATGCTATTGGGGCATTTTTTTTATGTTTATTAATAAGTTGTCAAAACTAACATTTGATGCGGTTTTGACCTCAGGTGATGCTCGTTAGTTAGGGATGCCGATTAAGCGTGAAATCAAGAACCGAACACCATTTTTGAAGCTTCCGCACTAATCTAAACATGTCTAGACAATGTTATTTTGTAAACTCTGTTGTTGTGAATGTTTTAATCTAGATGGTTGGTTATGTAAAGTTGTTATAACAATGTACATCTTAACCTATTAACTAAGTTTTTGTTAATTATGTATTTTTTTTTTTTAAAAGTGCGTATTTTAATAGTAAAATAATAGAAATTTAAGACGAGTGTAACAGAAACAGTAACTCCGGCCACGGCCCCGTGTCCGCAGGGCACGGCCCCGTGGCCACCATTCTACACGTTTTTGAATCAAGGAATCTTAGTGTTTTAAATTATTTTTCTGATTTTTGAGACATTTTTGAGCATGAATAACTTAAAACAGTGTTATAAAACTTATTTTTAATAAGATTCCTTGGTTAAAAACTGAGCAAATATCACAATAAAGCTTGAAGCCATGGAAGTTTTAAGCTTTAATGGAGGTTTGAGGAGTTTTTGGAGAAGAAGGCAAGAGACAAAAGTGGTAAAGAAAAGATGGTTGTTGAGAGCCTTCTTTGGAATATACCTTGTGGGGTATGTGTGAAGATCCCAGCAAATCTTGGTCTTTGGAATGGGTCCACATGTGCAGGAATCATGCTGACTTTATAGAAAACGACTGCACGCTGACCACGGCCCTGTGTCGGCTGGACACGGCCCCGTGGTCAGACAAGAGTCTGACACATTTTGTCCGTATTTTGAACACGGGGCGTGTTGGCCTAGACACTACCCCGTGGTCAATTTTTAGGTGGGCACGGGGCGTGTTGACCTGGACACGGCCCCGTGGCTAGAGAGTTTTATGAATTTTTGTCTTATTTTAAGGATATTATCCGGATCGGGTAGTTCCTTACTGGAGGGAACAACACCGAAGTGCCTAAGGTACCTTAATTGCTCTTGATTTAAACAAGAACGCAAGAGGTTATCGAAAAGGGTAAAACCTAAGCTAAATACTGGTGGGCGAAACCGACCTTTATTCCCCTTATCCTGGGTCTCGTTAAAGAAGGTGTATGTCGAATCGCTCAGGTCTATGAACGCATCGGCGGAGACCGATGGGGAGTCCTTCATGGCACAATCGACACAGGGACGACTATCGCTCATGTCCACACAAGAGTTAGAGGTGCTTTCGGTACCGTCGATGTTGTTAGAATCCGAATGCGACCTCAATAATTCTCCTTGATCGTCGTCTTGTGATGAATAACTTGTTTTCATCTCAAGCTCTTTTATTTTTTAGAGAATTATTTCTTCGAGCTGACATAATTCTTTAGAAGTTATGTCATCTAAAAGAAATGGTTGAGGGCATTCGAGGGAGTGATAGGGATCGTTTTTACTTTCGCCCATCTTAAGGTTATAAGGAAACGATAGGTCTAAATAGTGGGGAGTGTAATTTAGAAAGTAACATTCTAAATCATTATGAAATCCACCACATATTTGACACCATTCACCGTAAGAGCAACGAAAGTAAAAATAACCAATATCACTCATAGTTTTGTCAGAAATTACAAAGATGGACACAGCCCCGTGTCTGGCTGAGCACGGCCCGTGCTGAAGTCTGCAGAAACTGAAAAATTAATAAAAATCCTAAAAAAATAGAAAAATAAGTAAAAATAATTAGGCCGTTGATTCCAAACTTTCTTAAAATCCTTGTGTCCCCGACAACGGCGCCAAAAACTTGGTGTACGTTCGGTGTGATATGTTTTTATTGATATTTTAAGCCCATTTTTCGCATTAGTCAAGTTTTAAATTTATAAAACACGATATTCTACTAACACTAAACACACACTTGGGCAAGTGCACCTATCGTGAGCGTAGTATAGCGTTGGTAAGATACCAAGGTCGTCCAAGGACAAGAGCTTTTAGTACCGGTTTATCCTCAGCGTCTAATCAATCTAAAACTTTTGAGAAAAGGTTTTAAACATGAAATAAAAAAACTAAAAATGCAGAAATAAAAATAAAATAAAATAAAAAACAGATAGATAAGATGAATCACTTGGATCCGACTCGCCTTAAATGTATCCTTTGATGATTTTTGCACTTTCTGACTTTTTAAGAGATCATCTTAGTTATAGTAGTAGGCCCCTTTTTTAAGGTGGCTTTACCCTCAACCCAGCAAGGATACAATCCCAAAGGGTCAGAATATTGAAAGATAATTAATTAAGCTATTAATGCGAAAAGTGGTAGGCCCCTCTTTTGAAGGTGACGTTACCCTCGGCTAAGTGGTTTGAGTCAGCAGGGATACAATTCCATGTAGCCGGTTTAATGTATTAATAGTAGTTTACATATGAGGGGTTCAAGACCTTCGCACCCCCGCCATCCAATACCAGTGGGTATTGAAGGAAGTCCTAGAAAGCTTGAACCTGGTTCTTGCAGGATCTATACACTGAACAAGGCAAGAACCTTACTAAACCATTCCCTTAACCCCCGACCAGGTAGCCAACATATCTCTATATAGACCGTAGAGACATGAATGATGCAATCTTTTACTTTATTTAGACAGTCTAGTAACGCCAAGACACCACGGAAAAATGATAAAGAAAATTCACCTTCAACATAAGAAACTAGTTATTAAAGTCATTAATACAAAACTAAATAAAAAGTGCCAAAAGATTAAAATCAAAAGTAATACATAAAAGACTTGTCTTCACCAAGTGATGTAAGAGGCTTAACCAAACATGGCCTTAGATTGGCAAGAACTTTACTATCAATCTTGGATCCCGAGACTACTACACACTCTAAAGATGGATAATAAATGATGGTGGTGGGTGTTGGTGGTGTAGTGGTGGTGGAGTGGTGGCAAAGTGGGAGAGTAGTGGTTTGCCAAGGGATGCTTTTGAAGTGAGCCAAGCACCCCTATTTATAGCCTGCACAGAGCCCTGGCCATGGCCCCGTGTCCAGTGGGCACGCCCCCGTGGCCAGCCTTTTCTCTTCCTTCATTAAATGCATTTGTCAGCAGAGGGTCCCACACGGCCCCGTGTCTAGTGGGCACGGCCCCGTAGTCAGAATCCTATCTGTACTATCAAGATTATGCAAGATTCTACGTATCTTCGCGTTGACCACACCCCCGTGATGGGCGTAGAAGCTTCTACAGGTTTGTCTTTTCTGCAGGCACCTGACCACGCCCCCGTGTCTAGTGGGCACGGCCCCATGGTCAGTCTTCTGTTTCTTTGTTTTTGCTTTGGGGATGCTTCCGAGGGGTCGGGCATGTCACGTTTATTCCTTTTCTTTTTATTTATGTTGGTTTTGGTTGCATATTTGTTCCTTTTGCTCGTTTAATCTCATTTGGTCCTATAAATTCAAAAAGAAGACAAAAACACACTTTTTCCAACATTAGTACTAAAAAGGGTTAGTTTTATGCCTCATTTGATGTAATTTATATGTTACATTTTGCACACAACATAAACTTCAATAGTGGGTTTTTCTTTAGGTGTATCTAGTCTGTTCAGGATCTCCTCATGTTGTAGTCTGTATGGTGAATCTCAACAGGAATTCAACCAAAATTTGACATTTTTCATTGTATACAGAGTGCTCTGTATTCATCAACAGATTGTTCTCCTTCATTGGTAAGAATTGGCTAACTTCAATGAAGGGAACATCATGTTCAACAATCGGAATGTTAAGATTTACTTCGGCCATTGTTGAATTTTGAAGGTAAGGGATTGATTGTGAAATTTTTTGGCTTTTGAAAACGAAGGGTTTTTAGGGTTTAAGGCTTTGTGAGGAAGAAGGTGAGTGATGTGAAATCTACTAAGGTTGGGTTTTTATAGTTGAAGGTTTTAGCAGAGATTATGAGGTGGTTAGTTGTTATGGGAGTTGAGGGGACATGGATCGTGGGTTGTAATGACGGTTAATGGATCATTAATTACCTTTATTACTGTTAGATCGTGTGATGTGAAGTTGGTTCAGAAATAACCGTTGGATCGTGGGTATCAAGGTGAATTAATGTGTATTATTCGTGCAAACGTGGGTTTTAATCATGTCTTCTCAACTTGTATTCTTCAATTTTTCAAACATTCTTTGAGGATGAATGTGATTGGAGAATACTAACAGCCACATGACACCTTTTCCTTTTGTGGGACCCATTTTTAGAAATAGTCCAATAATTTGCGTTGTGAAATTTTATATTCTTCCCCCTTTTTGAAAGTCAAAATTCATTTCTGATGACTTCATCATATATTATAACAACTCTCCTAAAATCCCTATAACATTCCTGTATGTCCTAAATTACACCCTGTATACGAAAAATAGGCCCGAAATACCTTTAATTTAACAAAAATCAAATAAAATGAATTTTAGTGGCCGCTCGCGGGGCGCGACCCCTTTGGCTACCTCAGTCGCGGGCCGCGACAGCTGGCCACCAGGGCGCACCTGGTGATGCCACGTGGCGTAAGGCGTGTCGAGGCTAGGAGGTTGACTCAGCTCAGCTAGGACCTAGCCTATGCGGCTCGCGGGCAGCGAAGACCTTCACTAAAACTCTCGCGGGGCGCAAGAAAGTGGTCGATCATACCTATAAATAGGGGCCTCAGGCTTCAGTTGGAATTCACTCATTCTCGATCTCTCTCTCTAAATTCTGAATAGTAATTATAATTTCCGGGCATAATACCCACTAAAATAGTGAAGCTCTACCTCGATGTAAGTATTATAACCCCCGGTTACGTATTAGTTACGCTGCCCGATTGATCTAGTGCTCCGTAACGCATGTCGAGGCTCTGCCTGACTCAGTCGTTGGAGTTTTGTCTCGGGGAAGGTATAGCTAATGTAAAATTTGGGTTATTATACTAACGCGTGTGCATTGTTTAATTTAATAGATTATAACCAGGAAGTTACAAGGAAATACCTAAACTAGCAATGTGAGTAATCCTTCTTTTTGTAAATTGTTTTTACAAAACCTCAATTGTTTTATATTATAATTAACAGTGATTGGGTTTTTGTAATTCTACAATTATCGTCGGTATTTGGGGTTTTGTATACAGAACTTGTTACTACACTATGAGTAGTAGCATGACCACAAGTCAGGACTGACAGTACCGTGGGTGGTAATTAAAGTAGATGTAAACAGATGTAATTGTTGGATTGCCCTCAATGCTGTAAAATGATAAAACCTGTTTTGATTAAACTGGGATTCACTCACCAGTATTTCCACTGACAAAAATGTTTTAAACGTGTTTCAGGAAACAAAATGTGAAAGCCAAATAGAAGCCAGCTGGAGAGCACTGAAGGCTTGAAAAAGTGGCTATAAAATGTTACCTAAATAAAGAAGAAGCTTTATTTGAATAAAATAGGGTTTATCCATATAAACTTATTATGAATGGAAACTTGGGTTTTACCCATGTAACTATTATTATAAAAATGTGGTGTTTTACTCTGATAAAATATTTCCTAACTACGGTCCTGATGTAAATTCCGCTGCCAAATTAATAAACACCGATACCACCAAATGTGTGAGCTCGCGGCCGCCCGCCTTCTGGGTCAAGGGGTCGGGGTTACGACATAAATATATCCCATTTGTTGTTTCTATTGGGTTTTCAACAGAATCAAAAGTTCCCCCTTGATAGAGTGTTCCAGTTTTTTTTTTTTTTTTTTTTTGGATGAGAAGGAATGAGTAAAAGATCAGAAGTATGACTTACATATGGTTTTTCTGGTGGAATCCAAATTTGTTGTTCTTTTCTTCAAGGAATTTTTGAGAAAATTTTTCAAAGGATGAATGATGGTGTATGGTTTTCTAAAATTTTCACACAGTTGTTATCTCATTTTATCATTGTCATTCCTTTTTGAAGTTTAACTGTCCAGAATTTTTTGATTTTCAACATATTTTGAGCAAAAATATTTTTATCATATTTTGAAGTTCTTTTACCAGATTTTACCAGATTTCAACTTTATGTTATCAGAAACTTAAGGTTTTGTGAAAAATGTTTCGTTTCTGATGTTCATAAGTTGTGTTGTGGTATTAACTTCTTTTGTTTTACCATATGTTTTTTACCCATTTGTTTTTCCTTCCCCCTAACCAAGTTAACAGAAAATAAATATGTAAAAACATGATATATAAACTTTTAACAAACAAAAGAAAAAAAACAGCAAAACAAACTCTATCTCCTCCTCTCCATAGATGATCTGGGTGAGCAGCCAAAGATGGGTCTCCAAACCTGTGTTATGAGCAGTTGGTATTAGCATTGTGTGTCTGATACTGTGTTGGAGTACCACTTCTGCTCTGGGGAACCATGCAGGAATGCCTCCAAATCCCAGCTGGCTAGTGATCACCCTCATCATAAAACGAGTATACGCTAAGAATGGCCTGCCAGACCACAGGTTGCTTGTAATATCTTTCATTAGATAATGAGAGAAATTATAAGGGATGTCATGTACAAGTGCATGTATAGGTCCCATCAACCTGTAGGAGACTTCATGATGGTTTATGATTTCATGAAAAAACATACCCCCATCTGATTTACCAAATACTGCCATGGCTTGATGAAGCCAGTTTTGGAGATTGGCCTATTTTGGTTATCCGGATTATACTCCATTTGGGTTAGGGTCTCATCAATATGTGCTCTTGTAAAAATGAGAACATTGTGATCATCATTAAGGTTTAGAACCTGTCTAATGATGTCCTCAGTGATAATGATTGGTTTTCCCAGCACATAACTTCCAACGGAAGTTAGTCCCCTCCCCTCATGCAGTAGAATTCTTGCATTTTTCTAGAACATTTGCAAGATTTCTGGATAAACCATTATGTGTGCTTATAAAGCGTAGGCCAGTGGGCTCTGCATGAGCATGTTAAGGATTACATGGCATCCTTCCCATGCTGGACCCTCAAAGTTAGTCCTAATTCTTAGATTGTGATAAGGATGGTATGGAAGTGGAAAGTAGTCAGGATGTATTCTTGCCATTTTTGGTGTAAAAGGTATGAAGAAGATGAAGGGTTTTCTAGGGTTTTTTCAGTTGGATGAAAGTGACTGACTGAGTTTGAAGTGGTAGACATTTATAGTGAAAGTTAAGTTTGCCTTAAATGTTATCTACCTACTTTAGATTTATTATCTCTATTTTCTTTGTTATTTGATTTTCTGTCAGTAGACAAAGAGAACAAATGAGATAAATCTCCTGCATTAATGGTTTAGGCGGCCATTCTGATAATTATCATGATTATCTGCCTAGATGTCATTTCTATCTCCTTAATATTGATGAGTGGCAATGAATGTTAGGAGAGAGGGCTAACTACCATTAATGTTTTCCCAGAAATTTTCTATCCGTGACGTGATCTACCCTAGTCTAAAGAGATAAAATTTGTATTTATAAAATAAATAAAAGAAAAGAAAACTAAGGAATACAGATATGAACGAATAAAATTTACAAAAACGATGAGAGATGATGATTACATATGGACTATGTTCATGCACATGAAAAGAGAAAGAAAAATATGATATCTTAAGTTTCATCAGAAATTCTGTTAACAAGGTCAACTTCTAGTGATTCATCAGATTTTCTGGTGACTTGAGAATTTTCTGATAGATCATCAGATTTTTTACTAGAAATCTGATCAGTTGTATGCAAATCAGATTTTTCTTTATTTTGTGACACTATTTCTTTGTTTTGTTCAATTTGCATATTGACCATTCCCAATTTGCTGATTAAAAAGTTGTATCTATTTTCATCTAAAGGTTTAGTGAAAATATCAGCAAATTGATTTTCTTTTAGGACAAAATACATTTCAATGTTACCTTTCTCAACATGATCTTTTATGAAGTGGTATCTGACATCAATGTGTTTTGTTCTTGAGTGACGCACTGGATTTGATGTTATTGCAATTGCACTCGTAGAATCACATAAGATTGGAATTTTTGTCACATTCACTCCATAATCTCTCAGCTGAGTTTGCATCCACGGAACTTGTGAACAACAGCTTGCTGCTGCTACATATTCTGATTCTGCTGTGGATGTGGCTACACAGTTTTGCTTTTTGCTTGCACAACATACTAATTTTTCTCCCGGCATTTACAGGCACCAGATGTGCTTTTTTGTCAAGTTTGCATCCTGCATGATCTGTATCTGTGTATGAAATTAATTCTAAATTTATGTTTTTAGGATACCAGAAGCCAAGATCTGATGTTCCTTTAAGGTATTTAAAAACTCTTTTTATAGCTTTCATGTGGGACTCTTTAGGATTGCATTGATACCTTGCCAGAAAACAAGTAGAAAACATTATGTCTGGTCTACTGGTTGTTAAGTATAGCAAAGATCCTATCATTCCCCTATAAGTTTTTATGTTAATTGGTTTACCTTCAACATCAGAATCAAGTTTGTTTCCTATGGCCATGGGAGTCTTTGAAGATGAGCAGTTCTCAAGTGAATACTTTTTCAAAATTGTTCTGACATATTTTGATTGACTCAAGAATATGCCATTAGTTTGTTGTTTAACTTGTAAACCAAGAAAAAAGGTTAATTCACCCATGATGCTCATTTCGAAATTATTTGTAAAGATTTTTCCTTTCTTGTTCATAAAATTCAATTTTTGCATCTTTTATTGGGCTTTGATCAATTAGTAATTCGTTTTCAGTTTTAGCCTTATTGAGCAACTTTTGCAAATCATCAGATTTTGTGCTTTCTGATGAAGTTTTATTTTGCAGAATCACAAAATCTTGCATAAGCTTGTTCAGTTGTTGTTCTAGATCAATGTTCTCTGAACTTACTTTTTGTTCTGATGACCTGGAGCATTCATCAGAAGTTGTGGCCATTAAGCAGAAATTTGTCATTTCCTCCTCTTCTTCATCAGAAGAATCATCGGTTAGCCAGGTATCAGTACCTGCTATCAAGCTGACTTTCTGTTGCTGCTTTTTAGCTTCTTTAAGCTTCTTTTCATAATAGGCCACATCCTTCAGCTTCTTGTTCTTACATTCTAAAGCATAGTGCCCCTTTAGTTTGCATCTGTAGAAAACAACTTCTGTCTTCCCTTTCTCTCTTGACTTTCCTTCCATCCTCCCTCTATCATTCTTATGGAATTTGCCACTCCCACTTCTCAATCTTTACTCAAACGTTTTTTAGAGCAAAGCAATAGCCTCTACAAAGGCTGAAAAATCTGATGAAGCATCAGAATTTCTATGTTCTGGCAGTGAGAGGGTTGTGGATCTGATAGTGGTACTCTTTGTGTGTGTGAAACAAGAGCTATAGGTCCCCCTTTGAGGTTTGAATTTTCATAGATTTCCTCCTCTCTTGGGACAAGGATGCTGTAAAGATCATGTAAGTTCATATTCCCTAATTCAAGGGTTGATGCCAAGGACATTGTGAGACTTCTCCAGTCTCTTGGCAGTGCATCAAGGAACTTAACATTCTTTTCATCGTTTGAATTTTCAATAACAAACTTTTTAAGTTCATTTAAAAGTTTGGTGAACATATGATATGTTTCTGAAAAAGTCGCATTTTGGAGACTTTTGAACCTTTCGTATGAAGAAACACAGTTAGTTCTCTTGTTTCTTTTCATTCTTTCTCCTCCTTCACAAAGATTTTCCAGTTGATCCCATATTTCCTTAGCAGATGCACAAGCATCTACTTGAGAAAATATGTCGTTTGGAAGTGCCATACTCAAAAGTGATTTGACCCTTTCATCAGCAGATACCATATCCTTATCTTCTAGACTCCAATGTGTTTCACTTTTAGGAGCCAAGGAGGTAGGGATAGCTGGTGTGTGCTTAGTTGCTGGAACTGCTAGTATTTCAATAGTGGCTATATGCGAACCTCTTATAATGGATGAAAATAGTGCTCGATCATGTCCATTTAGGAAATTGATCATCCTGATTTTCCATTGAGGGTATTCTTCTCTGACCAAAGTCGGAGGTTTTGACATAGACCCAATGTTGAAAGCATTATTCCAGGTTTGAAAGTTTGCCATATTTAGTTTAAGAGATGGATATCAAAAAAATATAAGCAGTTGATCTTTTGAAAAATAATTTATTCAATCTGCTCTGATACCAATTGTTGATCCTAGATAGAGATACACAAAGACTTAATATGGCAACTGATTTCAACAAATAGGAAAATATTGTGCGGAACTAGAAATCAAACTTTCAAGAAACAACTTACAGAATTTTCAAGCATATTAATGACTTTGTAAAACAAAGTTATTGGATGTTACAAAATGAATGCTTAAAGAATTCTGTGCGAAGGGTAATGGAGTTTGTGGTGTGTGTATTAAATGCTCAGCTCAACTCATTTAACCTCCTGGTTTGACATCTCTATTTATAGAGAGTCTGGATCTGAATAAACATTTGTGAATTCATTCACTTGCTCTGCACAAAGTGACTTTTTGGCATATTCATTGAATCGGTTATTGCCAACTTGCTACTTTTCAATTATGTCAGGGCTTATCTCTTAAGACAAGTTGGTCCACCAGAATTTCTAGTGACCAGCTTACTAGAATTCTGATGAACTTGATCATCAGAAATTCTGATGATCAAACTTACAAGATTCTGAAGATAAATACCAGATTTATTATCAGACTTCATCAGAATGGTCTTGCCTGATTGTTTTCTTGTTTTGATCACTTCCTGATACTTAGTTAAGATGTATCTTTCATTTCTTCTTGTCATGTTATCATGTAGGCACCTTTTTATTGATATTCCTTGACTGTATCTTCAGCTTATGATCAGGTTGATCATCTTTTTCTTCAATACTTACATTAAAGTTTCCTAACAAGGGGGTTGGTGGTGGTGGTGGCGGCTAATGGTGGTGGTGGAGGTGGAGGTGGTGATGGTGCCACATAAATAGCCAAGTCATTCGCCAAGCCACATAGCGTCCACGTCATCTGCCACATCACATCAAACTAACTGGGTTAGACCCCAGTTAGAAATGGATCGATGGGGGGAAATGTTTACAATTTGGGATTGCTTGAGGAAATTTTTTAAGTTAGGATTATTATCAGCCAACATGTCAAACTTAGGATGATTAAAATCCAATAACCCTAAAATAAATGAGTTTGGTACCACAATTGTCATTTGTAATGAGTTTGGTAGCACAATTGTCATTTGTTAACCAAATCCTAGTTAATACACGTCATTATTTAAATCTATTTATTAACAGATTGCTTTTAAGGGTGGGGATCAAGTATGAAGTTTATTTTTGCTAGGAAGGATAGGAAGCAATATGATTAGGACATGTGGCAAAATTTAAAATAAAGAGGAAGGGTATTTTAGTCAATCTAATCCTTTCTTCTTCCTTTTCAAAACCCAGTAACTTCAAAACCCACCATCTTCAACCATTTCTTCACTTTCTATCTCAATAATCACTACATTATAGTGCGATTTTCATCACCAACCAATGATTCAAACACCCGATCAACGTGTTCTTCAGCTTTTTTGAAGAAAACCCAGTTTAATTTCATACAAAATCTCGTTTTTTCCGGTGATTTTGAAGATAATCACTCGATCCGTTTGATTCGAGCGCTAATAAGTGTTTCAATCATTCAAAATTCGTCAATTGTTGAAGAAATCACTTCGATCCATGTAAGAAATTCTTTAATTTCATTTTTACGATCTGGGTTTTTGATTTAGTCATTGCGTTTTACGATCTTGGCGGGGGTCCGGGGGCAGCGCCCCTGGTAGCGGGGTCCCAGGGGCGGCAGCCCCTGGCTGGGGTTGAGCTGCGTTTTAGAGAGAACACTTTCTTTGGTGTTTTTAGGCAATTGCGTTTTAGAACTAAAACATTTTTATGTGTTTTCTGGCCATTGCGTTTTAGAAAAACACATTCTTGAAGTGTTTTTAGTCATTGCGTTTTAGGTAAAACACATTTTTAGGTGTTTTCAGTCCATTGCGTTTTACAGAGAACACTTTCTTTTGTTTTTTTAGGCAATTGCGTTTTAGAATGAGACAGTTTTAAGTGTTTTCTGGCCATTGGCAGCCCCTGGCGGGGTCCAAGGGGCAGAGCCCCTGGCTGGGGTTGAGCTGCGTTTTAGAGAGAACACTTTCTTTGGTGTTTTTAGGCAATTGCGTTTTAGAACTAAAACATTTTTATGTGTTTTCTGGCCATTGCGTTTTAGAAAAACACATTCTTGAAGTGTTTTTAGTCATTGCGTTTTAGGTAAAACACATTTTTAGGTGTTTTCAGTCCATTGCGTTTTACAGAGAACACTTTCTTTTGTTTTTTTAGGCAATTGCGTTTTAGAATGAGACATTTTTAAGTGTTTTCTGGCCATTGCGTTTTACAAATAAGACATTTCTTTGTGTTTTTTGTGCATTGCGTTTTAGGTAAAACACTTTTTTATGTGTTTTCAGTCCATTGCGTTTTAGAAAACAGACATTTTAAGTGTTTTCTGGCCATTGCGTTTTCTAAATAAGACATTTTTTTGTGTTTTTTGTGCATTGCGTTTTAGGTAAAACACATTTTTATGTGTTTTTAGTCCATTGCGTTTTAGAAAGTACATTTTCTTTTGAGTTTTTAGGCTATTGCGTTTTAGAAATAAGACATTTCTTTGTGTTTTCTAGCCATTGCGTTTTACAAATAAGACATTTCTTTGTGTTTTTTGTGCATTGCGTTTTAGAAAAATGTCATTTTTTAGGTTTTTTTTCCATTGCGTTTTACGCAACTGGGTTTTAGAAAAAAAAATCGAAAATATAGCAATAGTATACTCGTTTTAAAGATAAAAAAACGCTCATTTTTTTGGTGAAATTTTTATAAAAAAAATAATGTCGTAAGAAAGAGTTATTAACATTTAAAAAATGGGGGGGGGGGGGGGGAATTGGAAGAGAGATAAACTATTTCCTTGAATTGACTAGAATACCCCTAAACAAACTCACGCGCCTATTTTCTTCCCTTCAATTTCCCTGATTTAATCTTAGCCCTTGATTAACTAAATGGATGGTCAAGATCACTTCCTAACCTTCTTAGCCAAATAAACTTCCTATCATATCCCCACCCTTGCTTTTAATTGTACTTGAAAGTTTCATTTCCTGTAACTTAATTTAATTTTCATTCCCCTTCGTAATTCTGCCTCATGTCACACACTAAAAGGGATACCCTTTCCGATCTACCCCTTCTACTGATTTTGAATCGGTCCCGAATTAGACGGCATGGTTTTACCAAACTCCTACTACACCCCCCCCCCCCCTTTAGTGTCCCATACGAGACCAAGTCGTAAGCGAGAAGATGCCCAATCTATCATAGCCAACTCCTTTCCTTCTATCAAGCCCACAAGCTTGAGTCTTCAACCGACGACTCCTTGTTCACTTTCCGCATCACCAACTGGAAAACCGTCAAGGTCTCTCCCAGAAGCGAAAGTTTCAACCGAAAATGGCTTATCAAACTCAGGCAACTGCAGCACCGGCTCCATCACCATCGACATCTTCAAATCGTCAAAAGGCTTTTGACAAGCTTCAGACTCCTTTGAACCCCGATCCTTCTTCAGCCGATCTGTCAAAGCCTTCCCTCTTTCCTCCTGCCGAATCATCAGAGACATGAAATCACATTACTGTAATGAAAAGGTTGGGTTCTCGAGTGATATGGGTGATGAGTGGCGCTCCCAGACAGCGAGAATGCAAGGCGGCCTCAATTAAGCTTCTTCCTTCTAAAAGAATTCTCCTTTCTCTCATACTGTCTACAGTACACTCATTCCTGTCCTTGCGGCAGGTCTTCCTATAGATATAACCTATCTTATTACTAAAGCGCTATCTAATGGTTAGCATTGAACCTTGTTGCCAACGGGAGACTTCTCCACGGGCTTTTCACGCCCCTCTGAGGTGTGACAGATCTTCTCGCTTGCGACAGGACCTTAGCATTGAACCTTGTTGCCAACGGCCTCAATTATTTTCTTTTCTTTATTTATTTATTTTTTAGAATTCCTCATATCCAAGGCAGCTTATCACAAGCACCCCACCCCATACGACTTGTTGGGGGGTCGTTCGCCTTTTGAATCAAACAAAGTAAGTAGTAGGGGCTTCATAGCAACTTTCATTCTAAAGGAAAGCGAAGAACCCACTTTTAGTCAATAAGAGCCCTACTCCCTCGAAAAACCTCATCACTGAAATTCAAGCGCAAACCCATTTCTTAGTCACCGGGCTGAGCGCACCTTTGGTACTTCAGTAGGGCGAGCTCTTTGATAGTGACTTCTTTCGGGGCGACGAAAGGCTACTTCAATATAGAAAACAGCTGGAAACTCGATAGGGTCGCCTTTGGGAGCGTTCGCCGGTAACCATCAAGACAACATAAAAAGGAAGGAGTGAGGCTGACTGAATCCAATCCATAAACCCGGCTAAGTTCGTTCCCTTTCATCAAGTAGGTAAAGTAGGCATACGAACCACTTTAGCTTTGCCTTAGACTCTATTGGAACAAAACAAAGAAGGAGGCGGAATGGAGAAAGGAAAGGGACAAGGGCGGTCTTGCTTGGTGCGAAGGCTGCTGGTTCGGGGGTAGAGTACAGTACTAAAGGTCCTCGGACTTCCAGGCGGTTTTTCTTTTGGGCAGTTGTTCACCGTTGGATCTCGCCAATACAGCCCCTATAGTTTTCGTTACCGAGATATCTTTTTTTTATTGTTCCCAGGTATTTTTTGGGTAATCCGCTCCCATGCTGCAAACAGTCAAATCTGAACTTAACCTTGTCGCTCTTCTTTCTTTCCTCGCGAGCAGGAAGCACACCAGCAGCGTGCATTCCGTGATTCTACTGTGTTTTTTTGCACTTGACTGGGTGGACAGTTGACCGGAAGAGAACTTAGATTCGCCCGGCCAGCAGGCGGGCGGCGTGCTTATCTTGTGTGACAACACTACAGAGCGAGTGGCTCTTCTAGGCGGGCAGCTGTGTGACAATACTACAGAGAAAGCGGCGCTTTCGTGTAACATGCTATGGTCTCAACGCCCTTACGAGGTAGTGATGAGTTTCACGCGCTCTAAGCCCGGCCTGCGCGCGGTTAGGAAGATTGGCCGCAATCTGAGCGGTACCACCCACCCTACCCTACCACCTATAGGCGGCCATCCGTCCTACAGCCGCCCGAAAAGGAACTGCATTGATCTTGAATAGGGATCCTACAGCGATAGATAGAATCCCCATAAAAATACCACTAGATCGAGCACCGGTGATTTCGTATCCGGTCAAAATCTTGGCTAATTGATCAAAGTGGGTAGCTCCAGTAGACCCATAGATCATGGAACAAATAGGGTGGGTAGGCCCAACCACCACACTACACGTATAGACGCGAACCCCCCTCGTTACCGTACGTGCGACTCTCACCGCATACGGCTCGCACAAAGACTCCTAAATTCATCCCGAGCCTTTTCTTCCACCTCTCCTCTCCAATCCTCGATCAAACTTGCGTTCCCCAGGCGCTATGAAATAAGGGTCTTTCCTTCGCGTATCGTATGTATCGGCTTGGCTTCATACCGAACCAAGGAGGCATTCTGGCGGGCGCGTGGGTGTAGGAAGGCCGACGACTATATAAGCTAAAAGACTACGACTACAAGCCAAGCCGGAAGCTACTCGCTTCTATTCTCGTTGGGATTCGATATGGATGGGGAATCTATAGATCATAGTAGTTCGCCAACCTCTCTAACTAACATACAATACAATTGAACTTCACGGAACGGCCAAAGGAGCTTCGCTCGGTTGGCCTTCCTACGCTGACGAATGCCTCTTTTCTCTTCTCTGAAGTCCATAACAAGTGGGAGAGGTAGGATTCGAACCTACGTAGAAAAACTTCAACAAATTTACAGTCTGTCGCTTTTAACCACTCGGCCACTCTCCCCTTCCCGGGGCGAGGCCCCCCTTCGTAGCTTCTGGCGAAGCTGCGAGTTCATGAGCAAGTGAATGAACGAGCCATGTTCCTAAAAGGAGTGACCCTCTTTCTTTTCTTCCCTTTCCCTATCCCTTCAAAGCCCGGTTGGGCGCTAGCGCTTGACTAATAGAAAGTCAGGCTCTTCTGCTGAGCGAAGCTGCGAGCCTACCCTTCTCGAGCCTACAACAATAGCTTACGCTTACCAAGCCTAAAAATAGGGCTACAGCAAGCCAAGCAAAGCAAGCTTTCCCCCTTCGTTTGTTGTGGGTCGCGCCTCACCGCAGGTACTGAATGAATGAAATGAGTGGAGATCTTCCTTCCCCCTTGCTAATTACCAAGAACTTCGTTGCCACTAGTGGCGAAGAATAATGAAAAACAAAAAAAAAGCAAAAAAAAGAAAAAAAAAAAGAAAGAAAAATAAAGAAATAAAGAACTCAGAGCCTAAAGAGAAGTAAGTCTAGAAGAAGCTGGAAGAGCTTTAGCCATTGGACCACATCGATCTATCCTACCTAAACAGTAAGCCTTTTCTTATTCGTTCTTCGAATGAGGCTAGTGGAGACTAATTCCTTCCGGCTAATGAAGAGACTACTCCAGTCTTCTCATTCATTCCCATCCTTCTTCTCCCTAAGAATTGAACGAACCAAGTTCACCTATTCGAGAGTGAGGAAGAAAAACCAACAAGAAACTTCCCACTTTTGATGTCCTGCGATTCTGCTAGTTTAGAAACTAAGGAGAAGGACAGGGGGCGCTAGGTCAGAAAAGCGAGAACTCTAAATTCTCCCCAAGTAGGATTTGAACCTACGACCAGTCAGTTAACAGCCGACCGCTCTACCACTGAGCTACTGAGGAACAACGGACTTAAGGAAGCCGACTCTCGTTCTTTGAACCAACCTATGACCGGAGTTCGTCACCCTCACATACACCGGGAAAAAGGTTACGATAGCAAACCCCTCCCCGGCCGGAGAGCCTCCAGGACAAGGAGGCGGCGATCAACCATTCACTCTCGAGATTCGTATTGATCAATTGATCTTCGCGTCCTGCCAGTTCACTAAGTAGACTCACTCTACCCAGGGGCAACAAAGGCTGAAACTCTTCCTGCCAAAAACAAGGGACCCACTTCTCATCCTAGGAGTTAGCAGGTATGAAATAGTCGCATCTCCGTCTCTCCGAGTTTCTACTACTAAGTAGCACTTCTGCTATTCAATCAAAGAATCGATTCCTGAAAACTATCTTATTACTAAAGCGCTATCTATAGGCATTCTTGCTCGTTAGCGCTTTAGTTTGATTGCAGCTAGCGCGCCCCTTTTCTTTCCACTTTCTCTTAGTCAAGCTTTGAAGCCCCTACTGGGATGGGATATTTGAAGAAGCGCAGGTTTGGAACCCTATATACAAGGGGCTGGTCTCGATCCCGCTTGGTGGTGCCCCTCTGGATTATTGTTGACTCAACATTGATTTCGTGCTTGAGTTGGAGGGCTCTACCTCCATCCATCGAGTCAAGTAATTCGCTATCGGAAATTCTTCCGCCGCCTATCTCATGCCATGCTTCTTCTTTCTCCGAATCGGTTCCTAATGTCAGTCAATCAAGATTCTCAAGGGGGGGGAGGACCCACTTTAGGTTAGGTCGGTCTCGTCATTCACGCAATTCCCCCGTCCATCGATTGATCACGCGAGTACGCATCCAGTCAGCGCATAGCGAATGAAAAAAGCGTTCATCCTGGATTCTCCTCCTCAAAAAATGTCTATCCATTGATCCCTATTCATTCGGTCAAAGTCTCCACGGGCTTTTCACGCCCCTCTGAGGTGCACCATGTTGATAGGAATCGGCAAAGACCTTCTTGTACACGTCCTCGAGGGCTGCATTCATGGCAATCATCACTAGTTTCCCCCGAGGGCATGGTATGGCTTTGTTCTTGGTCTTGTTTAATAGATGTCGAGTGCCGCTTTTCCCCGTCCGAGAATATCCATCTGCTCTAAGTGGGCGAGCTAGACTTTCTCTTTACACCGATTCATTCCCCTTCGTAATTCTGCCTCATGTCACACACTAAAAGGGATACCCTTTCCGATCTACCCCTTCTACTGATTGGAAAAAAATTATAATAAAATTAAAAAAAAAAATAACCTAAGTGACCCAACCGGTTTGTGATTCAGCCGGTAGTGTGGCTCCTAAAAACAGTTCTTATTTTCAAAGTATTTTTACTATTAATTAAAAACCAACTAAAACTAATTTATATTATCATATGCTGTTGTAGTTGGGGACACATTTCTTAATTGTTCCCGTTAATCGTACAATTCCACTTCTGAGTTCCTTTATAATTGCGCCCTTTACACGTACATTTCCACTTATGCATTATTCCTTTAATATATAATTTTGACTTTTATAATTTTGACTTTTAGACTTTGATTCGGCATGGGATTAAGTCATGGGATTACAATATATAATTTTGAGCCAATGATCTTTAGATCAAGTGGTAGAGGGTTTGCATTTCTCTTGAGAGATGCAGGTTCGACTCTCACTTGGTGCAGAGTGAGGCACTGGTGGGCAATAATAGGAGACCCAGGGAAACCTGGGTTGGATCCTTGAGCCAAACAGGTTTTACCGGTAATTTCACCGTCGTGCCTACGGGCGGGTGGGTTACCGGGTTTTCCCCGGAATTGGTGGTGGACTCGGGTTACTCTCGGAGTACTCCGTTTGTCCAGTGGGTGCCCCGAAAGTACTCGGGATTGAGTTTGTTGGCCGTTTAAAAAAAACAATATATAATTTTGACTTTTAGCCTTGATTCAGCATTACTACGCTATTAATAACTATTTGGAGATCATAATAAAGATATAAATCATAGAATATAACAAATTGCAAATATAATATTTTCATATACTATCCGTATTTCACAAAGTGGCAACAATGTCACGTAACAATTTTGTTTTTTTATATGAGTCGATATCTGAATGTATATCTCAAAACCTGATTAAATATATTTTAGTATAAAGTACATGAACGTGAGTTGTAATAGATTTTAACTATTTTAATGTAAAATACATTTATTCCAGCTGTAATAACAGATGACAGCTGATTATTATATACCTTATGAGGTCAGCCAACTACTTCTCTCAATATAAACCGTAGATCTCGAGTTCAAATCGAAACTTGTATATTATAGGTTTACATGTGAGAGATGTATCACAATTATTTTTATAACTTTACATTAAATAAAACATGATCATGCAACAACTTTATCGTAACTACAAATTAGGTGTGTTAAAGTACCAAGTTGCAAATGATTCTTTGGTATATATAAAAAAAATTATTACTGCATATCTTAGTAAAAGAATTAGTAAAAGAAATGAACATTGTTACATATTCAGATATAATATTTTATTTACTAAAGATAAAGAAAAGAAAATCCTAAGAGAAAAGGAGATGGGGGTTTAAGGGCCGAAGGGGGGACCATAGGCGTGCAACGCAATTATTCCATAAATGGAATAATTAGGGTTTTAATATAAGATGTGGTCCTTGAATTATTGAATAGTGTGGAGATTTTGAATTCAATTTCTCGTTTTCTTTTAATAAATATTTTATTTCCCCGATTTTTCTAGATATTCGATTAAAAAAAAATCCTCCAATGAAACATCCATCATGTTTTTTGTGATCCCAAACACATTTATATATATTTTTTTTTTTACAAAGTAGTTTTTATCCCTTTACAATTACGCACCACATGTTTGTATAAACCTTCTTTTTATTTCACTAAAAAAAACTTGCCGAGTTAAATCAAAACAGAAGGTAGACAGGTAACAAGTTGCGCCGCCGCCTCTTTCTGAATGACAAACTCTAACATTCCAAAGAGAAACCCCTGCCCCAGGGGCTGAACAATTGTTGTAGATGACCCGTTGGATCCTGATCAATAAGTGGATAGCTTCTAGCGCCAGGAAGCCAAATGTATCAAAGACAAAAGGGTGCGCAAACTTTAGCGTTATACACAAAAAATTATATATTATTAGTCAATGTTATACACAAACACACACATGTATATAATGCACACTTACATATAGAATTACCTATAGCTCATCATTTTTTTTTTCAAAAGGTCGTTTAACTTTGTTAAAAAAATAGTACTAAAAGATGTACTCAAATTAAAAAGAAACGATTACATTATGGTGTAAATTTTTTTATGAAAAAAAAAAAACAATAATGCATATAAAAGTTATTTGCATTTAGTAAATAGCGTTTTTTTTTTTTTTTTTTTGAACGGCAAATTTAGTAAATAGCGTTTCTAGTTATGAAATCAACAATGTCCTTGAACTCATAACATATGTCTAATAACCTTTATTTATAGATCTGATAGTTCTGAATATTTGTTGAAGAAAATAAATAACATATTTGTTAAATAGCACGTTTAACATTTAATTCTTTTAAAGTGGAGTGGAAATTATTAAGTGTGGTCCGTTTATAAGGTACAATGATAGCTAAGACCAAAGTTAGACCCAAATTATACGTTTGATGGGCTTATGATGGCCGATAAGTTAAGTAACACATTTAATATTGAAGTCTTATAAACTTTAAAGTGGGCTAAATGAGGTGGAAATTATTTAGTGAGGTCCATTTAGAATGTTGAGGTGCACAAATCGAATTTAATACAATAGTAAATTACAAAAATCGTCCTTTATGTATGTCATTTATTACAAACTGTGTCATTTATCTTCAATAATTACAGAAAACATACTCAATGTTTGCAAATCCTTACAAGTTATGTCCTTTAGCCCTAACTGAGTTAACTTTTTGTGGTTAAATCTGACCAAATGGACCCCACATGAGGGTATTTTGGTCATTTTACTTTTATGTGAGGAACATTTGGTCAGATTTAACCACAAAAATACCCTCATGTGGGGTTCATTTGGTCTGATTTAACCACAAAAATTAACTGAGTTAGGGCTAAAGGACATAAATTGCAAGAATTTGCAAACATCGAGTACGTTTTCTGTAATTATTGAAGACAAAGGACACAGTTTGCAATAAGTGACATACATAAAGGACGATTTTTGTAATTTACTCTTAATATAAAAAAAAGGTTTGGATTCTATTCGATCTGGATAAGTCAAACAATGGTCAAAATCGGATTGTGAAAATCCGGATCGGATTTTATCATATTCGAAGGTCCATAAAACTCGATCCTATAGCATCCAGATCGAAACAAATAAATAAATAAGATGAACTACTAAAATTCATATTTGTAGATTTTTACAGGTAATATAACATAATTTGATGAGAGAAATGCCCGGATAGTCCCTGTGGTTTCGTCTTATTTCACCTATAGTCCCTATCTTTCTAAAACTACTTGAATAGTCCCTGTGGTTTTCCGTTTTGTTCTCGGATAGTCCCTGGGTCTAACTTCAGTTACTTTTCTCTGTTAAGTGGGTGTTGAAATGACCAAAATGCCCTTTCCTTAAAAGGCCAAACCATAGGGACTATCCGGGCATCTTCTTCATTTTTATTTATAAAACCCCACCACCACTCTTCATCTTCAACCTCAACCCACCATCACCCTCCTCCACCCTACACCATCACCGCCACAATCCTCCACCCTACACCACCCTACCCTACACCTACACCATCCCCTTTCATCTTCCATACCAGAACAACATCAGCCGCACACACCCTTCCATACCAGAACGCAGCAACATCCGACAGCAAATGAGCTGCACCCCCACAACCCTTGGTCCCAGCATACCTGTTGTTTTCTTCAGATGCAACATCTGCACTTATGTCTACTGGGTGTCCTTCAGCCCTCTGAGTATCCATCTGCAATTCCAACAAATCAATGATTCAATTCAAATGCTATATTAAAGATCTAATCATTCCAGTAAATACCCATAAAGAATATGAATAATTGATTCTAAATAATACAAATGATTACGGAAACAGAGTGATTCGAATCAGAAACAAAGTGATGCAAAGAATTAAACATACGATTCGATTATTATTATTGAAAGTTGGAATATTATGCATAAAAAAAGATGGGGAATCGGAGGGTTTACCTGATAAAATAGATGATGTTTGATGAAGAACAGGAGGGGATTGATTGATGATGAACACTAGACGAAGGGATGACCGGCAGTAAAATTAACTCCAAACCCATCCCATTCAGCCGATAGTGGCAGATCTGATGTACAACAGCCGCAACGTGACCCAAACCAAATTCTAACCAAATTTCAAAGAAACGAGAAGTGGGAGGAGTTTACCGGAAAACTTGTCGGAGAACACACCATCATCGTCATCGTCAACAGCGGCAGCCGCCGCTGTCACCACCATAATCAGCGTCTTCATCATCATCCTCGCCACACCCATCACCGTCGGAGAAACAAGGATGGGGGGTTAGTCAGAGCACAACGACGACCGGAGGGTCGCCGGCCGTCGACACTTGACGGCTCCTCCTGTGTTTCGCCGGACTTGAAAACGAGAGAGAGAAGAGGACGAGGGGGTGTTATGTGTGTATTTAGATTAGGGTTAGAGAACTAAGGCCATTTGAAGAAGATGCTCGGATAGTCCCTATGGTTTGGCCTTTTAAGGAAAGGGCATTTTGGTCATTTCAACACCCACTTAACAGAGAAAAGTAACTGAAGTTAGACCCAGGGACTATCCGAGAACAAAACGGAAAACCACAGGGACTATTCAAGTAGTTTTAGAAAGATAGGGACTATAGGTGAAATAAGACGAAACCACAGGGACTATCCGGGCATTTCTCTCTAATTTGATTAAGAAATAAATACCAAATTGCAAGTAATATAACAGAATTTGATTAAAAAATAATTACCTAATAATAAATGATTAAAAAATAAATACCAAATAATTAATAAATATGTAGGATAAACTCAATAAAATTCATATAAAAAATAAGAAACCGGATTTTTTTTAAAGCTGGATCCAAAAATCCCGGACTGGGTCTGATGCGTGAAGATTCGGTAAAAATCCGTTGGGTTGTCGGATCGGTTTCGATAATTTTTCAAATCGGTTTTAGATTCAGATTTTATGTAGATTTCCATTACAAAGTACAATGATAGCTAAAGACGAAAGTTAGACCCAAATTATAAGTATGATGGGCTTAATATGGCCAATGCATGGGCATGATTGAAGATCTTAAAACCAAATCACATGAAGTCATGAAGGCCTCAAAACGTTGCTTTTTGTTTGTGATGATCCTACTTGAAGGAACATGATGGGGGCTACAAGTGGTAAGTTTCTTTAATAATTTTGTGGTTGGGAAGAAGCTTAGCTTCAAGAAGCATATGTGATTAGTGACGGGTTTAAAAGAAAATTTCAAAGGTATCCTAATTTTTTTTATCATGTATTCATACAATAATTAACAAAACATGCTAAATAATCTATTTTTACTAATTTTTTGTTGGGTTTTAAATTTAACTAGTGGTGTGTTACACGCGGCCTGCATCGGGGGTGTTAAAATTTGTAACGATAGTAGCTGATATTATTCTAAAGTAGGCTAAATCAAACATAAGTGATATATACTTATATAATTTTAATACGAATCTAATCATATACTCTAAATATTAATCTAACCATATAATCAATTAAAGAAATTTGTGATTTGATGAGACTTGAACGATTGTGATCATGCTAAAAAAGCACACTTAGAGAATAAGATAAAATCTTGGCCGTATAGATAACCAAATAAGTGGCCAAACTAGTTGGCTGGTTGGCCATTATTATATGTTTAACATTTAACAATTAATAATATGAAAAAATATAAGAACCTAACTTTTTATATAATTACTAAATATAAACTAATAAAATTACATTCTCTTAGGCATTTAGATATAAAATAAATTAAGTAATAACAGTCAATCTAATAAATAGTTGCTTGTTCAATGAAAAAAAAACCCAAATTAATAAAAATAAAACTAAAAGAAAAATATAGCTAATAAAATACTTTATTGCTCTATATTTTTTTACCGTTTGAGAAACATAAAAAGAACTATTAATTTAAAAAATACTTAGTGAGCATAAGAAGAAAGTTCTTATGGGGTGGATGTAGCGTCAACAATAAAATAAGGTGGGTTAAATGGGAAAAAGTGGTAGCATGCAAAAACTTTGGAGGGCTTGGTATTGGGAACATTAGGGATCTTAACTTGACACTCTTGATAAAGTGGTGGTGGAGACTCAAAATGGAGCCGAACCAACTATGGGCGAAAGTAATAAAAGCTATACACTATAGTAGTAGAAGAATAGAATCCATACCGGTTAAAAAGACATTAACGGGTGTGTGGAAAAACATTAGGGAAATAGGGAAGGAATTCATCAAATCAATGCTAAGTGTGGGGATGTGATGGAGAGTACAAAACACGAGCGTTAAGTGTATTAAATTACGTATTTTATTGTGTCTTAAGTGATTACGCTTCGCGAATGTGATAACTACGAGTTCGTGTGGGTTTTACAGGTTAACCGTTTAATTCGGTAAAGTTGGAGAGTTTAAAGATGATGCGGAATATCCGTGGAGGATAAACATGGCGAAAGGCGTTATTCGGATCGAAAAGATGGCTTGGATATGCGAGAAAAGGAAGAGTTGAAGTTCGGGGGTGTTGGGCAATTAAAAGAAAGTTGTATTCAGCAAACAAATTCCTAGTAAAGACAAACGTAACCTCTGGTTTCAATACGTAGCTTACGGTTGGGCAAAACAATACAAACAGAAACCGTGAACCGTAGCATACGGTTTAAAAACGTAAGTTACGGTGTAAAAAGGCAGCGCATATGTTATCTGGTCAAAGCATTTAATAGGTTGGTGCCGCCAACTTGGTCCGAGAGATGCACTTGAGGTTTTTGACTTTTTATAAAATATATAAGATATCATCTATCATGAGGTCGTGAAGGAGATCTTTGGTGAGGATTATTTTTTCAACGTCACAAATAGCCAAGACCAACATCATCATTATCCACGCTGACTTGTGGTGGACTTTTGTGAAAGAGGCATCACGTGACTTTGATGAATATCGAGATACATCATCATCAAAAGCAGACTTGAGGACAACAATTGAATTCATCATCATCATAGTGGGCTGCCACATGATCATATCACATCACACGCATACAAGGGGAGCCGTCAATTAAAAAGGAGGGGGGCTTGACTTCTTCGACAATTAATGTGGGGAGCATTATCAATTTTTAATTAATCATATCAATCATCAGAATACAAAAAGGAGAGGTAAGGCAGTAACATCACATGGAGATATATGATGGTTTTCATAATATTAGTGGGAATCATTTAAGGGTGATTCACGTGAAAAAGGGACCTTGGACTTTATTTTTTGATTGGGCCGCCACCCAATAGCCATAACATCACGTGGACTTGTGGAAACATTGAGCTTGGGGAGTCTTGCACGCATACAAAGTGGGCCACATCTCATCAAAGTGATTGGGCCGCAATACAAAGGATTGGACGTGAGAGGTGGGTCTCGAAAAGAACATCATCACATTTTTGGACTTTGGGAATAACAAGAGGACATCACATGCGCAGATATATCACATCTTCGACGGCTGAGAAGCAGGACGAAAAAGATCAATCTTACCGATGAGCGGCTAGTCTCCTAGTGGTTTCCTCCGAATGGAGGGTTTTTGTAAGTTAGATAATTTTATGTGTTTATAACAATCGTATAACTCGGTGATCTAAGCATTCGATGCTTTTCACTTTGATTTGATTTATTGGTTGTAAACAATTGCATTTATTTAAACCTTAATTTCTAAGCATTCAGTTCCCGAGAGTTCTAGTAATTGGGATATATTTGACATGGGGTTAGGGTTTGTAATTGTAATTGATAATCATTCGATAACCTCCCGTTATGTATTGACCGGAGTACTTAGTCGTTGGTTATCACAATTGATGAATTAGGTTAAACACTTATGTCTATGTGAGTGTTTCGATTAAACACATAATTGAATCTAGCTATAAAACCTGAAATCTGGAGGAACCATTGTTCTTTCTATTGATTTAAATCTCACATTTAGTTTGGAATTTTTAGTTAATCCACAAATCAAACAATCATCAGTTTATTTTTTTATAGTTATTAATAAATACTTAACATTACACACTTTCCACAATCCTCCTCTGGTTCGATATCCGACTTACTCTAGCTACTAGTTTATTTCGGTTTTTGCATGTCCATAACGACAGACATCAAAATGGCGCCGTTGCCGGGGAGGCGTGCGCAAAGTGTTTAGTGTTAAGTTTTAGTAAAAAAAAAAAAATTAAAAATTATAAAAAAAAAACCCTAAAAGAATTTTTGTTTTTATTTTGTTATCTTATTTTTTCGTGATTTACGTGGGTAGTTGAGCTGTGTTTGTGCAGGATGACAGATCTTACTATATTTTGCGGCTCTTCTACATGCATTTTGTGCGGGGAACCACTTCACCCGTGTATCGGTTGCCGCGAGGCCCGATTTAAACGGGAAAGAGCGAAATTGGAAGAACCATCGATGCCTTGCTATGGTAATCCTTCCCCTCCACCATATTTCTATGATTCTGATACAACGGTGGAGGATGGTTATTACTCTGATGGATATGATCGGGACGAGGATGTTTATTTTGAGCCAAGGACGAATGGACGATGTTTCTGTTGCGGTCGTAATCATACTTCTGTTTATGATGATGTGTGCGCGGTGTATTTGGAAAATCCAGAGTATTGGAATAAAAAAATGATGGATGCGTACATCTCAAGACCGTATCAGGGATACCGACAGTATCATCCCGAGGAATATTCTAAGCCCGAGGGTGTGTATGCTTATCAGACCGAGGAGGAGAAAAAACTTGCTATGTTGGAAGCGAGTTTGTCCAAACTCGAGCAGTATTTATCAGCACCCAACCTTTCCGATGAAGATCGAATCAGCTGTCTAGTTTCCAAGTGTCAAAAGTTAAAAATGAAGATAGAAATAGAAGAGCGTCTCTCACCATTACCTGTTGATATTAGAGATTATTCTCACATGGAGGATGAGGTTGTGGAGGATAATACCACACCAATGAATCCTTTATCTGATGAAGAGTCACTGGTGGATCAGATGGTGTGTGAGGATGATGAGGCAGAGCAGTCTGATGAGATGAATGTGTGTACCGAACCTCTTCCCATATCAATCATTCCAATTAACAAGTGTGGGGAAGAGGGTTCGAGGAAGAAGATGAAAAGAGTGAAGCTACAAGACATCGGTGTATATCTCGTGAAGTGGATCAGTGAAACCCGCGTGTGCTTTCTAAACATGCCAATTATATCGACGAGCTTATGGAGATGGCATGTAAATTTCCGGGCATTCGTTGGAAATGTTTTGGGTAAGTGTGCACTAAGACCACCGTAACGGAAACCAGGTACGGTCTGGCTGAAGACCTTTAAACTTAGCGCTCTCAGGAGGCAGCCCGAGGATGTAGAGTATTGTATTGTATTTGTTCTTTTGTCTCGTTTTGGTGTGTTTGTGTTTTGACAGGTTTCTATGTTTCTTCTTCACGGACGCAATGAATCAAGTGTGGGGATGTTTGGCAACATCCCCGGTGAGATCTCAGAGAATCTGTGAGGGGCGTATGTTCCGGTTAGATCACAGCAGCTGCACCGTTACAAACACTCACTTGTTTTCTGATCAGGTGCATGTGTTTATCTATCTTGTGTTTTATTTGTTTTCGTGTATTTGGTGGTGTGAAATTTTTGTGTTGGGAATGGTGTTACGTGTTGAGTCGTCTAGGTCATTAGCCATTCATGGTTTGTAGGTGGTATCTCTCGAGTTTGGAGTATAAACCGCACCATACATTGGGGACAATGTATCCCAAGTGTGGGGATACGGTAACTCGAGAGAGGGTTGGTATGATTGTTGATCTTAAATGCTTGAATTGGTTGAAATTGGTAAAAATTGAAAACTTTTGAATTTTTTTTTTTTTTGTCTCAAGTATGCTTGAACTACATGAAAACTGACATTTTCAATCGCTAAAGGGTTTCTTGCTGATGTTAAACTAACTTAGATCCCTAGTCATGGTTGTCCCTTTAAGTTTCATGAGAGTATTTCTGACAAGTTTTTAAAAAAATAGTTGAGAAGAGATGCCTAACTAGGGGTAACATGCTTTAGGAATTACACATGTTATATGTCGGCAACCCTTATTCCTTCTATTCGGTGAGTTATTTGAGCCTACTAGATTGTTAGTTGAATTACAATAACTGTTCAATTGTTGAGTGTAGGCCATATGTTGCTTTGTGTTAGAACTTGTGTGGTTTGATACGTGCCGAGACTGTGCTTCAGTGTTTACACATAAATGATAAAGGCATTAGGATTTCTTCGTTGTTTTATTTGTTGATTGTTGATTCCATTCTACCTTAGTTAACCATGTTGAGCCTTATACCTTTCGTTTGTTACACCTCGTTTGATCCGTGTGATCACCAACCATGAATGATAACTGTGTTAGTATGTTATAAAAAAAAGAGAAAAAAAATGAAACGAAGAAAAAAAGAGAGAGAAAAGAAAGAAAAAAAAATATTGTTATGTTTGTGTTAAATAAATGGGTCGAAAATACCCAAAGTGTTAGTAGTATTGTGAATAAAGTTATCATGGTTTGGTATTCGTTTGTGTTCGCCATATAAAAAAAAATGCCATAAATATATCCCTACCTTTACCTTTAACCCAAAACCCAAAAGTCCTTTTGATATGTGTTACGTTATTTGATACAGTGGAGGTGTGATTGCTATACAAGCTTATGATTGCAGAGTAGCATATTTGGTTTTGAGCGAGATATATACTAGCACATTACACGCTAGTCTTGATTGAACCGAGAGGAGTGATCATTGAGAGGGGCGTGTCGCATGTCTGTAGTAATATAAGCATGTTAGTGTTAGTTAGATAAGTCTTAAAATTTTTTTTAAATGCGTATCACTTATTTGTCAGATTGTCAACCTCGATTGTGTCAGTCTATGGGACAGGTATGACTTGGGACCTTAAATTGCTAAGTCGGTAAGTGATTTAATGGTGATTTGTTAATAAGGTGAATAATGTTTGTGACGGTTGCTTGAGGACAATCAATGCTAAGTGTGGGGATGTGATGGAGAGTACAAAACACGAGCGTTAAGTGTATTAAATTACGTATTTTATTGTGTCTTAAGTGATTACGCTTCGCGAATGTGATAACTACGAGTTCGTGTGGGTTTTACAGGTTAACCGTTTAATTCGGTAAAGTTGGAGAGTTTAAAGATGATGCGGAATATCCGTGGAGGATAAACATGGCGAAAGGCGTTATTCGGATCGAAAAGATGGCTTGGATATGCGAGAAAAGGAAGAGTTGAAGTTCGGGGGTGTTGGGCAATTAAAAGAAAGTTGTATTCAGCAAACAAATTCCTAGTAAAGACAAACGTAACCTCTGGTTTCAATACGTAGCTTACGGTTGGGCAAAACAATACAAACAGAAACCGTGAACCGTAGCATACGGTTTAAAAACGTAAGTTACGGTGTAAAAAGGCAGCGCATATGTTATCTGGTCAAAGCATTTAATAGGTTGGTGCCGCCAACTTGGTCCGAGAGATGCACTTGAGGTTTTTGACTTTTTATAAAATATATAAGATATCATCTATCATGAGGTCGTGAAGGAGATCTTTGGTGAGGATTATTTTTTCAACGTCACAAATAGCCAAGACCAACATCATCATTATCCACGCTGACTTGTGGTGGACTTTTGTGAAAGAGGCATCACGTGACTTTGATGAATATCGAGATACATCATCATCAAAAGCAGACTTGAGGACAACAATTGAATTCATCATCATCATAGTGGGCTGCCACATGATCATATCACATCACACGCATACAAGGGGAGCCGTCAATTAAAAAGGAGGGGGGCTTGACTTCTTCGACAATTAATGTGGGGAGCATTATCAATTTTTAATTAATCATATCAATCATCAGAATACAAAAAGGAGAGGTAAGGCAGTAACATCACATGGAGATATATGATGGTTTTCATAATATTAGTGGGAATCATTTAAGGGTGATTCACGTGAAAAAGGGACCTTGGACTTTATTTTTTGATTGGGCCGCCACCCAATAGCCATAACATCACGTGGACTTGTGGAAACATTGAGCTTGGGGAGTCTTGCACGCATACAAAGTGGACCACATCTCATCAAAGTGATTGGGCCGCAATACAAAGGATTGGACGTGAGAGGTGGGTCTCGAAAAGAACATCATCACATTTTTGGACTTTGGGAATAACAAGAGGACATCACATGCGCAGATATATCACATCTTCGACGGCTGAGAAGCAGGACGAAAAAGATCAATCTTACCGATGAGCGGCTAGTCTCCTAGTGGTTTCCTCCGAATGGAGGGTTTTTGTAAGTTAGATAATTTTATGTGTTTATAACAATCGTATAACTCGGTGATCTAAGCATTCGATGCTTTTCACTTTGATTTGATTTATTGGTTGTAAACAATTGCATTTATTTAAACCTTAATTTCTAAGCATTCAGTTCCCGAGAGTTCTAGTAATTGGGATATATTTGACATGGGGTTAGGGTTTGTAATTGTAATTGATAATCATTCGATAACCTCCCGTTATGTATTGACCGGAGTACTTAGTCGTTGGTTATCACAATTGATGAATTAGGTTAAACACTTATGTCTATGTGAGTGTTTCGATTAAACACATAATTGAATCTAGCTATAAAACCTGAAATCTGGAGGAACCATTGTTCTTTCTATTGATTTAAATCTCACATTTAGTTTGTAATTTTTAGTTAATCCACAAATCAAACAATCATCAGTTTATTTTTTTATAGTTATTAATAAATACTTAACATTACACACTTTCCACAATCCTCCTCTGGTTCGATATCCGACTTACTCTAGCTACTAGTTTATTTCGGTTTTTGCATGTCCATAACGACAGACATCAGTAGTTTGAGTCAGCAAGGATACAATCCTAAAGGGTTGGATTATTGAAAGATAATTAATTAAGTTATTAATGCATATTGTGGTAGGCCCCTCTTCTGAAGGTGACGTTACCCTCGGCTAAGTAGTCTGAGTCAGCAGGGATACAGTCCTAAGTAGCCGGGTTAAAGTATTAATAGTAGTTTACATATAAGGGGATCAAGGAGTTCGGACCCCCGCCATCCAATACCAGTGGGTATTGAAGGAGATCCTACTAAAGTTGACCCAGGTCCTTGCAGGATCTATACACTGAACAAGGCAAGACTCTTACCAAACCGTTCCCTTAACCCCCGACCAGGTAGCCAACATACCTCCATATAGACCGTGGAGATATGAATGGTGAAAATCTTTTATTTTATATAAACAGTAAAATAATGCCAAGACACCACGGACAAACGATAAGGAAGACTCACCTTCAACATAAGAAACTAGTTATTAAAGTCATTAATACAGAACCAAATAAAAAGTGCGAAAAGATTAAAAATAAAAAGTATTACACTAGACACTTGTCTTCACCAAGTGATGTAAGAGACTTAGGCAAACATGGCCTTTGATTGTCAAGAACTCTTACGATCAATCTTGCATCCCGAGACTACTACACACACTCTATGATGGATGATGGATGATGGTGGTGGATGTGGGTTGTGATGGTGGTGGAGGGTGGGTGTAGTGTGAGAGAGGTGGTTTGCCAAGTGATGGTTTGCAAATGAGCCAAGCACCCCTATTTATAGCCTGCACAGAAGCCCGGACACGGCCCCGTGTCCATTGGGCACGGCCCCGTGTCCACCCATCTTCTCTTTCTTCATTAATTGCAGTTTGTCTGCATTAGTTGACCACGCCCCCGTGTCCGCTGGGCACGACCCCGTGTGCAGAAGCATATCTGTACTATCAAGATTTCCTCAGATTCTGCGAATCTTAGAGTTGACCACGGCCTCGTGTCCGCTGGGCACGCCCTCGTGGTGGGTGATAGAAGCTTCTACAGCTTTGTCTTTTCTGCAGACACTTGGGCACGCCCCCGTGCTCATTGAGCACGGGGCGTGTTCAGCCTTCTGTTCTCTTGTTTTGCTTGGGAAGATGCTGTCGAGGGGTCGGGCATGCCACGTTTATTCCTTTTCTTGTATTTATGTTAGATTTAGCTGCCTTTTTGCTTCTTTTGTTCATTTGAGCTCATTTAATCCTGAAAATACAAAAGGAAGACAAAAACACATGTTTTCCAACATTAGTACTTAAAAATGGTTAGTTTTATGCCATATTTGATGTAATTTATATGTTGCATTTTGCACACATCAAATACCCCCACACTTGAATCTTTGCTTGTCCTCAAGAAAAACTCTTTATTTTGTGACTAACACTCCCAAATGGAATGGGTAGAAGAGAAGGTTTTTGGGCTTGTCGTAGAGTGTCGGGATTTCCAAGATTCTTTATTAGGTTTTATTTTTATTTATTTACAATCCTATTCGTCATGATTTATTTAAAACATTACATAAGATAAATTACTTATTAGGGCATAACATGCCTCTTTAAAATTCTATTTATATACAAGTTCACATACCTCACGGGGGATCACTCAACACTCGGACCGAGGGTGTATTTTTGTAAAAACTCTCGAGAGCGGCATGGAACTTACTTCTACCATAAGCTTGCCAAGCAATCAATCCTCCTCCTTTTTAACTATACACCTTTGTAAATATCAAGAGAACTTTGGGGGAAGGGTTAGGCTTGGGTTAAAGGTAGGTGGTTGGGTTAGTGGTTAGTAGAAAAGGGCGAAAGGCGTAAAAAGCGTCGGTTTTCGCAAAACATTTTTGTGACTTTTTATTCCAATGAAGCTTTATTCAAACAAGCCTTCTTTTGATTAGCTTTGTTTGTTTATTGCTAATTTCATTTTTCTTTTCTTCTTCTCTTTTTTTTTAATAAGGGAGTCACACGAAAACCGAGCTTTGTTACTAAAATAAAGGGTTTAAAATGAAAAAGGGTTTTGGTGGGTAAAATGATGTTTGATTTGGGTTAAGAAATGAAAAGGTTTAGGCTCAAAGGGGTTAACTAGGGGGATTTTGGGTAGGTGGTAAAAAAAAGGAAAAATAATGGTGTAGAAATAAAAAGGGTTAGTCCTAATGCCTCCATCATTTACTTACTTGGGTTTAAGTTGGTAAGGATCGGGAATGTATCGTCGTGGCAAGTTCTAGAGTTGTAAGAAACCAATCGGCTATTCACACAAGAAACGAAAAATGAGCATTTAGTTTAAAGATGTGTATTTTATGTGATCAAGTATATATAATCAAATTTTAACTAGATTTGTCATGCGGTTTCATAATTTTCTTATGTTGGTTCTTTTTATCACGACGCTATCAGTTGTAAATTTGTAAAAATATAACCTTTTTAGAATTTGAAATTCCCAAATTAAACCTAGACAAGTAAAAAAATGAAAAATTTTTGAAAAAAAATTGGGGTGTTTAGCGGTTCCAATAGAGTTTTGTGTAAGGCTTGTAATTAGGACTTGCAAAATTCAAGGTTTTAGCATCCCCCCCACACTTAAATTACACACTGTCCTCAATGTGTCCCAAAAATAAGTTTTTAGGTTGATTGAATGTGTAAAAAGTTGTGAAAAAGCAAAAATTTATGTTACTGTGCGTCTGAACACGGCCCCGTGTCGGATGAACACGACCCCGTGGTCAGATTGCCAGTAACAAGAACTTACAGAAGGTGGACACGGGGGCGTGTCGGATGAACACGACCCCGTGTCTGGTAAAAATCTGCAGAATTTTGACAAACAGCAGGTCTGGGGCAATGGGCACGGGGGCGTGTTGGCTGAACACGACCCCGTGTAGACAATCTGCAAAGGTGAAAAACAGGTTTCTGGCTTCGGTTTTCCTGTCCCGGCTTTAGTAGCACTAATGTTTAGTGCTCTAAGCCTCATATGTATATGTTTTATCAATAAACACTACTTCAAACCATAACAAGCATCCTAAATTACCATCGTTCAAACATCCATGTCACAAAGTTAAAATAAAGAAAATGCATAAAAGTAAAAAGTGTTAGAGGAAAGTAAATTGTTCAACACACGGCACGCAGGCCGGAAATTGTTCATGAGATAAGGGGGTTAACCTGTGAGACCTCCAACCAGCTGCTCTAACCTTCACTCTTCCCGCTTAGTCCATGTCCTCGTCTTCATCATCATCTCCTCCTCCTCCGTGCCCCGCCATGTACTCCCGGATGTTCCCAATGTCATCCTGTATGTCGGATATGTTTCTTTCTATTGCTCTGACCCGGGTGTACGTGTTGCTGGCCATATTATAGGTGTTCCTGGTGCACATGAGGTTTTCCTGCAATAAGTCATGTAAACTTTGAAAATTAGGAAAACCGCCTCCTTGTGAGGAGGATTGGCCCGGATCACCATGGGGCTGGTATTGGTATTGTGGAGGAGGCTGGAAGTGTGGAGCATGTAAGACGAGTGCCTCTTGCGGGTTCCATGCATGCCCCTGAACTCTTTGGAAGCTGACCGTCCCGTCTTCTGCTTCATAAATCAGGCTCATTGAGCGGCAGATGACCATGTCCACGCTTCCCGACCATGGGCTCTTCTCGAAAGACCTGGGCATGTTCACGAAATGCCTGAAAAGACGGTATATCCATCCCCCAAAGAAGATAGGAGTCGGGGGAGTAGCAAGCTGGTTCCAATGCATGTTTCGGAGCAGGAGGTACGGAACATCAAGGTTGGTACGGGTGTGGATGCAATGAAGGACTAGTAGATCTCTTAAACCTACAACACCGCTGCTATCATGCCTTTGACTAAGAGAGTAAGTGAGGACCCTGTGAATGTAGCGGTAAAGAGGGCCCCTCAACTTAGTGCTCTTAGTGCTGCTAGGATTGTAGATGCCTTCTCCTATTTGAGCCCAAGCAGCTTGGCGGTCACTTTCTTTGATCTCGCGGAGACCGCCGGTGTTTTCTTCATCCCCCGCATCTTCCTCCGCATACAACCCAACTATCGACCCAAACTGTGCTATCGAGATTGAGTACCTAGTCCCTCCACACCGGAATTCTACACCATCATTATCGAACGGATCGGCTCTTGTTTTGAAAGCAAATATGCTGTATAATTCTAGGTTATATTCATGGACTGAGCGAAGTTGAGTGCACAGAGCGGCTCTTAGTGGGTCGGTGACTAGGTTGTTGAATCGGTCAAGCTGGTTCACTGCTCCTAGAAGATCCATGCATACTGTTCGTGGGTATTCCTCTGGCCTGGTTCGAAGCACGTAGTATCTTGCTTTAGCATCCAACTCATTTGCATTGAACCTCGTGAATTTCTTGGACATCTGAAAGGAAACACCAAACAATTAGCACGAAATAGTGAAATTTTTGGAGAAAACTTTAAACAGTCAGCTGAACACGGCCCCGTGTTCAGCGGACACGCCCCATGTTGGTCTTAGTTTGGTTGGACACGCCCCCGTGCTCGCCGAGCACGGCCCCGTGTCCAGACGTCTGTTTCTCAAAAATCCCATTTTTCGACCCGGTCCCGAAAACTTGAAAATATTTGGTCCAGTAGGGGCGGTTTTCCCCGAAAATGAAACCCCAATTGCCATTTTTCCCAAAACAAACCGTTTACCCCTTCAATTTTATATTTTTCGGTTCAAAAACAAGGGTTTGGGGTTTTTGTGAGAAATCAGGCAAATCTATGAACAATACAAGTTGATTTACTTCCTATAACATGTATCTAAACTAATGCTAATAGATCTAAGCAAAAAATTTGAGGTTCGATCCGGATGAAGTTCAAGAACCCTAGATATTTCCCCAAATTTTTGGTGTTTTAACTACATGCAAATGCTTAATCTAACTACTAAAGATGATAGAATCATACCTTGATGTTGTTAGAAGTAGAGGAGACGTCGGAATCTTGCAGAAAAATCGCCTGAACCAGAGAGTTTTCGGGGAAACGGGGCGTGTGGAATGAAGTAACTGTTATAAAAAAGGGGTTTTATCTCGACAGTTGCGCGGACACGGCCCCGTGTTCGGGCAAGTTTTTTGTTTTTTTTTTTTTTTTTTTTGTTTTTTTTAGTGCTCGTGTGAGTGCCCTGTTTCCTGAAAACTAGGTTAGAAGACTTACCAATTTAGATGTCAACCTGCTTATTCGTAACTTACCAGGTATGATGTTGATGCTTTCATTCTTTGATTGTTTGAAACGAGATTTCTTCCTCCTCATCCTCAATGAATCCTTGATAGAGCTTCAGCCGTTGGCCATTGACTTTGAATGGATTTCCATTTCGAGATTTAATTTCTACTGCACCGTGCGGGAAAATATGGGTGATGGAAAAAGTTCCTGACCACCTAGACTTTAATTTACCAGGAAATAGCCGAAGTCGTGAATTAAACAATAGAACTCGATCTCCTACTCGAAATTCATTAGGTTTAATGTGTTTATCATGAAAATTTTTCATTCTTTCCTTATAAATTTCGGAGTTAGAGTATGCATAATTCCTTAGTTCGTCTAATTCATTTAATTGACAAAATCGGTTTTTACCGGCAAATTCTAAATCTAAGTTTACATTTTTAATTGCCCAGTAGGCCTTGTGTGCAATTTCTACTGGCAAATGACAGCTTTTTCCATAGACGAGCTTATATGGGGTTGTACCTATTGTTGTTTTATAAGCAGTTCGAAAAGCCCATAAAGCATCATCTAATTTATCGGCCCATTCTTTTTTATTTAACCCTACGGTTTTTTCAAGTATCTATTTTAAACCTTTATTAGTCACTTCGACTTGTCCATTTGTTTGAGGGTGATATGCCGTTGAGACCCGATGATAGACCCCATACCTTGTTAAGATTTTTTCAAGTTGATGATTACAAAAATGGGTACCTCTATCACTAATTAAAGCTTTTGGTGTTCCAAAACAAGAGAATAATCTTTTCAGAAATCTTACCACGACTCTTCCATCGTTGGTTGGAAGTGCCTCGACCTCGGCCCATTTAGACAAGTAATCTACCGCCACAAGTATATATTTGTTTCCTTTTGACGGTGGGAAAGGTCCCATAAAGTCGAGTCCCCACACATCAAAAATTTCACAAACAAGAATGCCATTTTGTGGCATTTCGTTTTTGGAAGAAATATTACCTGTTCTTTGGCAAGCATCACATGTTCTGACAAGACTTTGGGCGTCTTTGTAAATGGTTGGCCAGTAAAATCCTGAATCAAATACCTTTCGTGAGGTACTTGCGGCACCATGATGTCCTCCGTATGGACCTTCATGACAATGGCGGAGAATTCTTCTTGCTTCGCTACCATGTAAGCATCGGCGGATGAGCTGATCGGCACACATTTTGAAAAGATAAGAATCTTCCTAAAAGTAATGCTTCACATCGGCAAAGAATTTTTTTCTTTGATGATGCGACCATCCTTTGGCGACTATACCGCTAGCTAAGTAGTTAGCATAGTCGGCGTACCATGGTTCTTCTCTGTATTCCACCATTTCCAAGGACTCCGTTGGAAATTTTTCATTGATTTGTTCATCCCTGGTTGCCTCCAAAGTTGGGTCTTCTAGGCGCGAAAGATGATCTGCTGCGGTGTTTTCTGCCCCTCTTTTGTCTTTGATTTCAATATCAAATTCTTGGAGGAGTATAATCCACCGAATCAAACGCGGTTTAGCATCCTGTTTCTTGAAGAGATATCGAATGGCTGCATGATCTGTATAGATTATTGTTTTAGAAAGAACAAGATAAGAACGAAATTTATCAAAAGCAAATACCACAGCTAGTAGCTCTTTTTCTATTGTTGTGTAATTTTCTTGTGCATCGTTAAGTGTTTTACTAGCATAATAAATTGGGTGAAAATGCTTTTCTTTTCTTTGTCCCAAGACTGCTCCAACTGCAAAGTCACTTGTAAGACCCTAATACGTATTTGACAAAAAGTCGCAGCGGAAATTCGTACTATAAATTTCTTTCATTACAACATCTTGACTTACTTGAAAGTTCGTTTTAATATGTATCTTTTACAAAAATAAGGTGTAAGTCCTGTTTGCTAAAACACATACTCAATTATTCCCGTACAATCTATTTTGTGACTCGGTCTTCGATCTCTATTCTTCGTAATAACCGCCCGTGATTCGTACAATCTGCACTCACCACATACATTCATAACATTAGTGCACAATACATAAACAAGATTCAATCACGTACACCTCCCATTCCAATTATATGTCTATCTTTAAGCATTACATCCACATATCAATTCCCTGGTGAGTCTTCGATAAAGTATCTGCATTAATGTTCATTCTCCAAGCACACTATTAATGACGTTAATCCTCAACGTATCGAAATCATGCATACATACCCACTTACATTCATACATACACATCTACATACTTACATGCATTCATACATCTCTACATACACGCATACATACCTACTTACATTCATACATCTCTACATACACGCATACATACATACGGATCTTCATATACACGTAAACACACATCTACATACGTACATACGTCCCTACGTTTCTACATACATGCATACTCACATTTACAGATTCAAGATCTTACCGAACCCTTATATACTCATACATACCCATATATACACATACAAGCTCTCACATACTTCTTGCATAATCATACATTAATTACATGGGACTTAGACTTAAATTTTTAGCCCATAAACATCTAAGGAACCATCAAAATCGTGTTTGGAAAGTCCGCCGTAGTCCACGGATAACAAACCGAAGCCTACGATACATAAATCAACTTAAATAACAAATTTTTAGGTTTTTGAACTTGGGGAGGGCGTTGGAGACGGCCCTAGGGTCGTCGGCGACGGCCCTTACAATTACCCGTAGCCAAAAACCCACTTTCTGGAGCCCGTCGGCGACGCCCCTAAGCCCGTCGGCGACCCCCTCTAGAAATTGCATTTTTCTGCAGTTCCGTTTCGTCGTCCGTACGCACTAAAACGCGCATAACTTTTGAACCGTTTACCCGTTTAACCTCCCGTTTCTTCCTACATGCTTGTAAATTCACATTCTATCATATGAACTTGAAATCCAACATCCGGTTTAAGGAAATTATTGACTTAAAGCTCTCGGCTTTATATACCCGCTTTTACTTATTCGACCCGTTCATGCATTCATCAACATAACTTGATTGTTTGACCTAAATTCCTCATGAACCCTATAAATTCAACATTGTCTATCATAAAAGATTAAGTTCTCGGATGTCTTGCATCCTCTTGACCCATTTTCGCTCAAGAGCTTATTTTGACCCGTTAGGGGTATTTGCGCATTTTAAGGTCCTTAGCTTACGAAAATCATACTTCTCGCTTTCTTACTTTTTCAAAACATTCATTTAATCAAATAGCTTGTTTGTAATCAACTTTTAGGACCATTTGCTCGTTTTACCCATCAAGGGCGTTTTTGTCAACTTTGACCCATCCTTTACTACTAAAGACTTCATTTCATAAATTACCGATCATGCGACTTATCTACAATGGTAAATGCACATACCTGGCTCGGATCAAAGCTATGACCCGTTCTAATACTTCATCCGCTGAATTGCTAGATAATAGCAACGCAAATCCTTTTTCTATACATTCTACAAATTCATAATACTTAACAAAGAAATTCATTAGTCGATAACGCCAAAGGGTGACATCTTCACCGTTTGACCCGTTAAGTCTAAATGTCCATTTTATCCTTGTGGGATGTTAGTTATTCGTCATCCCATCCATGTAACTTATTACTTTGTTAACTTGCAACCAAGATTACCATAATACCCGTTTATCCCTTTTTAACCATCAAACTTAGTTTCTTGTCATGAACACATGTTTCGACCCATATCAAAACTTTTCGGAACTTCATACCTCATTTATAAACTTATCATATTCATAATCTATAAAATGAATAGGTATTCTACAAGGAGGGTGTAAGCTTAACTTACTTTGCATCCGAGTACGCCTCCCGTGCACATAAGTTCCATTTGACCCGCTTCTTTCCCAAGCTTCCATGTCGCTTATCAAGCATCAACTATCATATATCATTCTCAAGATAGTTAGCTTATTCATCATTCATCACAGCTTTTTCATTACACGGATCTTATATGGAATTTATCATTCAACCTTATAACATGCTAATCCATCATTTCTTACCCGATTTCTTTAAACATTCACACACATGTATGATTCCAAACATTATTAACATAAGTAAATCATCAATTTACATTACATCATCTAAAACCCACTTCATAACTACTTGTTAATCACTTACAAGTGATCTACTCTTAAGTTCTTCATAATTTCATCATACTTTTGATATGTGTACTACCTTCTAAGCATAGTGTACAACTAGTTCATGCATATCCTTCAAATCTCATACATAATTCATCAATTTCTTCCTTCTAATCAACATGAATCATACATGCATAAACATCAAACATACTAGTATCACATTCTCTCAATTCCTCTAACAAGAATCCATCATACAAATCAAAATACATCAACATTCAACAAGAATTAGACATGGATGATGATTCAAATCATCATTCTCACCATAACTTATGGGTTTCACCCTTAAACATCAAATTAACCTAATTCATGCATAATCCATGTTCCAAATGATGATTCTAATACATACTCATCCCAATTTCATACAAATTCGTGATTTACAACATAACCCGCTTTATGCATAATCACCAAACTAACTTTTAAGACATACCTTGCGATCCCCTTGTGAAGGTGATCATTAATCTATGCTCGGTTATGAATTTAAGCTTCATTTTGCCTTTCAATTTGATGAAAAGGATGAAGTTAGGGTTCTTGGCTCCATGGGAGCTTCCTGCTCATTCTCGAACACACGATGTGTGTGTTTGTGTGTGAGAGTTTTGTTATTTAGTAACTTAACTTTCATCTTGTTCCATTTGGCCCCTCATGTTTGTCACTTAACATAAATTGCACTACTTTAGTCATTTAAGACTTTTAACCACATACTTAACTAGGTTAAATAGCCTAGTTAGTTATTTCATACTAAGTCATATAGGAACATACGACAAATATAAACATTCGGGTTTTGGGGTGTTACATCACTTGCATCACACATGATTTCGAAAGGTAATTTCCAATCAGGCGCTATCATGATAGGTGCATTGACTAGCATTTCCTTAAGGGATAGAAATGCTTGATTGCAATCCTTGTCAAAGATGAAAGGAGCATCTTTTTCAAGTAATTTTGTTAGAGGTCTTGAAATTTTAGAAAAGTCTTTGATAAATCGCCTATAGAATCTGGCATGTCCTAGGAAACTTCTGATTGCTCTAACGGAGGATGGGGGTGGTAATCGAGAAATAGTGTCTATTTTGGCTCGATCTACCTCCATTCCTTCGCTCGAGATTTTATGACCGAGTACTATTCCCTCCGTTACCATGAAATGGCATTTTTCCCAATTAAGGGCGAGGTTGGTTTCCTCACATCGGGATAGCATTCGTTCAAGGTTATCGAGGCACTGGTCGTATGAATCTCCAAAGATAGAAAAGTCGTCCATGAAGACTTCCATTGTCTTTTCTATCATGTCATGGAAGATGGCCACCATGCAACGTTGAAAGGTTGCGGGGGCATTACATAGACCAAAGGGCATGCGTCGATAAGCAAAAGTTCCATAGGGACATGTGAAAGTTGTCTTTTCTTGGTCTTCGGGTGCTATCGGGATTTGAAAGTAACCTGAAAAACCATCCAAGAAACAATAAAATTTATGACCGGATAATCTTTCTAACATTTGATCAATGAAGGGTAAAGGAAAGTGATCTTTCCTTGTTGCTTCATTTAATCGCCTATAATCTATACATACCCTCCATCCTGTGACGGTTCTCGTTGGTATTAATTCATTCTTTTCGTTAGTTATTACCATCATACCTCCTTTCTTCGGAACTACTTGGACAGGACTTACCCAAGGACTATCGGAGATAAGATAAATAAGTTCGGCGTCAAGTAATTTGATGACTTCATTTTTAACCACTTCTTGGACATTTGGATTTACTCTACGTTGTGGTTGTATTACCGATTTGTAGTCATCGTTCATTAAAATTTTGTGCGTGCACATGGAAGGACTTATACCTTTAATATCTACAAGCTTCCAAGCGATCGCATTTTTGTGTTTTTTCAAAAGTTTAATTAATTTTTCTTTTTCTAAGCTAGTTAATTTAGACGAAATAATTACAGGTGATTTACCATCTTTGTCTAGAAAAGCATATTCCAAACCTTTTGGGAGTTCTTTGAGCTCAAGAGGTGGGTCTTTAGGAGACTCCTTATTTGGTTGCTCATTTCGATCAAGAACTACAAAAGTTTGTTCTATGGCGACCTCTTCTTCAACAAAGTGGTCAATCTTTTCACTTGTATCGGGTGGTTCATCTTCACCTTCAATTAGAGGGTCATTATTGCCGAATGGATATTTCATTGAACGCTCAAGATCGACACTCTTTTTAAATGCCCCTAATTGAATAGATAGATTGTTGTGCTTCCGGTTTTTCAAAGCTTCGTGTGTTTTTACAAAAGGTCATCCCAACACTAGAGGAGTGTCATCAAGGATGGCAAAGTCGGTTGGGATTACCATTTGATTTGTTTGAACCAAGACATCCTCAACTACACCGATTGATTTTATTACTTTCCGATTGGATAGAAAAATGGGTATTTGAAGTGGAGAAAAATCACCAATACTTAATTTTTCGAAAATGTAGTTAGGCATTATGTTAACACAAAGATCTTTATCAATTGTGATATTACTAATAAATGAATTTTGAAAAAAATGGAACCGGTGTAATGTTAATTTCAAATGGATCTTCTTTTATTAGCGAAGTTTGATCATTAGTTAACTTAACGCTCAACGTTTCGTCAATTTTAGTGTTAGTGTTTAACTCTTTTAAAAACTTAGCATGAGTGGGAACTAAACAATGATTTTCGAAAGAAGGTGACAAGAGATTAATTTCTTCAAAATTAGACTCTTCTTGAATTTTAACGTTAACGGATTCACCTTTTTCGTTGTTTAACTCATGTGTTGGTTTTTCACTTATTTGTTCTTCCATTTTTACGTTTTCAACTATCTCTTTTTTATTTAATTCTTCTCTTGCGCGGGACTCCTCTTCTCTTGCGCGAGATTCTAATATGCATCGTTCGATAGTTTTAATGTGTTCTATTATCCTATCGGCTATGTCGGTGATAGAGTAAGGATCAGGATCCTCAAAGCTCGAATCCGGTTGTTCGATCCTTGGTTCCTCATAATACTCATAGGAAGTAGATGGTTCACACCATTGTCCTTCATTGTAAGTATATGATGGATAAGGGTCGTAATTTTGTTCTTCATAATACTCATATGAGGTGAGTTGTTCACGCCATGGTTCCTCATAATAAGCATATGAAGGTGGTGGCTCATATCTTGGTTCCTCAAAGTATGAGTATTAAGGCTCATACCTTGGTTCTTCAAAATATGAGTATGAGGGAGGAGGTTCATACCTTGGGTATTCATAGGTTGTGTATGAAGTTGATGGCTCGTACCTGGGCTCCTCATAGTAGGTGTATGAAGTGGATGGTTGAAATAAGTCACAATATTGAACCGAGTGCGGGTTACCACAATTAGTGCAATAGTCTTCCCTATAATTATCCTCCTCATAGGTGTAGTTGTAACCCCCTGAGTATTGATCCATGAGAATCACGCGGCGGCGATGATGATGATGATGATGATTATTATTATTATTATTATTATTATTATTATTATTATATATAATTACCAAATTACCAAATTTGGTGAATAGTGTTTTTTATCCTTTAGTGATTTTGTCATTTAATGTCTTTCTTTTATTTTTTATTTACCGTAAGTAGTGTTTTTTATCCTTTAATGGTTTTGTCATAAGGTGTTTTTCTTTTAATTTTTTTGTTTACCATCAATGCTATAGTTTTCATCGTTTACATTTCGTTTTACGGTTTAATCTAAATTTTACGAGAACCGAGCCCGCCTCCCCCCTCGCATGCAAAATTACCAAACTTTGTGAATAGTGTTTTTTATTCTTTAGTGGTTTTGTCATTTAGTGTCTTTCTTTTATTTTTTTTATTGACTGTAAATAGTGTTTTTTATCCTTTAATGGTTTTGTTAGATGGTGTTTTTCTTTTGTTTTTTTATTTACCGTTAATGCTATATTTTCCATCATTTATATTTCATTTTACGTTTCGATCTAAATTTTACGAGAACCGACCCCCCGCACGCGTAGCGAGGGTAATCCAACTAGTTATTTATATTTTGTGTGTGCCATTCAAAACAAAAATTATATTTTAAATGTTATGAGGTATATACAAAAATTAAAAGGATAATATCATTTAGGCAAATTGGATTCACATAATTCAACTTTCTCAATTTGGCCGATAATAGCCCCAACTCAGTTATTTGCCGATAATAATCCGAACTGGTGCAATTTTGGTCGATAATAGTCTGCGTTAAAAATAGCTTAACGAAATTAAGTTTTTTCCGAATTACAAACCGATGTTTTAGGGCTTTTGATTGGAGCGAGGATACAAGTTGATTGATGTAAAATTTACCTCGAAATATTGCCCCAAATAACGAAAACGGTGTTTCAATTCGGGTGTTTAAACTTCCAATTAACAAAAATCAAGCCGTTTGGAGCATCGTTTCGAGGTAAGTTTTACATAAATCGACTCGTATCCTCGTTCTGATCAAAATCTCTAAAACATCGGTTTGTAATTCGGAAAAAAACTTAACTCCGTTAAGCTAATTTTAACAACGGACTATTATCGGTAAAAAGTGGACCAGTTCGGATTATTATCAGCAAATAACTGAGTTGAGATTATTATCGGCTAAATTGATAAAGTTGGGATTATTTAAATCTACAACAACAACAACCATACCCAGTAAATCCCACAGATAGCAAAACTACTTATAGGGTCTGGGGAGGGTGGGATGTAGACAGACCTTGCCTCTATCCCTAGGGATAGAGAGGCTGCTTCCAGAGAGACCCTCGGCTCCAAAACGAACAACATGCCAACACACCAAGTCAAACAATATAGAAAGGATTATTTAAATCTAATTTACCTATTATTTATGATAAATACTTATACGTATGTAATGTTTCATATTTTAATTTGTAATAGTTGTATAAATAAAAATTATACAATAATAATGCTAATAGTAAAAAAAATGTACTTGGAAATCTCAACGGGTATTTCTAAATAAACGGTTAAACCCGATTCCTGAAGTCTCATATTTGTAACTAAGATTCACTTCCTGCAAATGGATTGAACCTCATAAAGAGCAAAACTTGAAATTAAACCTCACGAACACAAATGTCGAGAAGCCTCATGACAAAACATCTCAGCTCGAGAAGTCAAACAAAGACAAGAAATCAAGCCCAAAGAAACTTGTAGCACAAGAAACCAAAAACTATACACGATGCTATGCTACACATGAAACGACATTGTACCTAGATTATAAAGACTGGATCAAACTCATCATCATCATCATCCCATTCGCCGTGTGCTTGTATCATGTGCATAAAGTCTTGTAAATTCCCCCAGGCTAGTTGTCTGGGAGCTTGTACCGGAAGCAAACTGGTGCTAAGTGAACCATTATCTCCACTGGAAACAGCAAGTCCAAATTCCCCAGCATCATACTTGAGAATTACATCGTTTAATTGTTCAGAAAACTCAACACTAAATGCAGGTGATAATTGGCGCCCTATCGCTTGTACATGAGCCACACTATGAAGACAAACAACTTTAAGAAAGAAGTCTTTGACACGAATGAATATACAGGTCGTATTCAGGTTCAACGATTTAAATTGCCGACCTGACACGATTAACAGCCCTAGAGTTTATGCTTTGAATTACTAGGAATGAATGATTTACTCACCATACATAATACTTGTCATCGGCTGCTTGTTTCTGAACCCGACCCAACAACTCAATTTGCAGATAACCACCGATACAGATTATGGGCTCAGGCAACTTGAACCTTTGTAAACGATTTGCCTGTTGCCATGAAGATTCTTGATGAAATATACTACCAAAAGACACTAGTATTGAGCTTTGCTAGGCTCGCAAGCCGAAAATAGCCTATTATATGTATAATAATAACTTTATTTAATATAATAAATATTATATTTATAGTTACGATGAATATAACTAAATAATAGATACATGATGTGATTGATGAAACTTATAGCCATGAATATATTTCAAAAAACAATTATATATCTATAAGAATAAAACAATTAGATAATTAGTAACTAACAAACAACCCGAGCTCGAGCTTGAAAAATTACTTACAAGTAGAACTCAAGCTTAAGGCACAGAGCTCGAAACGAGCCGAGCTCGAGATTGGCTCAACTCGTTTACAACCCGAACTAATAAGTAGAAAAAAACAAGGAAAAATCATTTTTTAGAGAAAGAATGGCCAGATACAGTCAAACTTATGCACTAACGGTTGTCTTGAAATGGATTTACCAATTTTAATGCTCAAAAATGATTTTTGCCTGTAGCATTTCATGTGTTGGGAGTAATAAAAAATGAACACAAACTCACCTGTACCACGGGGAACATCTGAGACGTATATGTCCAAATAAACTTGTCATCTGCGCATTCTTGTGCCTCCATGAAATCATAACTTAACTCTTTTGAAGACTTTGGGTGACCCATTCGAAATCGCACAAATCTAGATGAGTATATCGGAAATTCCGGCTGAAACAAAGCTGTTTAAATGAATGTTAGTTAGATGGTGTGGACAAAAAGTAAAAAAAGAAAAAAGAAGATAACAAAAGAAAGGGTAAAATGCCATTTTCGTCCCTGAGGTTTGTGGCCAGTTTTGCGACTTTCGTCCAAAGGTTTGTTTATCCGCATCTGGATCCAAAAGGTTTGAAATCTTTCCATTTTCATCTGGCTTGTTAACTCCATCCATTTTTCTCCGTTAAGTCAAGGGCATTTCCGTCTTTTTTGTTAACTTAAAGGGCAATTCGGTCTTTTTCACTTTATGCACAAGCATTTAGCATAATGCACAAGTATTCAAAATACCCTTAACGGAGAAAAAAGATGAAAATACCCCTGACTTAACGGAGAAAATGGATGGAGTTAACAAGCTGGATGAAAATGACAAGATTTCAAGCCTTTATGATCCAGATGCGAAAAAAACAAACATCTGGACGAAAGTCGCAAAACTAGCCAAACCTCAGGGACGAAAATGGCATTTTACTCCAAAAGAAAAAAAAAACCTTGGAAAGGATGCAAGGTAATTTCCGTTATAATACAAAGACTAGCTGTCAAATTATATATCAGCGTCTCCGGTGTTTCCGGATCGTTACTTCCTTTACTTGACCAATAAGAACCCCGATTGCGGATTGTGTCTCGCGGGTCTAGAGTATTCATGATGCTTTCTTGTGGGTAGTGATCGGTGCTTGAGGCACTCACGGGATCAGCAATGCAATAAGTCAGTGGAAACGCTGTGAGGGCCCGCAAAAGAGAAGCATAGGCTCGGTACTCTCTCTCAGCTGAGTTGTCATGACTCGGTTCGACTACACGAGTAATGCAAGCGAGCTGCGGAAATGTTCGCATACAGAGCTGCTTGCTAAGTCCATTAGAAACCACTGCAGCCAACAAATATTTTTCATATATGAAAAGGTAACTAATTAATAAATCATTAAATGGATTACTAATTGAATATATAACTTCCAATGTAGGTTATAATATATAGAGTAAAATGCCATTTTCGTCCCTGAGGTTTTGCTACTTTTGCGACTTTCGTCCAAAGGTTTGTTTTTCCGCATCTGGATCCCAAAGGTTTGAAATCTTGCCATTTTCATCCAACTTGTTAACTCCCTCCATTATTTAACGTTAATTCAAGGGTATTTTCGTCTTTTTAGACATTTTTGTTATGATTAAAAAGTTTGGGTGGGAGAAAGTCAACAGAAGTGGATCTTTATTTCTTATAGTGTTTTTATATTAATAAAAATGTCTAAAAAGACGGATATGCCCCTCATTTAACAGAGAAAATGGATGGAGTTAATGAGTCGGATGAAAATGGCAAGATTTCAAACCTTTTGGATCCAGATGCGGAAAAACAAACCTTTGGACGAAAGTCACAAAAGTGGTCAAACCTCAGGGATGAAAATGGCATTTTACTCTAATATATATGATATAATGATAATGATACACACCAATATTCTGCCAGTATCGAGAAACGGCAGATGCACGAATGAGGTCAGCTGAATCATCAAGACACGTAAGTATTTTTATTGCCATGTCAAGTTCAAGCCATTCCAAGAAATCGATGTGTCGCTCCATGTTCTGCGACGGACCTAGAGTACAGCCACCTGAAAAGAAAATACATTTTCAAGGAAAGAGATATATTGACGAAATATAGATAAAGAATGCTGAGGTCATATAATAAACATATGAGGATACATGTTCATGTAGTAACAAAATACAGATAAGTACATACATGAAGGTCTGAATGTCAAACTACTTCAACGATTAATATTGCAGTACAACAGATCAACAGGATACACATAACAGTGCAACAAAAACGATTGAACGTTGAACGATATCTAACAGAAACCTACATGTGATGAAATCAGTAGTATCGCTTGACTACGTTTTAGTTTCTTATCAGGCTCAAGTATTGTGGGGCATGCAGGAAACCTTATCAAGATTGACTTTGTGCAGCCAACCGATTAAGCAAGTAAAATATACAAAAGCAGTTATGATCAATTGACAGGGTATAGCAGCATATGTTTTCACTTTTTGTGCAGAAGTGATTATCATTAACTCAACTCGACTGAACTCTCATTCCTCCTAAACAGACATTTAATCAAACACTTAGGGGGCAAACTTTAGGGATCACTATCAAACGTTTAACATCCCAATTCTGGTTAATCGACTATAAATCAGGCTAATTTCAAGAATAACAGACACCAAATCCACACTTCAACTACCAAACAGGTTAAGAACGATCTGCTAATTAGGGTTAAAACTATAAACAACCACCACGATTCACATAAATTTCCATACGAACTCTAAATTAACATCAAATTTTTCTTAAAAATCGACGACATTATGATCAAAGTACAGAAAATCGATGCATATATTGATGAAAGTAAACAAATTACATGAATTGAAAGAAAACATATACCTTTTTGTGTGTACGGACGAATGGGTGAACCCTAGAGAAGAAATTAGGTGATCCGAGTGAAAATGGAGGAGCGAGGTGTAGAAAACACAAGGCCATTTGTAATGTCACCACGTTACCGGATAAAATATATATTTAGATATTTTTGCATGTTTGGCTTTCCTTTTGAAAATGACTTTTCAACTTATTTGAGAAGTAATAAGTCAGGATTTCCTGACTTATTGACTTATTCACTCACACACAAAGGAATTCCAAACACTTTAAAAAGTCCTTTTTGCCTCAAATAAGTCAATAAGTTGAAATAAAAGGAACCCCAAACACATATTTGGCTAAGCTTTTCAAAACAACTTATTGACTTATCAAAAAGCCAATAAGTTGTTTTTGTGTTTGGCTAAGCCAAAAGTCCTTATCAATATATTCCACTAAAAAACAACTCCTATATCAATATATTTTTCACTAAAAACAAATACTTTTTCTCTCTCCTTTTCAATAAATAATATTATCATCACATTTTTCTCTTTCCTCCACTCACAACCACTTTCAATATATATTAAAAAAATTATACTGGGTGAACAGTGTCCCCCCAAATATACAGATGAACAGTAACATTTTCTCTCTCCTCCACTCACAACCACTTTTTATACCCTTTACAATATAAAAACTCACCCTCACAAGTTTTGATGGATTGAATGAGAATGCTCAGAAATGGCTTTTTGCAAAGAAGAAAATGGAGGTTTCAAGAAGTCACAATATTGTGACTTCTTGGCCAGCTTTTAACTTTTCAAACTACAAATTACCAATATACCCCTTCTTTACCCCCCTTATATCTAAAATAATGCCCATTTTAGTCATTTTACATCAATAAGCTAATCCAAACACTTTTTTAAAAAACTCCTTTTCAAAAAGTCCTTTTCCCAAAAGTCCTTTTTCAAAAGTCCTTTTTAACTATAATAAGCTTAGCCAAACATGCCCTAAATGGAGTTGTTGATTACAAGTAATCAAGTATTGTCTTTGAATCTTTGAAAATTACTCATTCAAACCTTACATTTGCCTGTATTGTGTTTAATATATGATATTAACATAAGTTAAAAATTGAGGTTAGACGAATGTGAAATGATCATTTTATTCACTACTTCAAAAAAATAATTATACTTCACATTCATTTAATTTATTACTTCAAAAAATAATTCTGCCTTACCTCATACTTGTGTGACCGATAAATAAAACGATAAACTAGGTTAGGACATGATGTCTTACTAGGGATAGCATTGGATCGGGTATAAGGTATTCCCAGACGCATATTCGGTTGTAAAATTGTGCCGCATACTTGGCTCAATACCCGTCGAATGTTTTTACGGATAATTACTCGTTAGTTATAGGGTATGCCCGTTTGTTTGCAAAAGAGTACACGTTAAGATTTTTATATGCATTTTTTTTTCTTACCGTTCTGTATTTTATATTTTAAAGTAAAATATAATAAATAAATTATATATATGATCATTAACATAAAGTATTTGAATCATCAAAAATATATAATAATCTATGATGATATAACAAGAATAATAGAGTTAAATGTCTGGTTAGTCTATGTTGTTTGTTATTTTTGCAGAGTTCGTTCCAATACTTCAATAATTACATAGTTGATCTCAGTGGTTGTAATTTTTGCACTCGTATGGTCCTTATCGCTAACTCATGTTAGATTTATCAGCTAAGTGTGTGTGAAATGGCATAATTACCCCTGAACAATTAAAAACATATAAAGATGGGCCCACCCATCATCGTCTTCCTCCTCCTCTCTCTCTCTCTCTCTATCTCTCTCTCTCTCTTTCTATCTCTCTCTTAAAAACCCTACCACCAAACTTTATCCACCCCCCTCTCTATCTCTATCTCTCTCTCTCATATTTCTCTCCCTTCTCTCTTTCCCTCTCTCATATCTCTCTCTCTAAGAACAGTCGGCTACCACTATGGGCGGCAGAGCCACAAAGGTGGTGGTCGTTTGGGAACGTTTGTGGTGGTGGTGGGTTAATGGCGGAGATGGTGGTGGTAAGTTGACGGTGGTTGTAGTGGGTTGACAGTGGAGGTTGTTGTGGTGGGTGTTAAGTGGTGGAGAAAGGGAGACGGTAGTGGTGGGTGCTCGGTGGTGGAAGAAGGGAGGCGATGGTGGAAGGGAAACGCGCCACACCCCAACAGATGCGGAATCATCGGGGCATGAGCGAATGGATGATTGCTCAAAGCATCATAAGAGTTGAAAATGACAATATTTAAATAAACCTTTTTTATTACATAAACTCAAATTCGTACATTGTTAAAAGAAAAGAAATTACATCAATTCAAATATTCAAACAAAAGAAAACTAATTTATTCATGCGTTTCTAAATCCACGTAGTAGATTTCTTGAACAATATCATTAATTTCCTGCAATATATGCAATATATGAATAATAAAGGTTAACAAAATAGTTTGTGAGCATACAAGTTTGGCCTACATAATATAGAATAAAATGTGTCAATCTAACATGACAATTTGTATACTCATAGCATGTGTAAACTATCAATCAAACCAAGTGTCCACTAGCATATCCTTTCCACATAAAGGAACAGGTCGTATAAGATTGAATACTTAACAATACCACATAAGGGCGGTGTGCTACTCCTATAGCGCTATAATTGTTAAGGTAGGTGATTGAGTACACAATATTGACTTCTAGCATGTATGTATGACAAATAACATGTATTCATAAATTGAGTGTTTGAATAATGTGGTTGATTGTGTGTATATGAGTTTATATAATTTCATATATTGCAACCAAAGTGTGTTTAAAGGAAAAAGGGTTCGAGTATACTCACAATTTGCATAGTAAACCAATATAATCACGAACGAGTAGTAGAGTTGGAAAGGTGAAACGAAGTCTGGCCTAAAAGAGTAAATTGAAATGTATAAATGTATAATATAAGTAAAGAGATAATTGAATATTAGTTAAGAGATGTAAATGAGAAATAAAGAATAATTTATTAATTAAAATGTATATGTATAGAGATATTAGTAATTATATAAACTTGTTATATAACTATATGTAATATGACCTATAATATAATAATGTTATTATAAGCATAAGTAAGTCTAATTATAAAAGAAAAATCCATAATCTCATAATTAGGTAATTAGTAGGTTGTTTATGGTAAATAGATGGAGAAAGAAATGATTAGACTAATTAAGTTTAGAAAATTAAATTAGTAGAATTTCTAACAATATATATATGGGATGGATCATGAGAAAACTAGTTTAAATGAGAAAACCAAAACACTAACTAAAAAAGCCTAAAAAACATGCCAATTTTTTTTTATAAATTTTTATAAAAAAATCACTAGTTTTTATGCATGGAAAAAAAATTTCAAAAAAAAATCTTTTTGTTGTATTGCACATGTGCACTATTACGGATATAGTGCACATGTGTAGTACACATATAATGCACATGTACAGTACAACAAATTTTTTTTTTTTTGAAATTTTTTTATATCTATAAAATAGCGATTTTTTTATAAAAAATTGTAAAAAAAAATTGGTATGTTTTTTAGCTTTTTTTAGGCTTTTTTAGTTAGTTTTCTTATTTAGATGTAGTTTTCTCATGATCCTCTCCCTATATATATATATATATGTTATTTATTTTATGTCTAATTATATTTACTATAATATTTACATGTTTCTAAAGTGAAAAGTGGAATTTTGGTTCGATTTTCGAAAATTATATAAAGTGGATGCAAAATGTTCACGCAAATAGGTAAATGGTGGAACTTGCATCCTAACCTGTCACACCCTGACTTTTGTGGAAGCGTGATTATGGTGTGACTTCTTTAATATCATTGCATTCAACCATAACATCAACTATATGATAAAACCATAAGTTTGTCATCCATTAAATAAGTTCAAAACATAACAACATTGTTTTAAAACGTAGACTTCAAATTCAAGTTTTACAAATCGTACAAATTGCTTATGAGTTCATAAAAGACTCGTCAAAAGATATTGCTTAACACCAAGATTTGGAAGACGTGTCTCGTCCAGGAATAAGACACACTAACCAAACTCAAGACCATGGATGACACCTTTATTTTTAACGCAGCATAAAAACTTCCAACGCCCGCCAGATCCACTTTACAAAATCCCTGAAATACATGTAGTTTAAAAAACATCAACAAAAATTGAGCGAGTTCATGTGTTCGTTTGTGTGTATGTATAAACCTTTGAAAATGTTGTAAGTATGTATGTAAGTCCCTGGTATGTAGCAATAAGGAAAAAGAGATCACCACTGGGTTGCAAAGCCAATGGTATGTGTGAAGTGATGCAGGAAGACTCAAACCTAGCAGATTTCGCACCGGGCTTCCGGCTGTAAGACATAGTCACCACGTGGTCCACTCAGCGGACTCAAGGGTGGGGCTCGCTACACCCAAATAGATCTATCACTCATGCCCCTCGGTCCTACAACGAGGATTGATGGCCTTAATCGCCCTACTCATTCACATAGTAACCCTCCTTAAGCTAGTCATACCATGTATAAAGTGTCTGTAATAGTTGTAACATGTATTTCACCCCCGAAGTATAAAACTGAAAACAGTTAAGAGAAAAGGGTGACATGAACTCACAGTATTGCGTCTTCGGTACTTGTAACCCAAATCTCCTCAGCAAACACGACTACCTACAATGGTCTAACGTCTATTAGACGAACGGTTCGTGCCTTGTCTTAGTCTTAGTATTAACATTCTGAGTTACGTTTCCTTTAAGTCTTCAACATTATTCCGAGTTATAATCCCTTGTTAAAGGAATAATTATTTTAACTTTAATTTTTGGAATAATTGTTAAGCAGTATTTTGTAGTAATACTTCTCAAGCATTTGTATTCATATTTCCTTCCCAAGGATGGGGTATTTCATACATGGTTATCCGTATTTCCGTATTCGTATATCTAGCCGTGTAGTGGCGTCGTATTCCGGTGTGATAATCCAAAAGAATATATCTTTAAGTCTCACTTAGAAATATATAAATAAACCTTATTTTTATTCAAAACAATACAGTCCAAGAGAATATATATATATTTTCCCAAAAATACTATATTTCTTAATAACCCAAGTAAAAATACTTTTACTTTCCCAAATAATAATACATTTTCTCTTATCCCAAAAATATGGTATACTTGGTAATATGTATAAAATCACATTTTCTTTCCTTTCGTTTCCAAAATAATATCTACAAAAAAATATATTGTGTCAGTAACTTTCGGAATATTTCATAAGTTACGTTTTCGCGTTTGGTTTCACAATATTAAGTGTGTAACTTAAATATTTATTCCATGTGATTTTTGGTATTATTTTGGGGTTGTAATTTCCATGGTATTTGTAAGTTATATTATTTTACCCTAAAATAATATAACTAGTTCACAAAATAAGCAAGAATTCGCACAAGGGTTTTAATGTAAAATATATATTCTAACTATATATTTATCAAATTTTATTTACGAAAATCAACCTCCGATACTTGGTATTTTTGTAATAAAAATTATGACGAAGTTTATTTTGAAAACAAAGTTAAAAATATATTCGTAAACACTTATTAGAAGAATATTTTCTAAGTGTCGGATTTTTAGAAAATTTCGCCAGAGTTTCCTTTGTAAATGGAGGTGTCCATGCTTATAGCATATCATTTTCTTTTAAATATTCACCCAATCAATCAATAACAAGTTACTAAACAATATTACACTAGTCAAGTGCATAAACTATGCAATTTACATGACAACATGAACTTGGTTTTTCATAAAAACGCGTAGTAACTTAGTGGGGTGTTTAGTGGGTTTAGTTACCCTCCAAAGTGTGTTTAAGACTCTCATTCTCGAGATTTTTAGATGTTCACAACTTGTGAACTTATTTTACAAAAATATCCATTTTCAATATTTTCATGCTTCACTAGCATCCATACACTTAGTTTATTTTAAAGATGGTGTAAGTATATGTAAGAATCATACTTTTTCAAAAACCGCCTTTTAAACTTGGTTTTCTAAAATAACTCATACACAAGTCTTGAGTTTACAAGTCTACTAGTCCACTAGGTTTATTATTTGCTAAGAAAATCACTTTTATTCCCAAGTTCATGCTCTAACAAGAGGATGGTTATTTTATGCACACATAAACATCTCTAACTTGTTAAGTCATGTTTTTAATCATAACTTAACAAGCTTCTTATGATGATCAAACATCATATTGCTAGTAATCATCAAAATATCAACAACATAACTACAACAACTTCATTTTATCAAGTTTCCTTCTTATTTCATCATCAATTTAGTTCATGTTCATGTCTTCTTCATATGATTCATAAATGTTCTTAATGTTTTTGTTCATGATACATCATTAACCACTTAAACAAGATGAAAAATGAAAGGATCTAAGTTCTTACCACTAGCTCAAGGCTAGGGAAGTTCAAGTGAAGAAATTGAGTGGATAAAAGAAGATAAGAGAGGTCCTTCAACTTCCGAAGACACCAAGCTTCGTTGTACACCTTGTAGCACCTTAGGATCACTAGAGATTGAATGATGAAGACTTGAAGATGATGGTGAGGGTGGTGGTGCTCTCGGCCGAGACCAAGAAGAGAGGGAGAGAGTTTTTGTGTTTTGTTGATGTGAAGATGAGAATGAGTGGTGATCTAGTGGTTAATTATATAATCTTCCAACATCCATTTACACATGGGTTAATATGTTTCTATAGTACTTAACATATCAATTAAAATAACCAAAGAAAATCGAGGGGTGTGAGACCCCATGTAACCGTCCTAAAGGGGGGGGGGGGGTCTTGGTTAGATTTCAACCAAATGGTTAGAGTTCTTGATTGGAAACCAATGTCTAGTTAGTGTATAATGAGTGTTACGTAATATATTGTGTGTTAGGGTGTTCGGGGACCATAACTAGCTCAGAAAAAGTGAAATAATGTTTTTAACAATATTTTAGTGTTTCGGGTAATGTCCGGTTGTTCGGTTAAATACCGCTCCGTTAAAGTGCTGAGTTATATCGTAAAGTGTCTTTTATGTAACTTTTTGTGACACTTTCCATTCCCGTCACTTAGGTAAGCATGCAGGACCATTTTGCCATGTTTTTGCAAGTGACTAGCATGTTTGAATGCTGAATTTTGGTAATAAATGCAGAAATTTGCATTTTAAGTGGGTTTTAGGCACTTTTCGGCACTTAAACTATCACCTAGTGACGCAGTTTTCTGGTCCTCACTTCCCTACACTCCATACTAGTGTAGTACCTTGTCTCCGGCTCATACTGGGCCTCAATATAGTGTCTGTCTATGTGCTGGTATTGTCAGCATGTGTCACACCCCAACCAATGGCGGAAACATCGGGATGAGACGAAGTGTGAAGATTGCTAGAGACATCATAACGCTATTTGTGACAATATTTAATAAATTGATTTCATTTCATAGAGTAAATTGTCAACATTACAAGAAATTCAAATACAACAAGTTCAAAGGAAATACATGATAACATAATCAAAATTGATACAACATATTAAACCTAAACGTCTATATGTGTATCTAGGCATCACCACTACTTCTTTTCATAGCATCGTCATCATCAACCTGTAACATGTTTAAAATAAAGTTCAATGCAAAAGCAAAGGCGAGTATACAAGTTTGGTACATACGTATCAAAAGATAAGTTTAAACAATTCCTCATAGCAAGCGTGTGATTCAAGATAAACAATAAATTTGGCATGTGTCTAGCATATCAACCCAAATGAGACGCAAGATGCTCATGACATAACCACAAGTCTACGGGCGGGTCGTCAATCCTATAGCGCTACATATGTCACGGTTAGGCTCGTACGAAGTTAATGATAAGTTCAACACATAAAGTTTCACCCAAGTTTAAAGTATCAAGCAATCACGTATACGAGCATGTTATAGGAATGTTCATGTGTTTAAGCAAAATGTTCATGTGTAAGTTTTTGATAAGTAAACATGTTACACCCCAAAAGTGGTAAAAGTAAAAAGGGGAATACGAGTATACTCACAAAGTTTGCATACGCTTTCCGATTATCCAATTGTTTGACGAGTAGAGATTTAGAGTCCGAATGTATAAGGGCTAAAGTTCAAGTATGCTTGGAGTCGAGATTCGGAATAAAACAACATGAAAGTATTATATCAACATAATCATCTCCAACACATAACACTTGTATGACACTTGGTAACCACGAGGGTTATAATGATTTCATGAGTTCAATACCCATAAGAATCATAACAAGGTTTAGGTCTTTATATGATGTTCTACTACTTTGACAATTGAACATGAATTCAACATCAAGGGTTCGAATGTACATAAATATTATTTAGGTAGTATAGTATATAGTATTAGTCCAAATGTTCAAGTATTTCAAGCATGAGGTAGAAGATTACATCTTCATTTAGGTACCTCAAAATGTTTCATAGAAGTCATGTAGGAGGTAGGAAGAACAAGCTTCCATTTAGGCACCTCGTATATGTTCACCACTTCACTTGATGTAGAAACAATCAAGGAGGGTCACGAACTAGGATTAGTATAATGATATAAACAACCTAACTAGAGAGAAATCATCAAATCATGTGAGGATTTTATGTTGGAACAACCCAAGTTGTTCCATAATCACTCATTCATCAAGGTCTAGGCTTGACATGACTTGTGGGTTAAATACCCTAACAAAACAGAAAGTTCATGAGGTTTAATCCTCTGATTTAAGTGTCTCAACCTTGTTTTTAAGCTTAACCAACCATGAGATAGGTTGTAAGCATTAGGACATAGGTTTGAGTGTGTTAGACACAAGGATGATAAGTATAAAAAGTTTTTGAATAACATCAAACAAAACAGAAAGTTTTGGGTCCTTTTTAGGGCAATTCCAGGTCTGATTTCTCCAAGGAGAGATCAAGGAATCAAGCCCAAGGATTATCCAAGCAATTAGAAAGAAGAATCAAGTGATTTGGTTGAGAAATGAGCAAGTTATACTCACTTTAGTGCAAGAGTATGAATCTGTCCGAAAATGCAGATTTGCAACTGATTTGAGAGTGAATTTGTGAAGATTAGAGAGTTGTGAAAGTGTAAAAAGGGTTAGAGAAGGTGTGTATTTATAGTGGAAGAGATTAGAGGTGATTGGAGGTGTTTAGAGGTGGATTAAAGGGGATTGGGTGAGGTTAGGACTTAGGATTTCGTGCTCAACAGCTGAGAAAACACAATCTGTCGAAACAAGGGCCTCGCGTGACGCTAGGAGGCTTGGCGTCACGCGGCGCCTCACTTCTGATAAGTTTCATTTTGTTGCACATTGGCCCCTGAAGTTTATGTTTGATCCTTTTAGGTGCATTTTTGATAGTTTAGGGACTTGTTTGGACATTAAAGCATAGTTTAAGGCATAATCAAGTATGAGGAACATATTCAAAGTATAACTAAGCGTATGAAGGTCGTATTCAAGTATCGTTTATGATCGAAACACGTTTTATGCATAAGTTTCGTGTATTTACAAGTTTAGCACATAGTTTCCAAGAATTACGAATAAGTCTCAATTGTTCCATGAAATTGAATGTATGGGCATATATAAAGTATGTATAACATGTAATTAACAAAATACGAGTTTTATTCATGATCCAAGTCTCGGATTTTACAATGGTTACAATGAAAGGACGATTACAAGAACACAAGGTTTCCAAAAATAGAGACATGAACAAGACTTGCTATAAAAGGACAGTACAAATAAGTGGGGCGTTACAGTCTCCCCTCCTTTAGGAAATTTCATCCCGAAATTTATTCAAGAGGAAGACCTTGGAGAAAAGCATTTTGGCTAAAAGAATCGAGACTTGGGAGTTTTGAAACGTTTAGAAAAGTACAAAATTTTGAAGAACGGTAGGATAGGAATTTGTTTGACTAAAATGAGTTGAGGCGTTTAAGCTTAGGTAAAACGTGCATGTGTGCGCATAGGCAAAGGAGTTTAAATAAGTTTGAATGACCCAGAATGGAGAGGTATCTTTAAAATATGATATCCAAGAAGTATAACTTTCGTATAATGCGGTTAGTATTTTGATGAAAAGTGTGGTAGTTTGCATGGAGAGTTTAAAGGATAGTATAAAAATCACACCTTCGTAAAAATTATTTATTGAGAGTAGCGAAAAGGTTTGGTACTTTGAATAAAGCGTTAAAGGTATACTAGGTACATTTACACCAAAAATAAAGAATAGGAAGACGGTTTTAAAGGTAATGAGATAAGTTAGGATTTGAATGATTAGACAAACTTGATTGTAAACGAGGTTCGCATGTAGGAAAGGATAATGGAGAATGATACGAGTATAGAAGTGAGCGGTTGACTCTTAAAGAATGCAAGCATAAGAATAGCGTAAGTGTTGGATAGATGAACGTAGTGTGTTAAGGATGAAGTCTCGTCGTGGATAATCAGACACGATGCGTTTGTGAGTTGTCTAAAGTTGTATTAGGTCTGAATAGGTCTGTAAAACACTGAATTTCTCATGGCACGTTTTACGAAAGTTTGGTAACATGGTGAAAACACTTATATATAGGAAGTACCAGCGGCGTATCCACCATGTTTTGACCACATTACGTTCGTTCCGTATTCGGTGCCCTGTTACGTTCCGTGCCTTACCATACACAGTAGTACACTCTATGGTTCTCATACGCCTATCACTATAATCCCGTGTGCACCCGTGATTATATTGATCGTCGCATGATCCGCATAGCTTGTACTAGTTGTGTATGAATTTGGGTAGGTACACAAAAATAAGAATGCGTGCGTATAAGAATAAAGTATGTAAGCAAGTCCATGCTTAAGTATGTATGGGACCCACGCAAGTGAATCACTCGGACTACGCTCGCGTGTAGGTACGAATGTATGAGTATGAATGAAAGTATGAGCATAAGCTTAAGTACGAATACGCATGTATGTATGAGCATAAACATGAAACGTACAAGTAGTATGTGTATAAGTACAAGCACAAAACGTATAAGTAGTATGTGTATAAGCATAAAACGCATGAGTATAAGTAAAAGTATGAAACGTACGAGTATAAATATGAATACGATTATAAGTATAAACATAAAATGTATTGTTATGAATATGAGTGTGAGTGTGAGTGTGAGTACGAATACTAACGATTGTGTATATAGTATTAATTTAAACATAACAAAGTTAAGCAAGTAAAAGTGCTCAAGAGGTTGAGCATGTAAGTACGAACGATTTAAATGAAATTGTCGCGAATGCCACGACTAAAACGAGTATGATGATATGCATGTATAGTTGTTTAAACGAAACGTTGAGTTCATCGAATCAAAATTAGATTGAGCTTGGTTTGAAAGGTAGAATATAGTTTGCATATGTAAAAGGGTATAAAGTAATCATTGGTTAAGCATAATGCATTTTGTAATGAATGGAAATGCTACTTTGGTTTTAAAAGAGTTTACGTAATCCGAAGATGGTCGGTCTCCAAGAAGTCTTCTTGCCCACGTGTTTTGTGAATTTGGTGTAGGAAAAGGGTTTTCAATCGAAAGTAAGTTCATTTTATTAAACAAGAAATTATGAATATAGGAGGTTCTTGTGAAAACGAGGATCCTTAGAAAAGAATTTTAGCAAAAGGACTTAGTGATTGTTAAAAGTTCTAACAAATGGTTCGTTGAGGTAAAAAAAAAAAGTCTTTGGTAAAACGATCATCTAACATTCATAAGATCTTATAGGTGTAAAAGAAAGGTTGGTTTGATCCTCCGATTGAGAATGAAAGTCTTTAGTTTGGTGATTTATATCATGAGTGCGTTTTAGTGTTTAAGCCGAATATGAAGTTCATGGGCAAGAGATTCCTTGGACCGATTAAACTGATAGGTAGCATTTCGTAAGATTTGGAAATTTGTGTAGTAAAACGTCTAAGATATGATTAAGAATCTCGTGTATATGAGTTGAAAATATATTGTAGGATAGAAAGTACGCTTGATAAAACAATGTATTTTGAAATCGTATACGTATGTATTTTGAATAATGATAAATAATTTAGGTATGATCGAGTTTGCATAATAAGATATTTTGAAGAGACGTTTTGGTAACGATCACCTAGGTAAGGGAATCACCCCTAACTCGTTGGTGAGGCCGTTTCAAGAAAAGGGGAGTGGAGTTAATCGTCAAGGTAAGGAAGTCACTCCTATCTCAATGATATGTCTCCACTTGTCGTTATAAGGAAAAATGAATTTAAATTATATGAAATCATGCATATGTATAAATGTATGGAAAGATTCAATATGATGTGTGTGTGAGAAGAAAATACCGAAAGAAATTTCAAATTTGAAAGATTGCATCGTATAAAATAAATAGTAGAACACATGTTTGATTAAAATTTGGGATGGTTCCAAAACGGAACTTTGACTAACCAAAGTGGTCGAAAAATCTTTCGAGTTTGAGGAGCATGCTTTGGCCTAATAGGTGAAATACTCTCGCCGACAAGTCGGTTAACGGTATTTACCCTTCCGGTTACTACATGTCCCCAAATCAATTGAAATTTCGAGACTTGGCGGGATTAATGAAAATCAAGGAGTGGAACTAGTCGACAAGGTGCGGGTTTCACCCCTAACTTGACGATTTAGTATCCTAAGTGTGGTTGGTACGCGTCGGGTCAAAATTTAATTTCAACACTTTGACGAGGGTCCACTAGAATTCAAAATTTGAATTTCTCCATCAAGGTGAGGATTTCACTCCTAACTTGGTGGTGAATTTCGTGTAAGAAAAGAAAAGTAGAAGGATCGAGAGTCATTCACCAAATTGTGGGTTTCACGCCTATTTTGGTGAAGTCGTCTCGTTTGTTTATTACGAGTGGCTTTGAGGTTAGTATAAATGAGTAAAAGACGTATGCTCAAAATAGCAATAACAAGTATAAGCATAATAAGTATTGCAAGAAGTAATACGAAAAAGGCATTTCAAGGATAGCACATAAGGATGGAATAATGCAACAAGTATTAACAAACAAAGCAAGCATTAACACAAGAGTGGCATATATGTTTAAAAGGCTAAAAGCAAGTAAATAAAGAGTAAATAATGTATCATGCAAGTGGTTCAAGCAAAAACATAAGAATAAGGCTCTAGAACTATAGACTAGGTTAAAGCATTCCTACTTTTCCTAATTCCCTATAGTTATGGCTCTGATACCAATCTGTCACACCCCAACCAATGGCGGAAACATCGGGATGAGACGAAGTGTGAAGATTGCTAGAGACATCATAACGCTATTTGTGACAATATTTAATAAATTGATTTCATTTCATAGAGTAAATTGTCAACATTACAAGAAATTCAAATACAACAAGTTCAAAGGAAATACATGATAACATAATCAAAATTGATACAACATATTAAACCTAAACGTCTATATGTGTATCTAGGCATCACCACTACTTCTTTTCATAGCATCGTCATCATCAACCTGTAACATGTTTAAAATAAAGTTCAATGCAAAAGCAAAGGCGAGTATACAAGTTTGGTACATACGTATCAAAAGATAAGTTTAAACAATTCCTCATAGCAAGCGTGTGATTCAAGATAAACAATAAATTTGGCATGTGTCTAGCATATCAACCCAAATGAGACGCAAGATGCTCATGACATAACCACAAGTCTACGGGCGGGTCGTCAATCCTATAGCGCTACATATGTCACGGTTAGGCTCGTACGAAGTTAATGATAAGTTCAACACATAAAGTTTCACCCAAGTTTAAAGTATCAAGCAATCACGTATACGAGCATGTTATAGGAATGTTCATGTGTTTAAGCAAAATGTTCATGTGTAAGTTTTTGATAAGTAAACATGTTACACCCCAAAAGTGGTAAAAGTAAAAAGGGGAATACGAGTATACTCACAAAGTTTGCATACGCTTTCCGATTATCCAATTGTTTGACGAGTAGAGATTTAGAGTCCGAATGTATAAGGGCTAAAGTTCAAGTATGCTTGGAGTCGAGATTCGGAATAAAACAACATGAAAGTATTATATCAACATAATCATCTCCAACACATAACACTTGTATGACACTTGGTAACCACGAGGGTTATAATGATTTCATGAGTTCAATACCCATAAGAATCATAACAAGGTTTAGGTCTTTATATGATGTTCTACTACTTTGACAATTGAACATGAATTCAACATCAAGGGTTCGAATGTACATAAATATTATTTAGGTAGTATAGTATATAGTATTAGTCCAAATGTTCAAGTATTTCAAGCATGAGGTAGAAGATTACATCTTCATTTAGGTACCTCAAAATGTTTCATAGAAGTCATGTAGGAGGTAGGAAGAACAAGCTTCCATTTAGGCACCTCGTATATGTTCACCACTTCACTTGATGTAGAAACAATCAAGGAGGGTCACGAACTAGGATTAGTATAATGATATAAACAACCTAACTAGAGAGAAATCATCAAATCATGTGAGGATTTTATGTTGGAACAACCCAAGTTGTTCCATAATCACTCATTCATCAAGGTCTAGGCTTGACATGACTTGTGGGTTAAATACCCTAACAAAACAGAAAGTTCATGAGGTTTAATCCTCTGATTTAAGTGTCTCAACCTTGTTTTTAAGCTTAACCAACCATGAGATAGGTTGTAAGCATTAGGACATAGGTTTGAGTGTGTTAGACACAAGGATGATAAGTATAAAAAGTTTTTGAATAACATCAAACAAAACAGAAAGTTTTGGGTCCTTTTTAGGGCAATTCCAGGTCTGATTTCTCCAAGGAGAGATCAAGGAATCAAGCCCAAGGATTATCCAAGCAATTAGAAAGAAGAATCAAGTGATTTGGTTGAGAAATGAGCAAGTTATACTCACTTTAGTGCAAGAGTATGAATCTGTCCGAAAATGCAGATTTGCAACTGATTTGAGAGTGAATTTGTGAAGATTAGAGAGTTGTGAAAGTGTAAAAAGGGTTAGAGAAGGTGTGTATTTATAGTGGAAGAGATTAGAGGTGATTGGAGGTGTTTAGAGGTGGATTAAAGGGGATTGGGTGAGGTTAGGACTTAGGATTTCGTGCTCAACAGCTGAGAAAACACAATCTGTCGAAACAAGGGCCTCGCGTGACGCTAGGAGGCTTGGCGTCACGCGGCGCCTCACTTCTGATAAGTTTCATTTTGTTGCACATTGGCCCCTGAAGTTTATGTTTGATCCTTTTAGGTGCATTTTTGATAGTTTAGGGACTTGTTTGGACATTAAAGCATAGTTTAAGGCATAATCAAGTATGAGGAACATATTCAAAGTATAACTAAGCGTATGAAGGTCGTATTCAAGTATCGTTTATGATCGAAACACGTTTTATGCATAAGTTTCGTGTATTTACAAGTTTAGCACATAGTTTCCAAGAATTACGAATAAGTCTCAATTGTTCCATGAAATTGAATGTATGGGCATATATAAAGTATGTATAACATGTAATTAACAAAATACGAGTTTTATTCATGATCCAAGTCTCGGATTTTACAATGGTTACAATGAAAGGACGATTACAAGAACACAAGGTTTCCAAAAATAGAGACATGAACAAGACTTGCTATAAAAGGACAGTACAAATAAGCGGGGCGTTACAGCATGTATCTGAGTTATCCACTCACTGTGCTAACTGTGCTTTGTGCATCAAGTTTGTCACTAAAGGTTGTGTGTAATAAATGGAGTGACAGTATGAATGTGATGCATGTGTATGTATGTAACAGAATTCAGAAAGCAGTTTAATCAACAGTTGTAATTAAGCACAGTCATTAAGCATAAATCAATATTAATTAAACGTACGGATGCATGCAAATTTGACAGTTGTCACATAACCATTACAAGTGCCTATCTTAACACAAGAATACCCAAACATTTGATTAGTTTGGTGTCTTGGTTTGGTTTTGGTGAATTAGCCCAAACGGATCAAACAAATGCGTGAACATGAACTAGAAGTAAAAGACATGAATGTAAAAGCATAATGTAAATGTTAGAAGTTAGGTATGACATGAATGTAAATTGTTAGAAGTTAGACAAGACATGAATGTAAATTGTTAGTAATTAGTGTATTAGTTTAGTCATATAATAAACAGTTAGACAATGTTAGGTTAGGCATTATAATAATTGATCATTGTTAGTAATGTAAGATGGAAATAACACAATTAAAGGTTAAAAGAAAACATGTAAAAGAAAATCCAAGATTGGTCCTTATTTTGGTAATACACCATCTTTGTTTACCATGGCAAACATTTGGTGACATTCCATAAAGATTTCTCCAAGATAGGGAAATATGAGAACACAAAGAAAAACAAGAAGAAGAGAAGAAAGTGAAAGAAGATGTAACTCATTTTCAAGAGAGAAGAATTATTTGAGAAATGACAAAGAAAAGTAATGGGATGAAGTGAGTATTTATAGGGAAGAGATTAGGATTAGAGGTAGTGAAAAAAATATGGAAAGTTGAAAATTGACGCATTAATTTTTTTTTTTTTTTGGGCCCTAATGTCATGGGTTTGTTTATTTTATGCATTTCACTTTTATTATTTGTATAAATTTGAGTTTCTAACAAAATTTATGAATATAGTATGACCAATAGTTGATTGATTGTGTCTCGAATATCGAATTTACACAACATAAGTCGGTTTTGAATGATTTAAACGTGTCCTGGTGATTATATGAATAACACCTATGTTTGATTGAACAATTATTGAGAGAGAAAAAAAAAATAAAATGAATTCCATTATCTAGGATTACAATGGTTGAATACGAAAAACACGGAAACGAATAATACAATGATTGTGGAATGTTACAGAACGGTGGTGGTAGGTGTTCAATGGTAGAGGAAAGGAGATGGTGGTGGGTGTTCAGTGGTGGTGGAGGTGAGATGGCGGTGGTGGTGCTATAGTGGTGGTAGTTTAAGCAAGAAGAAGAAGTGGTGGTGGGTGGGACCCACAATTTATTTTTGTGTTTCTTAACAAGTAAGGGTATTTTGATCATTTAACAAGATTTAACTAGAAAACTTAACATAGATTAGTGATAAGGACCACACCACACGAGTGTAAAAATTACAACCATTAAGATCAATTATGTAATTATTGAAGTCTCGAGACTAACTCTGCAAAAATGACTAACGAGAAGGACCAACCAGACATTTAAGTCAAAATAATATCATAAAAAATATACTCAAAGAAAAAGTTGACTTCCTATATACCATTAACAGACAAGGATCAATAGAAAATACAATTTAAAATTAAAATTTTCAAAAAGGTAAACATGTCATTATGTATGGGATTCGAATTTATTATTCAAGTTGTTTAGTTGTTTGACTTGTCCTTAAAAGTATCCAAGCATGACGAATGAGTTAAACTCACAATTTCTACCATTTGCTAGCAATTAAGCATCAACAACCGGTAACACCGCCTCACACTAACATCTTTGAATCCCACTATGCAAATAGTTGCACCAATATCTTCATTAAAAGTAACCAAATAGAGTTTTTGTACCAACTAAATTAACCAAAAAAACGGTTCTCCTCGTCTTATGGACAACCTGACGGTGCTTGATGAAATTCTTCCACGATGCTTTTTGCTTGACGCTGTCGTGGAGACTAGAGAGCCACAACGTGGCGTTTAGGAAATGAAGAGAAGCTACTAAAGTATGTATATTGGTTGAATGCTATAGAGATCGAAAGTCCGTCAGCAGATTATAAGGAGTATTCGACGAATGATCTTGTGATAATGGATTGCGAACTTGTGGTTGATGTTAGTGGAGCTTTTTCTTTTATACGTTCAAGATTAAGCAAGGAGGTGTGACAACGAAGAAATGGAATGGGTAGTTCGTAGTTGGGTTCAGGGGCGGACGCACATAGAGTGGGTCGGGGTCTCCGGACCCCAATGTTTTTAAAAAAATTAGTAGATTCGGTATGTTAAATTGTAAAAGGACCATATAAATACAATTAGGTAGACACCATAGAATGAAAAGGAGAGTTGGTTTAGTGGTAAATCCCCCTCTTTACCAACAAGAGGTTTTGGGTGCAATTAGGGGTGCAAACGAGCCGAGCTACTCGAGCTCGGCTCGAAAAAAAGCTCGAACGAGCCGAGCTTAAACGAGCTCGAGCCCAAGCCTAAAAAACAAGCTCGTTTAGTAAACGAGCCCGAGCTTCACTTATCGAACTCGAGCCGGCTCACGAGCCTAAACGAGCTTTCTGTTTATATATTTTTTATTAATATATTAAACATATATTTATATAATAATAATTACCATTTATATAAATATAAAAAAATAACTTAATTATATGTATAATAATAATTATAATTAATATAAATTAATTAATAAATACTAAACGAGTCGAGCTCGAGCCGAGCTTGAGCTTGAAAATTTACCTTCGAGCCGAGCTCGAGCTCGAGCTTTCATATGTTAAACGAGCTCGAGCTCGAGCCTGGTCGAGCTCGAGCTCGAGCCTGGTCGAGCTCGGGCTCGGCTCGGCTCGTGTGCACCCCTAGGTGCAATCCTTGTATAGCCCCTTTTTCCTGTTTTTTTTTTAAATCTAGTTCAAACCTCGCTTTGACCAGACCCAAACGAGGACCGACCCGAAAAGTTTAACGCTTTGTTATAAAAATTTTGAACACCGAAAAAAATGGACCCTATTGGAAAAAATATGGGTCCGCCACTTGTTGGGTTTACTCTTTTTTTTATACAAGATTTTAACATTTTTTGAATGACAGTAAAAAAGACTAAAGGACTGATTGTTTAGCTGTTAATAGACACTTAGTTCAGCAAATGTCTGTCTGATTCAGACATTTGTCTTTGAATGGTTAAGCATTATACTGAGTCTGTATAGTTAAGACATATTATCTAAATTGGTCAGACATTTGCCTCTAAACGGTTAAGCATTAGACTCCTCTTACTGGTTTAGCACTTTATGGTTCAGACCTCTTATTGGTTCAACACTTTATGGTTCAAACCTCTTACCAGTTCAACACTTACCCATTCAGAAGTTGTCAAACATCCCCTAAATGTGTTACTACCGGGTAAATAGTACCTAACTTTACTAAAGAAACAAAAAAAGGAATCGGTTTAGATCGATTTGGGAGCAGATTGAGTGATAAAACCAACAGATCAGATCGGATTTGAACCAGCCAAACCGGTATGGATTGAAACCAGTTTCAACGTATATATTCTCAAACTGATTTAAGACCAACAGATCAGATAAGGTGCGGGTTTCACCAGAACCGGTTTACCAACATATCAAACCTTGTGGACATGTTCAGAGCATGACATCTCTAGACCTTACTAACAATACGCGTCTGAATTTGACAATCATTTTTGTATAAATTACCAACAATTTAGTTTTCAACACAACAGAAAAAAGGCATGCATTCGACAATAACTAATCTCCTAAACAAGGGCCTGAATTCGACAAAAAGAAACATAATAATTAATAACTAATAAGGGCCTGAATTAATGAATTCGACCAAAAACAAAACATAACAACTGAAGTACTGAACAAGGGCCGATTGCTGATTTGATGTTTACATGAATATGTGATCCGTGATTGTGAGACTGAGTTCGTCGAACAGACTCTATGCGTGGTGGCCTGTGGTTGCGTGCAAGACTGAAATCGAAGAACAAAAGAGTGCAGACTCTGTGGCTTATGTGCGTGCAGACTCTGTGAGTTCTTCGTCGAACCAGGTCTGTCTCCTACTCTCCTACCATACGACGTTTCAATATCCACAAGGTCCTAGTTGCCGCCCAACATGGACTAATTGATTTTTTAAATCATTTGGGCATTGGGCTCACTGGCCTAATCCCAATGGGCTAACTAATCTAAACCATATGATTTTTTTTTGGTAAGTGGGTCTATGTTATGTTAGTATTTGTTTGGCTATACCCTATTAATTTTTTTACATATATAATATCGGATCTTTTTTTTAATTACGTGCCCTGCGAAATCACGGGCCCTGGCCGGTGGTCCTCCCAGTCCCCGCCCATCTCCAGGGCCGGCCTGACGGGTGGTCCGTAGGACAACCCTTAACTGGTATAAATGATATTAAAATCCTACATTTAATCGGGTAATTGTCTAGAATTAGATAACTACAGTTGTTTGTGTTTCAGGTACAAATGGAGCTTAAAATGGAAGAAATACGGTGCATAAATAAAATCAATTATTGGAATTGAAGAATTAAGATGATGACATGATAGAGGATGAAATTACGAGAACGTGGGCGAAAACGGTGAAGAAAACGGAGTTGAAACGAGAAAGTTATGATAAAAACAAGTTTTGACTTAATTCAACACTTACGCATCGTATCACATGTATTGCTACGATGCGTAGGAGTGTTATGAAGAATTTCATCAGTAGAGGCCATACGCATCGTAGCAGATTATGTGCTACGATGCGCAGGAGTTGTCGGCGCCGCCTCGTGGAGCAGTTGATTGGAGTAGTTACGGGGTGGGCTTACGATGCGCAGCACTTATATGTCTACGATGCGCAGGGCTTTGTGTCGGCAGAATATTTTAATGAAACGTGTGCTTGCGCATCGTAGCCCTTATATTGCTACGATGCGCAGGGGATGCCCAGAACCAAAAATTCTTCCTATAAATACCCATGCAAGCCTAGTCGTAAAGGAGACCTTCACACACCATTCTTGTTACGAAATATCAGTTCCAAGCCTGTTCTAAGGCGAGTTTAAGCAACCGGAAGTGCCGGTGAAGTCCCTCGGAGCTCTCGAGACGTCTAGAGGCCGTCGGTTCTAATCCTAATCGACCCGAGTTGGTTAATACTCATTCTAGTAAGTCTTGTACTATGTTTTCAGTAATGTTAATGCTTTGTTCAAGTGTGTTATTGTATAATATGTGTAGCTAAACGTTATAATGATCATCCTAGATTGAAAGTTTGTTTGAGACATTCATGTTATTGTTCTTATTTCTAGAATAATAAACTTATACTTGTGATTTGTTTATTATGGTGTGTTGATATTTGTTTGTAAATTGTTACTTTGTATTTCAATCATAATCTAAATCATACGTTCTTGGTGTTAATAACAATCGAGATATCATGGGCAGGTTAAGGGTTGAATGATAATTAATTGATCATCGGGTAACAACCTCATATATGAGTACTTAGTTCCCTTTTATCATAAACAAAGTAATAGGTCATCGGGTAACAACCTTGTGTTCTAAAAATCCAAGTACTTAGTTCCCTTTTATCACAAACAGATAACTACACATGAACCATGTCTATGTGGTTCTTTCTAGTTGAACTTAAACATGAATGTCAATTAAAACCGGAAGTCTAGGATGGTCATTTATTTCTAGTGAACACTTTGGGTGATGATTCTTGTATTTCACTTTTAATTTAGTATTGTTTGTTTGAGAATTAGTTTGTTTAATATATATATACAATTTGTGTGACAGACAAATCCTGGTGATAACCGGAGACGTATTTATGTTAAATCTAATTATGCTTTTGCTGATTAAATAATTATTTATGCTTGCGGTTAATATCTATTTGATCAATTGGTATTATACTAGGATCTTGTATAAGTAATTGGTTTATGTGACAGATTCACCATTTAATCAGTGGCATCCAAATAAACAATAATTAGATTATTAAGTGTGTACAGAATCTGAATCCCGGAGTGGTCACGTTCCTATCATTGTTTTCTTATTTTCACAATATTTATTTATAAAAAAATTACAAAAATATATAAACTATCAAATTTCATAAAGTAAGTTTAGAACAGTTAAACGGTATTACACTGACCACATGCTCCTCGTGGATACGATACCTGACTTACCCTGTCTATAGGTAATTTTAGGTTTTTGCATAGACCCGACGACAGTCTATCACGGCCCTGATCTGGAGCATGACAACTCTGGGTCTAACCAGCCTCATCAACACGTTTGGAGGTGATAGCTCCGGACCTTACCAGCTTCGAGCCTCGATCCCAGAATAAGCATTTAGTGCTATTAACCTTGCGAGCTCCAAGCCTTCATATATAATCCCAAGAATACATTTTTCAAGAAACCTAGCAGCAAAACATTTCAGAAACTAGAAACTATGTATATACGATGTCATGCTACACACGAAACAACATTGTACCTAGATTATATACATTAGATCAATCTCAAAATTCCCATCCATCTCAAACTCATCATCATCGGCCCATTAATATTGCACGCCATCGTCGTGTGCTTGTTCCAAGTGGATAAAGTCTCGTAAATTCCTCAAGCTAGAGGTGGGGTTGTACTCAACTGATACTACCACACATGGAAAGTATAGATCCAAATTTCTCAGCATCATACTTGAGATGCACATCGTCGGATGATTCAGAAAACTCGACACTAAATGGAGGTGATAATTTGCGCCCTATCGCTTGAACACGAGCCACACTGTAAACACGAGTAACTTTACGAACTGCTCTGCAAGAATTTATGCTTTATTAGGAATATTTTACTCACCATACATAATATTTGTCATCACATCCTTTAGCAACCCGGCCCAACAACTCAATTTGCAGATAGCCACCAATACATACTACGGGCGCAGGCAAGTTCAACGTTTGTAAGCAATTTTCCTGTTGCCATGAAGTTTTTGATGAAATACATTACCCAAAGATACATGAGTGCAACAGTGAACACTAAACGGGTTAGATGAGTGACATGTTAAAATGGGTTCAGGTCGAAACAAATGCTATAATGCTCAAAAAATGATTTTTACATGTATCAGTTTATTTCTCGAGAGTAATAATAAATGAAACACGAACACACCTGTGCCACAGGGAACATTGGTGACGTATATGTCCAGATAAACTTGTCATCTGCACATTCTTGTGCCTTAATGAAATCAAAATTTAAGTCTTTCCAAGGTTTTGGATGACCCATTTGGAATCGCACAAATCTAGATGAGTATATCGGGTAACCAGACCACCCTGTATATATATATATATATGAATGTCAGTTAGATGGGTATGGACATAACGTAAAAAAGATGGCAAGGAAAAAACAAACCTTGCCGTAGATGCAATTTAATTTCTGTTATAACACAAAAATTAGCACATAAATTATATATGAGTGTCTCAGGTGTTTCTGGATCATCACTTCCTTTACTTGACCAATAAAAACCCCGACGTAAAGTATTCCAGATGCTTTGTGCAGCGTTGTCATTGGTACTCGAGGCACTCACGGGATTAGCAATGCAATTAGTCAGTGGAAAAGCTGTGATGGCCCGCAAAAGAGAAGCATAAGCTCGGTGATCACTCTTGCCCGAGTTGTCATGACTCGGTTCAACTACACGAGTAATTGTAGCAAGCTGAGGAAATGTTCTCATACAGAGCTGCTTGCAAAGTCCATTAGAGACCACTGCAGCCAACACATACATGCATAAACAATACATGATTAATGGTATGAATATAGAAAGTGTAATGCACACCAATATGCTGCCAGTGTTGAGAAACAGCAGATGCACGAAGGAGGTCCGCTGAATCATCAAGACACGTAAGTATTTTGAGTGCCACGTCAGGTTCAAGACATTCCAAGAAATCAACATGAGTTCCCATATAGATCTAACAAAAACCTACATGTAATGAAATCAGCAGTATAGCTTGATCAAAGTACCTAACATCATAACATATCGTTTTCGTTTGAGCTTTTCAACTCTGATTGAACAAATATGAGCATCAATTGAGCAATGGGTTTGAGTATTTGAACAAACTAGACCATCGAGTGAACAAATCTGACTAGAGATGATAAAAGTATCTTATCTTATACTTAGGTGTTTAAAAGTTAAGTTAAAATATTATCTATAGATATCTTTTTAGTATTTTTTTTTCAATAACAAACGCCTCGCATACGCCTCAGCTTTTGGGATCAGTCATCCAAAAATGTATGTATTCCTTTAAACAGGCATTTAATCAAACACTTAGGGGACAAACTTTAGTGTTCACTATCAAATGTTCAACATCTCAATTTGGTTAATTTTAATACAGATTTTTAAGATTAAATGTTCAAAATTGACGTTATATCTGGTAATAATCGACCGATTCACATTAACTTCCATTCTAATTCTGATTCAACATCAAAACTCTCGACGGCATTAGCATGAAACTACAGTAAATTCGACAGGTGGATTGAAGAAATAAAGTAAATTACATGGAAAAAAACATACCCTTTGCACCGTTGGAGGTGTGTTTTACTATACTTTGCAGAGGATTTTCAGGGACGAAACACTAAAAGAGAGAAAAACGAATACATGTTCGATTTTTTTTTTTTTTTTTTTGCCAACCTCAAATAATCTCACAGGTAAACTCATCTAGCTCGGGGTCATGTCCATTAGGGAGGGCAGACCAATTTACCACTAGACTAAGTTCTCAGGACAAATTATTTTCTTTTCAATGAAATATATCTAACTGAATAGATACACGTACTGAAGTTTTTTGGGCGGACTCTTGTAATGGCAATGGTAGGTACATTGAAAAAACCATAAAAAACGAATATCAATACCCATGTTGTTTTGACAGTACTGGTTCAGTTCGTCAGGGTAAAAAACAAAAACAAAAAAATCGACTATATTGGATACGTTCCCTTTAGTCTGGTATCGGTTTGTCACGATAAAGAACAAAAAATCAACTATATTGGATTTGTTCGCTTTTGACTTAAAGGTTTTAGCGAAACGTTGATAATAATTCAATTTAGTTAATTCTTTTAAGTTTTAACAATTAAAATGATGGAAATCAATTTCTGTTGCAAATTAAAGAGCACCTGAGATTTGAGATTGAGAATATATGGAGAATTAGGAGGCCACGTGGGTTGTAATGTTGACATTAGTTAAACTTGATATTAAGTGGGCTCATGATAATTCAAGTGGGCTAAATAAACTTAATTGGGTTTAGCTAAACTTGGGTTGGCCATCGAAAGAAGCAGCCCACGAAAGGAGATTACCGCAATTTAAAGATCATCTTTCTACATCAATCATATATTAATAAGGACTAGTAGGGTGCCCGCGCGATGCGGCGGGGGCGACACTTTGGATTGCGGCACTCGTTGCTGGTAGTTTTCTTATTTGTATATGATAACATTATTGTGGTGGATATATGTCATAAGTGTTACACATGAGAGCCTAACACCTATAATGTCTTGCAATGTTCGATCAACTGCCTCTATCGCCTAACGTTTCGCCATCGATGCCTCATCCCATATAATTAACTTGGATGACCTAATTAGTTGACTTATAATTCCAAAAATTTTGGGACATAATTTACTATTTATCTACTAAATATCGTAAATTAGTATTAAATAAATATCGTAAATTAGTATTAAATAATTCCTAAAATTTTGGGATATAGTTTACTATCTATCTACTAATATCGTAAATTAGTATTAAATAATTCCTAAAATTTTGGAACATAGTTTATCTTCTATCTACTAAATATCAAAGTTTTGTTTTGTTATAAAAATTAATAATAAATAAAGTATAGAAAAACTGTTTTAAACATGTAAAGATTCGTTTGTTAATAAAAAATACTAAACAAATGACAAAAGTATATAAGTTCAATCGAGATGTAAATTATAAGTGCAATAAAATAACACAAAACATAAACTTCAAATATAAAATAAACTTTATTATTCATGGGATAGTCTAGATCAAACAAAAACAACTGAAAATGAAAAAAAAAACATAAAAACACTTGATATATTTCATCTAATTTCTCTTCTTTTTTGATCCGTTTTTCTTGTTTGTGCTCGAATCAGCAGTATCATCTAATTCATCTTCTTTCTCATCGTCCTCAGAATCATCTAAATTTATAACCTCGACCCATTTCCATTCAGAGAGTCTCTTAGATATTTTCTTTTGATTCTCATACTTCCGATCCTTAAAAAACAAAAATTTAATAAAAAAGTTAAAAAATGATTAAATAAATTTTATAAAAAAACAAATATTGAATAAAAAAATTTAAAAAAGATTAAATAAATTTTAAAATTACCTCTTTACTAAATTGACGTTGAAGATTAGACTTTTATGGACTGAACATTGCACCATAAGAAATAATTTCAACACTATTATCACAATCATCATACAATAAAACTCCAAATAATAACATAACGAACTTGTTAATATGAAAGATTATAAGCGAAAATATTACTTAGAAACTAACAAAAGCTTGTTCGACAACTGGGGTGTTTAAATTGCTGTGTTGAATCTGAAAAATCAAATAAGTTAGTATTCACATAAAAGTAAATAAAAGAAAACAATTATTCATTATTGCGATATAACAAAACTTATCATAGAACCGACCTTAGATTTTTCAATATCGCATGCTTGTTTTTTCGCATCAAGTGAATTCAGAACTGACCCCATATTTTAAATATGTTTAGCAATAGAAATGTAGAATTGTGAGTGTTTGCTATGTATTTATAGTAGTCTATTAGGGTTTAGTTTTAGATTGGTCATCCACTTATTTAGGAAGTTTGTTGTGAGTTTTAAGTTTTTAAAATAAGATGCACATATCCTGTTTAGTTTGTTGTAGCATGTTTAATAGGAAGTTTGTTGTGAGTTTTATCTATACTATATTAAACATGTCACAACAAACTGACTTTGTACAAGTAAAATTTGGGAATATTTTAGTTTATTAATGCCGTTCAAAACAAAAAACTTGGGTAAAAAACAAATGTTAATGCACGGTAGCTAGGTAATGGTCAAAGCTGGCTTGGGTAAAAAACAAATGTTGGCTTTAATCAATTGTACATTTACGCATCGGCTATTTGTATTTTATGAACGCACAGCGAAACTAAAAAGACAACTATCGAAACGTTTAAAAAATGTGCCGATCGTCATGGTACCTTCGGATTTTTTTAAAACATTACGGGTTGTAAGATATCGCAGGAATACATTAAAGAATTAAAGTGGGGGAAGTGTAACTAATTACCCATAATTATGTTAAATGTCAAGGATTTAAATGTAATAGATTGAGGGACTAAAAAATAATTATGGTTTAAAAGACCACTTTACCCTCATTCTAGGGGTTTATTTATAAATAATGGGGGAAGAAGTTCTTAACTTTTGGGAATCCTTCCCTCATGTATTATAATATAGTATAGATTAGGATCAAATACAAAGGCTCCTAATTGCAAAAAGGGTACAAAGGCTACTAAAAATACCCACTACAAAAAAAAAAAAAAAAAAAAAACTCTTAAACATCCACCACCACCCAAAAACCTAAACCTCCACCAAAAAAAAAATTGCCTAGGGGGTGGGGTTTAGGTTTTTGGGTGGGGGTGGGGGTTTAGTTTTTTTTAGATTTTTTTTTTTTGGGGGGGGGGGGGGATAGTTTTTTAGGTTTTTGTGTGTGGGGGGGGGGGGGGGTGAGGGGTGGGGGGGTTAGGTTTTCTGGGGGTTTTTTGGTGAGGTATAGTTTTTTTTTTTTTTTTTTTTTTTTTTTTGCGGGGGTGGGGTGTGGTTTAGGTTTTTGGGTGGTGGTGGGGTGTCACACCCCAACCGATGGCGGAATCATCGGGGCGCGGCACTGAGCGAAACAGATTGTCCAGAAGTTTCCATAACAACTATCATTACCATTCAATTTAAGTTAACATGTCCCATACCATGTCTCAAATAGCAAAACAAGTTATTACAGACAAAATCTAAACAAGTATTCTGTTCCGACAACTCAGATTTAAACATAACTAAATTATTCGTTGGTTTCTAGGACTCCAGTTCCTAGCTTCGATTTCATCACAGCCCGAGAAGCATATAAACAACCTAGGCACCTGTCACATACGTTAAAATAATGTCAATACATAAAATGTAAAGGTGAGCATACAAGTTTGATAATAGCATATAGAGTTCGAATTCGTTTACGCATAACCAGCACGTACACATAGTGAAACGAAGCACGTTAGTTATCGACATAGATCCATCGATACCAATGACTGCGGGTTGACTGCCCGAGGCAGTTCGCAATACACGATTACCACCGTAATCCATGCAAGTAAAAGATCCTTAACAACCCCCGTGGAAACGGGTGCTGAGTCCAAACTATAGTACTATCGTTGCTAAGGCAGGTAGACAGCATTCCATGTGTAAACATAACAAACAAGCATTCATAAGCCACGTATAACATGCGATAATGGTTAAGCGTTAAAGTAGCTTGAGTAGTGTGATAGTTGTAGTTTGAATAGTTGTAACGTATGTAACACCCAAAAGTGCTAAGGCAAAAAGGGTTCGAGTATACTCACAGCGATATGGATTGAAGGGAGCGCTTTACAGCGAGTACGATTAGCCTGAATAGATTTGATAACATAACGATAAGTGACGCGTAAAACAGTACAGGTGAAAGTGGGTAGGAGGACTGATCGTGCGGTTCAGTTGTCCGTGAATAGGAGTCATCCGTGCGCATGACCTATCCGTGCGGATGGTGATACGTGCGGATGGTGTCCCATCCGGATAGGTCATCCGTGCGTGTGACTGTCCGTGCGGGTAGCAACCCGTGCGGACGAGTCATACGTGCGGACGACTTACCCGTACGGTTAGATTGCTTGTGTGGATAAACGTTCAAGTGGATTGTTTCTTCCTAAGATGTGTTTGTGTATGATGGCTGGTGCTTTGGAGTTTTCGTTGTAGCATTTAGAAAACACCAAAGTGTTTCTACCTTTCAAGCCGGCCGCGCGGACGGTGGTCCGTGCGTATGGTAGTCCGTGCGGACAGCCTGTGCGCGCGGGCAGGGTCAATCCGTCCGGATAGCCCGTCCGTGCGCACGGCTTGACCGTGCGGGTGGGGTTTGCTCGATTTTCATTTTAAGGCCTTAGTATCTCATGATCCGATGAGTAATCCATTCAGAGGTCGTCCGTCCGGATTGCTCGTTCGTCGATACTCAAACCTCGCGTGGAAAGTGGGTCCCAAGGGTAGTCCGTGCGGGTGGCAACCCGTGCGTATGACCTGTGCGTACGGATGGTAACCCGTGCGCACAGCTTGTCCGTGCGGGTGGCTAGTCCGTGCGGTTAGATTGTCCGTGCGGACGACCGCTCTGGTTGTTCCGTTCGTCTACACTTGGTTTCTGTTGTCGTTTATCGAGACGTTCTGATTACGTGGCAACCACTTGGAGTTGTGTTCTCACTCGCGTGACTAGCCCGGTTAGGAATCACCCTAACTTGGCCTGCCGGCGACTCAGAACGGTCGTCCCGGTTAACCCCGAAATCAGTTGTCTAGGGTACAACTCCAGATCTGGAACTAGGGTATCACTATTGACGAGCAAAACACTAGGACTGATCGGATTTGTACCGGTTTTAAGGGTAAAAGAAGGAGAGAACTTAGGTTTATTTCTTTCAACTCTTTTATCCTTAGGAAAGTTTAGATCTAGGTGAAATTATTGTAAAAACTTGTAGAAATCGTTTAGATCTGAGATATTCTTGGTGGAATGAGGCCAAGCATGAAGTTCTTACGAACTTCATGATGACGTCACCCATGATTACCTCAAATCCGGATGATTTCATGGTTAGAATTGAAGATTCGAAAGATAGAAGTGTGTAGATTCGTGCAGTGATTAAAGATGTACAAGAATTAGTGCAAGATCTTACCTGGATTGAGAGAAATCTGGGAAAAAGGTGGAGAATGCGTGTGGTTCGGACGTCACTTGCCAAAAGTGGAAAAAGTGGATAGTGACCCGTGTATTTATAGGATGCCAAAAAGGGAAAGGAGGTGAGCCGTGCGCACGGCACGCACCCGGGCAGGTCATCCGCGCGGGCTGGCCATCCGTGCGGACTGGCAATCCGTGCGGATTGGCCATCCGTGCGGATGGGCCATCCGTGCGGATGCCACCGCCTTGGGCGAGCTCGGTGCGATGTTGATTCGGCTCGGATTTACGATCGGTTTGATAGGGTTTCCTAATTCAAATTACTTTCAGTCCCAACTACTTCTTATACGGTTCGATTCGGGATTCGAGTTCGGGTTCGATCATATTCGAGTTAGACTTCGAGTTCGATTGAGTTCGCTTGATTATCACCACACAACATAAAATAAACATGCACAAGTAACACGTAAGGCACACACACACGTATAGCTGACAAATAAAATACGAAATTCGAGTTTCGATCTGGTGTCGATTTGATTAGCTTGCTTGATTATCTTTATCGCATTGTTACTTCCTATCGTTCACAGTCGTAGATCGATCGAAATATGATTGGTGAGGTTTGATTATTGTAATGTACGACATTTACTCCACATAATCTAAATATAATAGAAACAATTCTACGCGTCACGTCGCGCGAATTCGGTCGTTGACTTTGACCTTGACTTTGACTTTCACTCGTGAAAACACGGGGTGTTACAGCCTCCCCTTGTTTAGGAAATTTCGTCCCGAAATTAAGCCGGAAGCTGTAACTAATTCGTGAATCACGTGTGGAGAATCGCCAAATTAGCCAGAATTTTACGGTTGAAATGGGCTGATTTAAAAGCTTACGAAGTCGTTTGAGAGGAACCTTTTTCAAATTATTTTGATTGCGCCGATCAAACAACAAGATTCGTACCAGATCTTATTGTATACAGATCTCAATTCGCATCAGATTCGATAAAGCTCTTCAAAATCTTTTTCTTTTTCTTTCAAAACCTTGATCATTGTGGGTTCTAATTTGAATTTGCTTTGATTGCGATCCGACTCGTACGACGTGCGGAATCCGTGAATGTACGTGATCGAACACACGATAGCGTACTAACGACGTGATTCTATTTATAAAAATTCAATCTTTATTAGTTTCGGCGGTTTCTGTTGGTTTCCATACATATTATCATATTTCAAATTCTCTGAAATCTCTCTCGAATACTCTCTTTTTAGTTGGACGTTGCTTCTTCGTTAAACAGCTGTGGATACTTTGCCTTCATGTCGCTTTCGAGTTCCCAAGTGAACTCCGCGCCTTGTTTGCCTTCCCACCGGACTTTCACAATGGGAATGCGTGAGCGCCTGAGTTCTTTGGTTTGGCGATCCATGATTTCGACAGGCTTTTCCACGAAGTGCAATGTTTCGTTCACTCGTAAATCATCTAGAGGAACATGTACGGCTGGTTCGTAGATGGTCTTTCGGAGGTTTGACACGTGGAAGATCGGATGGACATTGTTAAGTTCTTCCGGTAATTCGAGTCTGTAGGCGACTTTTCCGATCCTTTCCAGAATCTTAAAAGGTCCCACATACCGAGGCGCAAGTTTCCCCTTTTTGCCAAATCGGACTACACCCCTCCAAGGTGATACCTTTAGGAGTACGTAGTCACCAATGCCATACTCACGGTGCTTGCGCTTTTTATCGGCGAGAAGCTTCTGTCTATCTCGAGCCTTCGCTAGGTTGTCCCGAATTTGGAAGATTTTGTCTGTCGTTTCTTGTAGTAGTTCCGGACCGGTTAGTTGCGAGTGACCGATCTCGTGCCACACAATAGGCGATCGACATCTTCTTCCGTATAAGGCTTCGAAAGGAGCCATCTGGATGCTAGCCTGGTAGCTGTTGTTGTACGAGAATTCGACTAATGGAAGGTGTCTATCCCAATTACCACCAAAATCTAGAACACATGAGCGGAGCATGTCTTCAAGCGTACGAATCGTTCTCTCGCTCTGACCGTCGGTTTGCGGGTGGAACGCGGTACTTAGATTAAGCGTCGTACCTAGTGCCGTTTGAAACGTTCCCCACAGCCGCGAAGTGAATCGAGCATCACGGTCAGAGATGATGTCACGAGGCGTCCCATGTCGACAAATGATCTCGTCTGTGTAGATTCGGGCTAATCGTTCCACCTTGTAGTCCTCTCGTATTGGCAGAAAGTGGGCTGATTTGGTCAAACGGTCAATGATAACCCAAATGCTGTCGTGACCTGATGACGTGGTTGGAAGCTTGGTTACGAAATCCATAGCTATGCTCTCCCACTTCCACATGGGGATTGGAGGTTGTTCTAGCAAGCCAGAGGGTCGTTGATGTTCGGCCTTGACCCTAGCACAGGTTAGGCATCTGCCGACGTAGAGAGCGATATCCCGCTTCATACCGGGCCACCAGTACCTATAGCGAAGGTCATGGTACATTTTGTCAGCACCGGGATGAATAGAGTATCGGGATTTGTGGGCTTCGTCCATGATGATTTGTCGCAGGTTGGTTCGCTTGGGAATCCAGATTTTGTCTAGGAAATGGAATATCCCGTTTGATTTGCTCACAAGTTGGGCTCCGTCGTGGTAGATTCTCTCTTTCTTCAAGGTGCGCTCGTTGAAACATGCATGCTGGGCGTCGCGAATGAGAGCTTCGAGATTGTGCTGGGCTTGAACATTTCGAGTGCTAAGCAGATAACTCCGTCTGCTAAGTGCGTCGGCAACAACATTTGCTTTGCCTGGGTGATAACGAATCTCGCAGTCGTAATCGTTGAGAAGTTCTACCCATCGGCGTTGACGCATATTTAGTTCTCTCTGATTAAAGATGTGTTGTAGGCTCTTATGATCGGTGAAGATTGTACACTTGGTACCATACAGGTAGTGTCGCCAAATCTTTAACGCAAAGACAACTGCGCCTAGTTCGAGGTCGTGGGTTGTATAGTTCTTCTCGTGGATTTTGAGCTGACGGGATGCGTAAGCAATAACTTTGTCTCGTTGCATTAAGACACAACCGAGACCAACGTTAGAAGCATCACAGTAGACAATGAAATTATCGTTTCCGTCGGGTAGTGTGAGAACAGGGGCATTGCAAAGCATGTATTTGAGGGTTCGAAAGGCAGACTCTTGTTTGGTTCCCCAGAAAAAGGGCTGGTCTTTATGAGTGAGAGAAGTGAGCGGTACAGCAATCTTCGAGAATCCTTCGATGAATCGTCGATAATAGCCCGCCAGTCCGAGAAAGGAACGGACTTCGGTCGGGTTCTTAGGCGTAACCCAGCTCTTAACAGCTTCAATCTTCGCAGGATCGACGTGAATGCCCTGACTATTTACGATGTGACCCAGAAATTGAACCTCCCCCAGCCAAAATTCGCACTTGGAGAATTTGGCGTAGAGTTGGTTTCCCTGAAGTAACTCGAGAACCAAACGTAGATGCTGCGCGTGTTCGGATCTCGTTTTGGAATAGATCAAGACATCGTCGATGAACACGATGACGAAACGGTCAAGATACGGTTTACACACTCGATTCATCAGATCCATGAAAACTGCTGGTGCATTGGTCAGGCCAAAAGGCATGACAACGAATTCATAATGGCCGTAACGAGTGCGAAACGCTGTTTTGGGAATATCCTCCTCCTGTATACGTAGCTGATGATATCCGGAACGCAGGTCGATCTTCGAGAAGCACGTAGCGCCCTGTAGTTGATCAAACAAATCGTCGATTCGAGGCAGAGGATAGCGATTTTTGATAGTCAACTTATTCAATTCCCGGTAATCGATGCACATCCGGAACGTCCCATCCTTCTTTTTGACGAAAAGGACTGGTGCGCCCCACGGAGAGGTGCTCGGGCGAATAAAGCCTTTTTCAAGCAATTCCTGGAGTTGGGTGGAGAGTTCGCGCATTTCGGACGGCGCAAGTCGGTAGGGAGCTCTGGCAATAGGATTCGCTCCAGGAATAAGGTCAATGCGAAAATCGATATCACGTTTCGGAGGTAGTCCGGGAAGATCCTCGGGAAAGACTCGAGGAAATTCTCGAACCACTGGAACGTCCTTCACTTTCTTCTTCTCTTTCTTTTCCTTCTCCGCTGCTACGACATGAGCCAAGAAGGCCCTGTACTCCTTACGGAGATACTTGCTGGCTTATAGGCATGATATAAGTTTGAGACCCTTCGAAGTAGTATCTCCATAGACGCACAATGAATCCCCGTTGGCGAGGGAAAAACGAATCATTTTATCGAAGCACACAACTTCGGCATGGTTTTCGCGAAGAAAGTCCATGCCTACTATGACATCAAAGCTTCCTAGTTGCATTGGGATAAGATCGATTGAGAAGATGTGATTGTTGAGTTCGAGCGTGCAATCACGAATAACAGAGTTTACAACGACGGTTCTCCCGGTAGCGACTTCAACTTCGAATGCAGTGGAGAGTCGAGAGCGCTTACGACTAAGGAGTTTCTCAAATTCGAGTGACACAAAGCAATTATCGGCTCCAGTATCAAACAAACATGAAGCATAAATACCATTCACAAGGAACGTACCATTGACCACGTTGTTGTCGGCCTGGGCTTGACGCACGTTGAGATTGAAAGTTCTGGCACGTGCGGCCTGTTGCTGCTGCTGTTGCTGTTGCTGTGGTTGCTGCTGTTGCTGCTGGGGTTCTTGTTTCACCACCCTGTTCGGGCACATGTTGGCGAAATGGTTCGGGTCGCCACATGTGAAGCATGCTCTGGCTTTGACTGCGGGTGCCGGAGGCGCTTGTTGACCCTGTGGGGCAGCGAGTAGAGCTTGATTGGCAGGAGCTTGACGAATACGGCAGTTGGCAGTAAAGTGGCCGTAGACGTTGCAATGAGCACAGAAGCGGCATTGAATAGCAGTTGGATGGTGATAGGTGCAAGTAGGGCAGAGTGGGTGTGGTCCGGTGTATGCACGCTTTGCAGGTGGTGCATTGGCCACAGGCGCCACTACTTGACGCTGTTGAGCAGGTACCGCTTGGATCGGTGCAGCAGAAATCGCACAGTTCTTGTTGGTGGAGTTGTTCTTTCTCTTGTTGCCTGAGGACGTGGGTTCAGCAGTTGGTGTAGTAGCAGTGGCTTGATGCAGATGCTTGGAGGTCTTATCCCACATCCCAGCTTTGACCCTTTTGTCATTGATCTCAGCGGCCAGTAGATAGGTTTCTTCAATCGTGGTAGTCTTAGCCGCTTGCACGAAATCAGCAACGCAGTCGGGCAAGGCTCGGATGTATTTCTTGATGGTTATCTCAGGGGTCTTAACCTGGTCAGGACAGATAATGCTGAGCTGTTTGAAGCGAGCAGTGAGACCAGCATTGTCTCCATCTTTCTGATGTATGTGCCAGAATTCATCTTCAAGCTTTTGACGCTCGTGAGGAGGGCAAAATTCCTCCAGCATGACTTCCTTGAGCTCATCCCACGACAACCCGTAGGCTGCATCATTCCCTCTCTTGTTCCTCTCGGCCGTCCACCAGTCCAGAGCACGGGACTGAAAGACGCCGGTAGCATTCAGAGTTCGAAGGTCATCAGGGCAACCACTTTGTCGCAGAGTGACCTCGATAGAGTCAAACCAGTGGAATAGAGCAGTAGGACCTCCTTCGCCTGTGAATTCTTTCGGCCCACATGACTTGAATTGTTTGAAGCTGAAAGGTCTCGCAGCAGCTTTGGGACCTTCAGTCCTTGATTCCTCGGATGACTTGCTGGCATTCTCGCAGACACCGCTCACTGCCTTTGCTACCGCTTTCGCGACGATGGACGCAAGGCGTCTGTCCCTCTTTTCCTGACGAGAGAGCCGATGATGGGATCCAGACGACATTGTCTGCAATAGACACCGCCATGGAAACTCAACATATGTATTCGAATCTCACCTCACACGTCTACTACTACTAAAGCTCAGTAACACGTACAATGTAACCACATATTGTCACAAAACCACAGAATTGCACAAAATTACATCAACACATAGAGCACATAATCGCAATATCCCTAGACGTGTAAGCACAACAGCAAGAAACACATATATTCCTAGTCACTAAGGCAGTCAGAAAACAGAAACCTAGTATTCAGAGTTTGCGAGTGTTCGAAAGCAGTGCAACGCGAGTGGTCTGCGAATGTTGTGTCGAGTGAGTTTTGTGTTTCGGCAGAAGCGCTAGTGTTGGGTCGAAACCAATAGTATCTCAAAATGTTAACCAATAACAGAAATGCATAAAACTTTCATAAAAATCGATAAATCGAAGGTAGATTGTCTATGGCTAATAGACTTCGACTAACCAGGGTAGCTCGACTATTCACAAGGACCCTGCACAACGACCTCCAGGACTATGCCTTTGCCTCGATTCTTGGGTGCTGGCGCAATTCCCATTGGTTTGGTCGTGCCTCTAGACCGTCGGAATACATCGAACTTTGGTGGAGTTTTGTATAAAAGCGGGACGAGTCGTCAAGGTTAGGGTTTCACCCCTGTCTTACAACTTCCGTCCTTGTTTTTGACAAAAGTTGAGGAGATTATTCATCAAAATATGGATTTCACTCCTGGTTTGGTATAATTCCCCTCGTTTGTAGCTAAAAACGTAAGCTGATTAGGCAACTTTAGTCGAGAGTTTGCGGTTTTCACACCTATTCTCGGCCTTATTGCTTGTTCAAAGCTTGAAAATTCGAGTGTGGTGCTAGAAAAAAGAGTGAGTGATAGCGACGAAATTACGCACACGCGTGAGTTGGTCTGTTGGTTCTCAACTATAGTCTAGGTCTCTAAGACTTCGACCCGGACTAGGTCGAGTCTTGCCTAATTCCCTATAGTTATGGCTCTGATACCAATCTGTCACACCCCAACCGATGGCGGAATCATCGGGGCGCGGCACTGAGCGAAACAGATTGTCCAGAAGTTTCCATAACAACTATCATTACCATTCAATTTAAGTTAACATGTCCCATACCATGTCTCAAATAGCAAAACAAGTTATTACAGACAAAATCTAAACAAGTATTCTGTTCCGACAACTCAGATTTAAACATAACTAAATTATTCGTTGGTTTCTAGGACTCCAGTTCCTAGCTTCGATTTCATCACAGCCCGAGAAGCATATAAACAACCTAGGCACCTGTCACATACGTTAAAATAATGTCAATACATAAAATGTAAAGGTGAGCATACAAGTTTGATAATAGCATATAGAGTTCGAATTCGTTTACGCATAACCAGCACGTACACATAGTGAAACGAAGCACGTTAGTTATCGACATAGATCCATCGATACCAATGACTGCGGGTTGACTGCCCGAGGCAGTTCGCAATACACGATTACCACCGTAATCCATGCAAGTAAAAGATCCTTAACAACCCCCGTGGAAACGGGTGCTGAGTCCAAACTATAGTACTATCGTTGCTAAGGCAGGTAGACAGCATTCCATGTGTAAACATAACAAACAAGCATTCATAAGCCACGTATAACATGCGATAATGGTTAAGCGTTAAAGTAGCTTGAGTAGTGTGATAGTTGTAGTTTGAATAGTTGTAACGTATGTAACACCCAAAAGTGCTAAGGCAAAAAGGGTTCGAGTATACTCACAGCGATATGGATTGAAGGGAGCGCTTTACAGCGAGTACGATTAGCCTGAATAGATTTGATAACATAACGATAAGTGACGCGTAAAACAGTACAGGTGAAAGTGGGTAGGAGGACTGATCGTGCGGTTCAGTTGTCCGTGAATAGGAGTCATCCGTGCGCATGACCTATCCGTGCGGATGGTGATACGTGCGGATGGTGTCCCATCCGGATAGGTCATCCGTGCGTGTGACTGTCCGTGCGGGTAGCAACCCGTGCGGACGAGTCATACGTGCGGACGACTTACCCGTACGGTTAGATTGCTTGTGTGGATAAACGTTCAAGTGGATTGTTTCTTCCTAAGATGTGTTTGTGTATGATGGCTGGTGCTTTGGAGTTTTCGTTGTAGCATTTAGAAAACACCAAAGTGTTTCTACCTTTCAAGCCGGCCGCGCGGACGGTGGTCCGTGCGTATGGTAGTCCGTGCGGACAGCCTGTGCGCGCGGGCAGGGTCAATCCGTCCGGATAGCCCGTCCGTGCGCACGGCTTGACCGTGCGGGTGGGGTTTGCTCGATTTTCATTTTAAGGCCTTAGTATCTCATGATCCGATGAGTAATCCATTCAGAGGTCGTCCGTCCGGATTGCTCGTTCGTCGATACTCAAACCTCGCGTGGAAAGTGGGTCCCAAGGGTAGTCCGTGCGGGTGGCAACCCGTGCGTATGACCTGTGCGTACGGATGGTAACCCGTGCGCACAGCTTGTCCGTGCGGGTGGCTAGTCCGTGCGGTTAGATTGTCCGTGCGGACGACCGCTCTGGTTGTTCCGTTCGTCTACACTTGGTTTCTGTTGTCGTTTATCGAGACGTTCTGATTACGTGGCAACCACTTGGAGTTGTGTTCTCACTCGCGTGACTAGCCCGGTTAGGAATCACCCTAACTTGGCCTGCCGGCGACTCAGAACGGTCGTCCCGGTTAACCCCGAAATCAGTTGTCTAGGGTACAACTCCAGATCTGGAACTAGGGTATCACTATTGACGAGCAAAACACTAGGACTGATCGGATTTGTACCGGTTTTAAGGGTAAAAGAAGGAGAGAACTTAGGTTTATTTCTTTCAACTCTTTTATCCTTAGGAAAGTTTAGATCTAGGTGAAATTATTGTAAAAACTTGTAGAAATCGTTTAGATCTGAGATATTCTTGGTGGAATGAGGCCAAGCATGAAGTTCTTACGAACTTCATGATGACGTCACCCATGATTACCTCAAATCCGGATGATTTCATGGTTAGAATTGAAGATTCGAAAGATAGAAGTGTGTAGATTCGTGCAGTGATTAAAGATGTACAAGAATTAGTGCAAGATCTTACCTGGATTGAGAGAAATCTGGGAAAAAGGTGGAGAATGCGTGTGGTTCGGACGTCACTTGCCAAAAGTGGAAAAAGTGGATAGTGACCCGTGTATTTATAGGATGCCAAAAAGGGAAAGGAGGTGAGCCGTGCGCACGGCACGCACCCGGGCAGGTCATCCGCGCGGGCTGGCCATCCGTGCGGACTGGCAATCCGTGCGGATTGGCCATCCGTGCGGATGGGCCATCCGTGCGGATGCCACCGCCTTGGGCGAGCTCGGTGCGATGTTGATTCGGCTCGGATTTACGATCGGTTTGATAGGGTTTCCTAATTCAAATTACTTTCAGTCCCAACTACTTCTTATACGGTTCGATTCGGGATTCGAGTTCGGGTTCGATCATATTCGAGTTAGACTTCGAGTTCGATTGAGTTCGCTTGATTATCACCACACAACATAAAATAAACATGCACAAGTAACACGTAAGGCACACACACACGTATAGCTGACAAATAAAATACGAAATTCGAGTTTCGATCTGGTGTCGATTTGATTAGCTTGCTTGATTATCTTTATCGCATTGTTACTTCCTATCGTTCACAGTCGTAGATCGATCGAAATATGATTGGTGAGGTTTGATTATTGTAATGTACGACATTTACTCCACATAATCTAAATATAATAGAAACAATTCTACGCGTCACGTCGCGCGAATTCGGTCGTTGACTTTGACCTTGACTTTGACTTTCACTCGTGAAAACACGGGGTGTTACATGGGGTGAGGGGTGGGGGGTGTGGTGGTAGGGTGGGGGGTTTAGGTTTTTGGGTGGTGGTGGGGTGGGGTGGGGTGGGGTGGGGGTGGATGTTTAGGTTTTGGGTGGTGATGTAATGGGTTTAATTTTAGGTTATTGGACACTTGTCACTCTATAAATCCTTCTTACACTTCTTACAATTAGGAGCCTTTGTAGAATAACTTGACTCAATAAGGATTATAACCAGTAAAAGTCCTCGTGCATTACTACTGGTACCGATAATAGCTATGTTGTAAAGGATATCGACATATGTTTTGCATTAATCGAAAACAATAAAAAGCGAATATCGATGTCGTTCTTGATAATACTGACACGGGTACATACGTTGTTCCTTAGGTGTTGGTTTGGTTCGTCATGACATGGATACGATAATGGTACTCGGTATAGTTTATGATACTAAAAAATGTTTTATTTCGAATACAACTCCGTTTTTTAATTAAAATTTATATCGTTAAAGGAAAAATGAATCTCAACCGTGTATTTAAGTTAATTTATAAAAAATAACGAACACAAATTGTTAAAAAAAAAACATAAAATTACCAAAAAAAAAAAAAGTAAATGGGTTTAAATTCATGAATTAAATACTACATAATAATCACTGGAACAGAATTCATGAATTATAATTGATAACTGTTTGGTAGAATTGTTATTTAGTACTAGTATTTTGACTTATCGTGTGTTGTGACGGTGTCGAAACTTAAAGTAACTTGAATTTGTACTATCAAATATATGACCCGACTCATTTTCAAACAAAACTTACGTCAAAACGTAGACTAACTGAAAACATATGTAAAATAAACAAGAAAACGTATTATATTTGACCTGACTCATTACCGAGAAAAATTTACGTCAAAACATAAACTAACTTGAATTTATAGCGTAACGTACTTAAATAAAGCACATAAGAAAATATTATTATTTTTTTAATTAAAGAATGGTACCGCGTGTTGTGGCGGCGTTGAAACGTAAAATAACTCGAACTTATATACCGCCTAGTGAAAGTGTAATATATATGACAAAACGTAGACTAATTGAAAATGTATTGACAAAACATAGACTAACCGAAAAACATACATTAAAATAAGCACGTAAATGTATGATATTTAAAATCCATTAATCCATTTAGAAATGGAATTAAAAAATTTAACAAACTCCATTTGAATTTACTAAATCTCTACTATTTCTGAGACTCCTTCGCTTGTCACTTTCCAAAGACTAGAACAATCTATTTTTTTTTTTTTTTTGAATTATTCATGTTGTCTGTGGGACTTGAACCTAAGAACTCTCTCTCCCAAGGTGTTTAAAGGCTTTGCCTTTGCCAATGGACCACCACCTCATTGACTCTAGAACAATCTATACATTGCCTATTTCTTATAGATCAATACCATACTTTCTGCTTTCTTTGGTGATGAATTTGAAAACAATACTTTCTGTTTTTGAAGTTGATTTTTAATAATAAAAATAATAATTGGGTTTTATACGTTTGTAATTGAGGCAGGTCCCTAAAAAATAACCAAATTTACCAAAACCAAACCAATCTATATGATTTTTATTATTTTAGCTCTAGATAGAATGAATACATACTTCAAGAAGCCTAGTAGCAAAACATTTCAGCACGGGAATGCTAACATCGACAAGAAATGAAGAGTGAACAAGTTTGGTAGTACCAGAAGAAACTATACATACACAATGTCATGCTACACAAGAAAACACATTGTACCTAGATTATAAACATTGGATCAGTCTCATAATCCATCTCAAACACATCATCATCGACCCATTCATATTGTACTCGACTGATACTACCACACAAGGAAAGAACAGATCCAAAAGATACACGAGTGCAACAGTGATTAAACGGGTTAGATGAGTAACAAGTTATAATTGGTTCAGGTTGAAAAAAATAATATAATGCTCGAAAATGATTTTTACATATACCAGTTTATTACTCGAGAGTAAGGGGTTGTTTGTTTACCTCTTAATGATGCTCTTAATAGTTCAGACCTCTTACTGGTTCGGCACTTATTGATTCAGATTGTTTGTTTCTCGAGCAGATGTCTGAATGGTTTAGACATTTGCCTCTGAATGGTTAAGCATTATACAGAGTCTGAATGGTTAAGACCTCTAATCTGAATTGGTCAGACATTTGCCTTTGAACGATCAAGCATTATACTGGTTCTTAATGGTTCAGACCTCTTACTGGTTCAGCACTTAACCATGCAGATGTTGCCAAACAGCCCCTAATATTAAATGAAACAGGAAACATTGGTGACGTGTATGTCCAGATAAACTTGTCATCTGCACATTCTTGTGCCTCAATGAAATCAAAATTTAACTCTTACCAAGATTTTTGTATGACCCATTCGGAATCGCACAAATCCAGATGAGTATCGCAGGTAACCCAACCACCCTGTATAAATTAGCAGTCAATTTATATATGAGTGCCTCAGGTGTTTCTGGATCATCACTTCCTTTACTTGACCAATAAAAACCCCGACGTAAAGTATTCCAGATGCTTTCTGCAGGGTAGGCACCGGTGCTCGAGGCACTCACGGGATTAGCAATGCAATTAGTCAGTGGAAATGCTGTGATGGCCCACAAAAGAGAAGCATAGGCTCGGTGTTCACTCTTTCCCGACTCGGTTCAACTACACAAGTAATGATAGCAAGCTGAGGAAATGTTCTCATACAGAGACCACTGCACCCAGCAAACATTTTTCATATATGAAAGTTCACTGATTAATACATTATTAAAGGGATGAATATTACACACCAACTTTCTGCCAGTATCGAGAAACAGCAGATGCACGAACGAGGTCAGCTGAATCATCATGGCACGTAAGTATTTTGAGTGCCATGTCAGGTTCAAGCCTTTCCAAGAAAACAACAAGAGTCTTCATTTCTACTTTTCTGAAAGTGGGCTATTGCATTTGTGGGGATAACATTTTTTTACATGGACACGATACGAAACCAAGTTAACAGGTTTTTTGTCATTAACACAGACATGTTAATACGATACGAAATGAGGTTAACAAGTTTTGTGTCGTTAACCTGTTTAAATTCGTGTCTAAACAAGTTAATTATCTGTTTAAATTTGTGTTTAAACAAGTTAAAGACCAGTTAATCTAATAGTAAACTGTTCCAACTTTTTAATTTAAAAAATATATATATAATATGCCTGAATACGTGATGACTTTTATGGATTTTTGTCTTGAAGATGTGAAGGACTATTAATTCATTATGCTAAGGATTATGTACTTATGTATTGATTAATACTTTAGTGATTTTTTGGCAATTTTTGTTGTGAATTTTTAGCAATTTTTGTTTCACTAAACATACTTACCATGCCCCAGCCCCTAAACCGTTTAACACGTTTATAAACAGGTTTGTGTTTGTTTAGCATCTTAGGTCATTGTGTCTTATCGTGTCGTGTCTGACCTGTTATGCCAACCCTACTTGGTAGAGGCACAAGCCTCCTAGAGGAGAGGTCCCAGAAAAGGTAGAAAGATACCGCTTAGTAATAAATGAATACAATATCAAACAAAATCGAATACAATACTAAACAGTAAACAGTTTGAAAGAAGGCTTGAAAACAAGTTGACGAGATTTAGCTGCTAATTCATTTAACAGTTAAAATGGTGGAAATTAATTTCTAATGCAAACTTCAGAAAGATCAATAGCACATGAGAGAATATAAGATGGAGAATCAGAAGGCCCCGTTGTAATGTAACATTAGTTGAACTAAATATGAATTCACGTCGGCTGCATAAACTTAATTGGGTTTAGCTACAGGGGCGCAACTTTGTAAGGGGGGGGGGGGGGGGGGGGGACCCCCCGAACTTTTCACTCAGTAGTGCCTGGTATGTAGTTTTCGTATAGAATTTTTTAGGTATATACGTTTTCAAGTCGGAAATCTCAAGCTTCGCCATTGTTTAGCTAAAAGATTGGGCTGGTCATCGAAAGAAGCAGCCCACGAAAGTAGATGACGGCAAGTTAAAAGGGATTGAGGGTCGGTTATTGGGAGATCATCTTTCTACATCTTAGCCGTAAGAGGTTTCGAGATAATCCATTTGCACTTTTGTAGTACCAGAAGAACCTATATATACACGATGTTATGCTACACATGAAAGCACATTATTCCTAGATTATAAACATTGGATCAATCTCATATTTCCCATCCATCACAAACTTAACAGCATCGACCCATTAATATTGCACGCCATCGTCGTGTGCTTGTTCCATGTGGATAAAGTCTCGTAAATTCCCAAAGCTAGTGCTGAGGTTGTACTCGACTGATACTACCAAACGTGGAAAGAATATATCCAAAATCCTCAGCATCATACTTGAGATGCACATCGTCGGATGATTCAGAAAACGCGACACTAAATAAAGGAGATAATGTGCGCCCTATCGCTTCAACTTGAGCCACACTGTAAAAACAAGTAACTTTACAAACTACTCTACAACTTATGCTTTATATTATTAGGAATATTTTACTCACCATATATAATATTTGTCATCGCTTGATTTAGAAACCCGACCCAACAACTCAATTTGCAGATAGCCACCAATACAGACTACAGGCGCAGGCAACCTGAACTTTTGTAAGAGATTTTCCTGTTGCCATGAAGTTTTTGATGAAATATATCACGATGTATTAGACATCATCTTGGTTATTGATTTTAATGTTTGATACAAAAAAAAAATTATATATATATTACCAAAAGATACACGAGTGCAACAGTGGCTAAACGGACTAGATGGGTAACAGGTTATAATTGGTTCAGGTTGAAACAAATAACATAATGCTCGAAAATGATTTTTACATGTATCAGTTATTTCTCGAGAGTAATAATAAATGAAACACGAACTCACCTGTGCCACAGGGAACATTGGTGATGTATATGTCCAGATAAACTTGTCATCTGCACATTCTTGTGCCTTAATGAAATCATAATTTAAGTCTTTCCAAGATTTTGGATGACCCATCCGGAATCGCACAAATCTAGATGAGTATATCGGGTAACCAGACCACCCTGTTGTATATATATATACGAATGTCAGTTAGATGGATATGGACATAACGTAAAAAAGATGGCAAGGAAAAAACAAACCTTTCCGTAGATGCAAGTTAATTTCTGTTACAACACAAAAATTAGCACTCAAATTATATATGAGTGTCTCGGGTGTTTCTGGATCATTACTTCCTCTACTTAACCAATAAGAACCCCGACATATAGTTTTCAAATAAGAACCCCGACATATAGTATTCTTGATGCTATCTTTTGGGTAACCGGTGCTCGAGGCACTCACGGGATCAGCAATGCAAAACGTCAGTGGAAATGCTGTGATGGCACGAAATAGAGAAGCATAGGCTCGGTGTTCACTCTTGCCCAAGTTGTCATGACTCGGTTCAACTACACGAGTAATGCTACCAAGCTGAGGAAATGTTCTCATACAGAGCTGCTTGCAAAGTCCATTAGAGACCACTGCAACCAGCAAACATTTTTCATATATGTAAGTTAACTGATTTATACATAACTAATTGCATAAATATATAGAGTGTAATACACTAATACTGATACATACCAACTTTCTGCCAGTATCGAGAAACAGCAGATGCACGAACGAGGTCAGCTGAATCATCAAGACACGTAAGTATTTTGAGTGCCATGTCAGGTTCAAGCCTTTCCAAGAAATCATGCATCCCCTCGAGATCCCGTCTGGAATACACCTGCATTGTCATGGGCTGCTGGTCCTGAACAGACCTAACAGAAACCTACATGATAGGAATATGACCCCGAATCACCGGTTCAAATAAAACGATAAAATACAGGATAGAGCTAAAGCCCGTTTGTGATACAGAAATCACCACACAAACAAGCGATAGGGCAAACCTAAACCGAGATAGGATACAGATACACCACCTAGATCTGAATAGGATCCAAAGAACACCGTCTAAGATGCCACACTTAAACTAGCAATGGAAAAATTAATTCACCTCAAAATCCATTGAGAGAAAATTAACCAAAACAAATTCTTTGCTCAAAACTCACTAACTTCCATTCATTGATCCTAATTAATATAAAACAAAAATTCGGTTACCTAAAGAATTAACTACCTACCCACTACGTGCACATGCACTTAATTCTAAAATTAAATAAAAAGAAAATACATAAAATAAATGGAACATGGGAGCTTGCATGATAAACTGATCGTGGGTGATTGCATGATTTTTGGAGCAAGTTGACCCAGGTTGGCGACCCACCCGTTATACGTTAACGGGTTTGTGACTTGACATACATCACTACATGTAATGAAATCAGAAGCATAGCCCCGCTGCTAAGGGAGAGCAAGAAAGAGAAAAATTCTCGTTTTTTAACCAGCGCCCCCTTTTGGGTATCAAAGTACCCAACATAACAATTTCTCGCTGTTTAGTTTAAGGGACACTGAACCGAAAAAAACTAGTCTGAATCGGCCAAAAGTAGTTACAAATGGTCTGAACCAAACAAAAAAACAGTCTAAACCAGCCGAAAACAAGTCTTAAAACAGCTAAATCTGAGTGGAAATGTGCACAATGCTTGTCTCAGGAGACAGGCTCACCCTTTGCAGTGCAACAATCTAAAATAACAGTAGTTATCTGAGTGGAAATAACTTCAATTAACTGAAGCAAGTAAAGATCAATAACTGAAGTCTCTTTTAGTGTTAACTTCAATTACTCAATTTACTTCACGGTCTTCTATACAAATGTTAGAGATATCAATCACCCAAAAAATGTATTCCTTTTCTTTATACGACTGTTATTTCATTTTAAAGCCATGATGCCTAATATTACAAATCATGGCCAGCCCTGAGGGTGGGCGGGGAGGACCACCGGCTAGGGCCCGATATTTCGAAGGGCACGGTATTCTAAAAAAAATCCGATATGTATATGTAAAAAAATAAATTAATAGGGTATACCCATATAAACACCAACATAGGCTCACTTACAAAACTATTTTTATGGTTTACATTAGTTATTAGCGCATTGACATTACGTTTAGACCTTTAGTGAGCTGTGAGACCAATACTCAATTTCGTTAAGGTTAAGGTCTAAGGGGGCACGTTTTTTCGAGCTCTAACAGGGTAAACGAACCTGTTACAAATATTCTCAATTTTTAATAGCAAAACTAAGTCTTTTAAAAACTAGATCTCGGGTTTGAAAGTATGAATTCTGGTTGATGGATTAAAAACCAGGTTAATTTCAATACAGATTTTAATATTAAATGTTGCTTCCGAAACCCTAAAAAACTCAAAATTTCCAAATTCTAAGTTTGATTGCCAGAAAGGCTAAGTTTCAATTACTAATCAGCGTTAAACTACGATGATTCACACAAATTTCCATAATAATTTCGATTAACGTCAAGGATCGAGGACATTAGGGTGAAACTACATACATAAATCGACAGACACATGGATTGAAGAAATACATGTAGAAAAGATATGTAAACGTATACCTTTTGCATTGTTGGAAGTACGTGAGAATTGAGAACGAATCGGTTCAAAAGGAAATTTGGAGTAATAATATTCACTTGATGACTATGGAAATTACATATCAAAACTTTAATTTCCTTTTACAATCGGCTTTCTTTCCTTTTATAATTTCAACTAGGTTTTTACCCGAGATTGCTTCCCGGGCTCGGGAAACTTAGTTATATTAATTACTATTTGTTACTAATACAACCACATTACATCAACCATCTCATTCGATTCAACAACAATGTCTTCAAATCACCGGATTAGATCATGAACTCATATTAGAGGACAAACAAAAGCACAAGAAGACTAAATTTGAAACATATCATTTCCACTTTTACTTCAATGCACTTACATGATAGGGTGATTTGGGATTTTGTAAAAATCTTTGTTTTTGTACTTCTTTACAAAATAAGATGTTGACCAAATTTGAAACAGATGTTGACCAAAGGTCAATCAGATGTTGACAAATAGTCAAACAGATGTTGAGCTTAAACAAATGTATGGTTTAAGGCCAAACATCTGTTTAAGTCCAAATATCTGATATAGAAGGCGAAACATATGTTTAAGGCAAAACATCTGTTTAAGGTCAAAAATCTGTTTAAGGTCAAACAACTGTTTAAGTCCAAACCTCTGTTATAAAAGGCCAAACATCTGTTTAAGCCTGAACAGATGTTTAACTTACTAAGATCTACTGTCTTCTCACACTGTTTTCCTCTTCAAAACACTGTTCAACCTAACATGGGTTTCCATTAACTATTGACCAAAAGGCAAAGAGATGTTCAAACCACTGTTTGTTATTGAACTTTTTTTACAAAATTAGATAGAATTCAAGAAAATGAAACAATGACTTAAAGAACTATAATTTAACAAATAATCTAATTGGACAAATATAAAACATAAAGAGCTAATAACAGTGTTTTATCATCTTAGCCATACATAGCAACAAATCATCAAGTTAATAATTTAAAAAAAAACATACAACATCACCATCAAAAAATTCATAGTTATAGTATCTGAGACCAGAACAGACTTAAATGTCTTTGTTAAACTGATGTAACTTGATTTAATACAATCTTCTGTTGCGAAGACACGTATGTTAAGTGCAACATATCACCAAACCTCAAGTTGTTGTCAGTCATAAACTTTCGCCAACCGTCCAACGCATAACGTGGGTTCAATTCATTTAACTCTGACTTAACATCATAAACCTCCACAACTCCAACCATGTTTTGAACTTTCAAAGGATGAAGATCAAGAGAAAGACCTACTCGTCTGGCAACTTCAGCAGGAAGACGCTACATGTATTGTGTGGAAAAAAATAATAGTCAGACAAATAAACATAAATCATTAGTTTGTTATAAAAAATGGTATACCAGCCTATAGTCTCCTTTGCGAACAAAATGAAAGAACTCAGGGTCGAGAAGATGTCCAGAATGTTTTTTTGCAGTCTTTGCAATCTTATTTCTACGGATAAGCTTTTTCTGAACTTTGGCGGCTCTCTTCCCCTTGATGAAAAAGTAAACATATACATGTGAATTAAAGGAATGTTGAATATATGCGCACACAAAAACAGTTTATATAACATATACTAATTAACTGGTAAGTATAGATACCTTAACTTTATCAACTGACGAAGAACATCCAATATGATCACTTGTGTCGACAGGTAAGGCAGCATTTCCCTTAGTCCTATTCTTGACCATCTCCTTTCTCTTAGAAGTAACTTTACATTTCTTCTTAACCCGTTGTCATAGAGTAACTTTAATAACAATAGTAATATAACAATCTTTAAGATGGTAAACTTACATCTTGGGTTTTGTTCAATCGTGAAGACATGCGTCTCTTCGACGTGCATTCGGCATTGGTTGGTAAGTTCTTGTAAATAATACATTATTGGATAAATATAACATCAGTAAACAGTATTACTAATAGTTGTAAAAACATTAAATTCTTATATGTGTTAAATTAAAAATAAATAATTTTAATAATTTAGCAAGTACCTGAGTAACGGTTGTACCTTCACCTACAGACACAACTTCTTCATCCTCATAGATGTCCTGGTCAACATTAATGAAATAATTAATATAATGCTAAAAAATTAAAACTTTTATTGCTAATGCTAAATACTTACATACCTTGAATGCATTCTCAACATAATCAGCCTTCAATATCTCAAGTACACTATCATCATCAGATTCAGGTTTCTTCAAAAAGCAAATCTCAGTCTCACCTCTATAAACTACTACCTCAAAAACAACATCATCAATTCTGCCAAACACAAGCAAATCATCCTCCAGTATCCCAACATCGTTGCACATTTCCGGCCATCCTCAAGAAAATACAAAGTTGGTATCAACCTTAGACGCCTCAACATTCCGATAGGAACCCTTATAACAGATTTGAAATTTGCCACTTGGTGGGCTGTTTACGTAAAATTGTTTAATGAAGCAGTCTTCAATTACCTGCATAAAATTAAAAATAATGAATACTATACGTGAAGTATGTAACTTATGAGAATAAGTGTTAACACGTTAAAGATGCAAAAGAATTGAAGTTAAGATCAATACTCATACCGTAAAACCAAATCTTGCATAACGATTAAAGGTGAAATAAGATTCACCACATATGCCATCAACAAAACATGAAAGTTCAAGTCCAAAATCACCTAACGGTTTGAAAACCAACAAAGTATCCCTCGGCAAATTGAGATCTTTAACAACATTGTCCCAATCGTCAGTTATTATTGGCGTTGAATTTTCTGTTCTGACCCTCACAACCCATTTTTTACCAGACTCATGATATATTCGCAACCTATTTTTTTGCCAACAATCTCCCCACTTTTGATTAGCAAAGAATATAGGTACATACTGTATATAATTTTTAAATAGTGTAAGAAAATATAAACCATAAGAACTGTTAAATATATATCTCAATAAAGATAAATTATGTATGTAAAAACATGTCATACCAGTTTCAAAGATTCTGGGTTATCAAGAAACTTAACAAATGTAGTATACATCATAAAACCTGAACCAGTAAAGATGTTAAAAGATTGTAATTAAAAAGTTGGCTTCGAAAATGAACATTAACTTTTTGTATTAACAGAGTATGTAGTGAAATTAATCATAGAAACAGAGTATGAGTTAAAAAATTTCTGCAAATAATAACTATTTTAACATGTTCTCAACAAATGATTCAAACTCATAAGTAAACCCTTCTTGAATGTATAGCAATAAACATTTAAAATCGTATTAGTAGCAAGATAGGATTTGAATTAAGATCGGTTGAACAATATAAAGTTCATTACAATAGGAATTGACATACCAGTTGCTGAAGAAAAAATAATAAAACCTCAGGTGATTGAAGTGTAGAAGACGGAGGATAAGAAAATTGAAACCCTAGAAAATGACTGGGAAGAAGATATTTTTTAAAGAAGAGATGATAGATGTTTGATGTGTAATGATGATGAAGAAATAATGACGGTTGTGTTTTTCTCTTCCCATATTCTCAACTGATGAAAAATATTTACACATAAACCCCTTATTGAATTTGTTATTTACATTTACATTGAGATACAAGAGTAAAGTAGATGATTAGTTGAATTGATTTGGTATTCAAATTAACAAAGAAAAATAATTTTTCTTATAGCAAAACCATTAACATATCATATACTTTCAATGCTTTAAATCATGTATTAATCATAATTAGGTTTTAACATAAGTAAGTTTCATGAGCTCGGGAAGCAATGCCGGGTGAAAATCTAGTTTTATCTATTATAAGTACCTTTTAACATAAGTAGTTTGACTTTGGTCAAACAGACTTTGGTCAAACAGCGTTTTAACATTGCTGAAACAGTGTTTTATCTATTATAAGTAGGTTTTAACAAAAGTAGTTTGACTTTGGTCAAACAGCGTTTTAACATTGCTCAAACAGTGTTTTATCTATTATAATTAGCTTTTAACATAAGTAGTTTGACTTTGGTCAAACAGACTTTGGTCAAACAACGTTTTAACATTGCTCACAATGATTACAAGCTAGTAAAAACTTCTTTGTAAACAACATTAGAAGTCTTATTTGTTGGTTTTCCATCAGCGTCGAATATTAGTATTTTAACGCCTTCTCTGGTCTTGACCCTTGATAATGCAACATACAACTGACCATGAGTGAAGACAGGATCTTTCAAATAAAGACCAACCTTTGATAACGATTATCCTTGACTCTTGTTAATTATCATAGCAAAACAAATTGATAACGGAAATTGTCTTTGTTGAAATTGAAAAGGTATTTTTTTGTCAGACGGGATCATATTAATCCTTGGAATAAAAACTCTCGTGCCAATGTTCCCACAAGATATAACTTCAGCTTCTATAACTCGTTTACCAATAAAAGTAATTTGAAGCCTTGTACCGTTACATAACCCTTTCTGTTGATCAATGTTTCGAAGAAGCATCATAGGAACACCAACTTTAATAACTAATCTGTGATTAGGCAAGCCAGAAATCTTAAGAGCATTCAAATTTTCTGTTGAGTATAAGCTTTCTTGAAAAGAATCAAGAATTTGTTCAGTTTGACATATACTATCAGAACTCAGATACTCTTTCGCATTACCAGAAAATAACGAAAGCAATCGATCATTAATTTCATGAACTACCTCATTTTTTGGTGCTAGAATTGCTCGCTCCGAAAAAAATCCAGGAATCCTAAATTGTTCAATAATTGAAGGATATACAAAGTCAATAAAACTTTGTATCGGGTCACAAATATCGGTGATTAGTAAATCATCTGGTATCTCTATAATGGCGTCACCATCATTATCATCTCCAATGTTTCCTTCACCAATATCAATAAGCCATTTTGCAAATTCTCTGATAGACTCCATATTCGAACTTTCAGCTCCAATAGTTAGATGCATGTTTTTAGTCAGCCGTAAGAGTCTGCATTTTGACCATATGTATGAAGAGCTTAAAGATGGACTAACAATTTCTTGTCTACTACCATTAGGAATAACATGTAGTATTTGTCTAAAGTCACCACCAAATACAATAACTTTACCTCCAAAAGGAATATCCGAATGAATACTCCTACCTTCCGAAAATATGTCGGTCATCGTCCTATCTAAAGCTTTAAAGGCATGTTTGTGTACCATCGGTGCTTCGTCCCATATGATTAATTGGGTTTCCTTTAATAATCTCGCAATATCACTATTTGGCTTAATATTGCACATTGGATCTTCTGTTAGATTAATGGGGATATGGAACCGAGAATGAGTTGTCCTTCCACGGGAAAGTAATAACGAAGCAATACCACTTGAAGCCACATTTAAAACTATTCCATTTCTGCATCGAACAGCTGAAGCCAAAGTCTTCCATAAAAAGGTTTTTCCAGTTCCGCCGTAACCATAGACAAAAAAGGCCTCATTTACGCCCTACAACTGCTTCCATTATTTCGTCAAAAACCGCTCGTTGTTCATCTGTAAGAGATTGATGCAACCTGTTAAACTCAGCTTGTACTTCATCTACGTCATGTGACAGCTCTTCATTGATCAGACGATTAGAAGCATCACGTAAGGAATCGTCATCAGGGTACGGCATAGTGACAAACCTTCGTAATGATGAACCATTGGAAATTAAATAGTTTTCAATTTTCAACAAAGTAAGGTTCTTAATCTGATATTCAGGAAGCACTAAACCTAGCAAATCAAAAAATTAACATTATTAAATAAAAAATCAAAATGTAGTATGTGAAATAAAAAAAATAGATCAGAACCTGAAATATTTGTTTCTTTTTTACGTCTATAAACAATATCATCAGCTAAGTATTTCCACGTATTCTCCCAAATAAATTCTGGCCGAGATAGAGTATTTGACAAAAGCAGGGTAGCAAATAACGCTCGAAGATACCCAGCATGTCCTTCAAAACTTGCTTCTTTAATGGCCTCAACGTATTCATTGTCATCATCTAAGAGTCCCATCGCATAGCAAGCATCTCTAAAAGTCGGGAATAATTGACCGTTAACTGTACGTATCTCCTCGAATGATCTAGGCCCTTTAACTTTATTGAGTAGTATCCTCAAAAAATAAGGTTTGCCCAATGCAGGAGATACAGAATGAATCCGACCAACACACTGGTATGACTTACGTATCTGCCAACATCTATCTTTAAGTATCCAAACAAATTTGGAAGGAAACTCAACATAAGTCAGCTTTCTAGCATCTTCATTTGTCTCGTTCAACTTCATCCATTGCACAAATATTGAAGAAGCAACAGAAGGCTTGCTTAAAACATTATCAATATCGTCATCCGCACCATACACAACATTCTGTTGGCCCGACAAATGAAAGGGAAGCCTCATAACAACTGGATACCTATAATAATCCTCATTAGAGAATATTCTCCAGGATGCCTCACAAGCTGAAATATATCTACAATCATAATACTCCTTGATCTCGTCTTTTGGCTTTTCTTTGATGGTTGAACTTGTATCACCAGAAACTACCGCAGTAGCCAAATCAGGACCTTTGTTAATGTACTTGAACAAATATTTCACTGAACCGGCTTGATTACACCATTCAACATTAATGTGTGCTTGATATCTTTTCAAAAGCCTTTTGTTATAAGGAACAACATTTCTATTGTCTAATCTAACACCAGATTTTATAACTGTATGACCTGAATCTCTTCTTCTGTATACAGGAAAACCACTTGAATCAATAGTTGTATGTGGTGTGAATTTCTTCGGAAAGTTTTTTGAACATCTTTTATCAACCATGCAAGGGAAATTCAAATTAGAATTCCCACACGGACCATGAATCATATAATCAGTCACAAGAGAATAAAGTCCAGGATCTTCTTTTTTATCAGGAATCTCAGCAGAAATAAATGGATCTATGTGATCTATGGTTGGAAGTTTGTGATCGACCTTCATGAATAAGCATATATGTGCATGAGGAAGACCACGCTTTTGAAATTCTACTGTATAAACAACTAAATAAAAAGGAAAAATAAATAGATTTATTAGTTAATAACCTTGATTACAAAATATACATCAGAGGATGAGATGTGAAAAGAAAATAACATACCAGCGTTAATCTCACCAAAATACTTGGAATCCTTCAAATCTTTGAGTAAGGAATCAAGCTTCATTTTAAACAATCGACACAATATATCAGGCCTGTCTTCGGCTTTGATGGTTGAATCTTTTAGAAATCTTTTTACTTCAGGCCACTTAGGATTACACATTATAGTTATGAAGAAATCAGGGTACCCATACCACTTACATAAGGCCATTGCATCGAGGTAATTTTGTTGCATGAATCTTGCACCACCAGTAAATGAAGAAGGAAGTATAACAGGCTTTCCAGTATCTGTTAAAACTTCCTTACCTTTAGATTTATACTTTTGAAGATTCTCAAATGTTTCAGAGCGAAGGTTCACTTGTTGCCTACGGATGTACTTTAGTCTTTCGCTCTCAATCATTGTGTACGCATCAACCAAAAACTGTTGTAACAACCTTTGCCCATATAAAATTAAGGAAAAGCCATAAGTTCTATCTTGGATCCTATATGAAAAAAATTCTCTCATTGTGCACTTTGGTTCTATTTTCTTTTGTGTGGACATAAAATCTCAATGAGGAATATCAACTCTATAACCATCATCACCATATGGGAAAAGTAACGGATATTGCAGAGCAAGATACGATGGGTGTAATTCGCTAATACGCTGCAGCATTCCCGACTGAGTCTTGACAACAATATCATGATGGTCTATAGCTTTATCTATGTCTCCGACAACCAAAGCAGCAACTTCAGATGTGGTAGGTAAGTTATATGTCCTGCCGTCTTTTTCACTTCTATAAATTAGTCGCACACTAAGGTTGGCATTTGGAGATTGGTGAAAATGGTCTCTGACCATCCTATATGTCTTAACCAACATATTTTGTGAATCTAATAAAGCCCTCAAATACTATATCATTTCAACATCAAGTTCTTTATCAGCAGGCGATGAAGGTTTGGTTCTTTTGCTGTTAAAAGAAAAAAAACAACAAAACATTAACATAACATAACTATTGTAATATGCAGTGGATAGAGAATCAGTGATTAATAATTAAGTGTTAAGGAAAAATAGTTTAGTACTAAGTCAAACAGCTGATGAAAACCTTGTAAGCACTAATAGTGATTAAAACACTGATGGTACTTAAATACTGATAGTGAACTACATATGGTTAACAACTGCTATTGTAATAAGCAGTGGATAGAGAATCAGTGATTAATAATTAAGTTTTAAGGAAGAACAGTTGTAAACAACTGTTGATACCAGCTCAAAACTTTTAGAGTATGTTGAGAAAAAGTAACATTTCAGTGGTTTGGTCTTGAACAGTGGTTTGGTCTTCATCAGTGGTTTAGTCTTGAACATTGGATGGGGTTAATTAAACTTTGTGTACAACCGTCATTATATCCAACAGTTATTAGGCAGATCAATGTTTTGCCTTATTAACTTGTTATAACCAATGTCATTGTAGGAAACTTAGCTGGGCATTGCTTATTGTAGGAAACTTCAGTTTACCTACAACAGCTGATGAATTTAGAATTAATAACGCAAACTACTGTTAAGCCAAACAGCTGATGGAAAACTTTTAAGCACTTCTACTGATTAAAACATTGATGGTACTTAACAACTAATAGTGAACTACAGATTGTTAACAACTGCTGCTGTAGTAAACAATGGATACAGAAACAGGGATTAAGGATTAAGTGTTAAGGAAGAGCAGTGGTTAACAACTGCTGATACCAGCCCAAAACTTATAAAATATGTTGAGAAAAAATGCAATTTGCGTCCCTGTGATATGTGTGAAACATCAACCTGAGCCCTTAAATTCATTTTTTGGTTCTTTGAGCCCCTGAGATTATAAATTCATAACAGTTTGAGTCCCTCCGTCACACTTCCGTCTGTTTGACTGTTTGACAATTGTGAAATATCTTTTATACCCTTAATGATAAACACATATAATCCCTAATTCCCTAACACCGATCACACCTCTCAAAAATATCTGAAAATCTCTTCTCCCAACACCGATCATCATCTTCATCATCTTCATCTTCATTGAATCTCCTCACCGACCATTTGTTGTTATAACAATCCAAGGTAAAATCACATACCTAAAACATGATCGACACTATGGTTTAACCTCTGTTCTTGTTAGATGCTTGTGTAACCCTCTGTAACTTGATGTTTAATGATGTTTGATGATATCTCATTTTCACCACTGATGTTTTTACATTTCTTATCTGTATATGTTTTTGATATGCTAGAATATAACAGGTTTTGTGTGAAAATATTGTTTGATTCTTGTGGGTTTTGTGTGAAAATATCGTTAACGCCTAAGGGCACGTTTTTTCAAGCTCGAACAGGGTACACAGTTTCTCAGGGCCGACCCTGTTACAAATATTCTCAACTTTTAATAGCAAAACTAAGTCTTTTAAAAACTAGATCTTGGGTTTGAAAGTATGAATTCTGGTTGATGGATTAAAAACCAAGTTAATTTCAATACAGATTTTAATATTAAATGTTGCATAGGTCCTTCCGAAACCCTAAAAAACTCAAAATTTACAAATTCTAACTTTGATTGCCCGAAAGGCTAAGTTTCAACTACTAATCAGGGTTAAACTACGATGATTCACACAAATTTCCATAATAATTTCGATTAACGTCAAGGATCGAGGACATTACGGTGAAACTACATACATAAATCGACAAACACATGGATTGAAGAAATACATGTAGAAAAGAGATGTAAACGTATACCTTTTGCATTGTTGGAAGTACGTGAGAATTGAGAACGAATCGGTTCAAAAGGAAATCTGGAGTAATAATATTCACTTGATGACTATGGAAATTACATATCAAAAAACGTATACCTTTTGCATTGTTGGAAGTACGTGAGAATTGAGAACGAATCGGTTCAAAAGGAAATCTGGAGTAATAATATTCACTTGATGACTATGGAAATTACATATCAAAACTTTAATTTCCTTTTACAATCGGCTTTCTTTCCTTTTATAATTTCAACTAGCGAGATTCTAACACGCTTCGCGGCGGGTGCCGCTATTGTAGCAAACCGTATCGAAACCGACTGAACATCATCTATATTGGTATCTGAATTTATTTTTTATTGATTTTGCTTTCGATAAACTGACACTGTATCGCTATCATACCATACCGTACAAACCAAACAACATCGGTACTTGTATGTATTCTTTTTACGGTTTTCTATTTAATAGCGGATATCGTGTCGGTACCGTAGTGAACTAAGTGAACAACATTGGTTTAGGTAACAATAATTTTTTTTTCTTTTGATAAACTGACACCATATCGCTACCATACCAAACAACATGCATGCCAGTACTTGTATTCATTTTTGTGATTTCCAGATTTCAAAAAAAAAACATTAATACAACTCTTTCTGCAACAATAAATGAATATCGGTACAAGTATTTTGATAATATAAACCGATTGATCCATCAATGTCGGTACCGATGTTCGTCTTTATTGTTTTTTACAAATGTTAATCACGTGTTGATTTCTGTACAGAGTGTATGTATCGTATCGGTATTGTAATGAACCGAATCGATACAACGCCCGCGGTAACTCATCTCACAACACACGACCAAATAACTTGGAATGTTAAAAAATAAACAAGTATAGATACAAATTAAATATTTTAAAAAGTTAACGAACGCAAGATATTGCTAAAAAACAAAATGAATAATAAATAATAAAAGTTAAAAAAACAAATACTTAAATATTAGCAACTATTATTTATCACTAAAAAACAAATTATATAATAAAATTTATTACTACAAATAAAAAATAATAATAAAAAAATTGCAACGTATTATTAATTAATAGTTTATTTTCATATGTATAATGTTTTTTGTGGTTTCCAGATTTAAAAAAAATCATCTATACAACTCTGTCTGCAACAATAAATTAATACCGTGATAATCTGAACCGATTTATCCATCGGTGTCAGTATCGATGTTCATCTTTATCGTTTTCGACTAATGTAAATCACATGTTGATTTCTATACAGAGTGCATGTATCGTATTAGTATTGTAACGAACCGAATCGATACAATGTCCATGGTAACGCATCGTCACAACACACGACCAAATAACTTGGAATGTTAAAAAATAAATAAGCATAGATACGGTGGCGCGCCACGTGAAAGAGCCCATGTCCACTGTTTTGCCAATTCTAGAAACTTAGAACTGAGCTCCCCCGCGCCACGCGCCAGAACCAGGACACCATGGCGCGCCACGTGACATAGCCCATTTCCAGCAAACTTATTTTCAGCAACCAGCTTCAATTCCAGGGTTATTTATGCAAAATTCTCAATACCTGGAGCTGGTTTTGGATCCCCATTGTATTGTAAACCATGTCCTACAAGTGGAGGGTTGAGATTGAGCTTTGATTCTTGCAAAAACACATGTCAAGATCCTAAGAACTCATGACTTCCTATAAATACCCACTTGATCTTCACTCATTCTTCACACATTTGATTCAAACCTGCTCTAAGTTGGAGTTCTATACTTCATACCTGAGCAAATTGAATCAAATCTTCCTTGCTCGGACCCTTTGTAACTTTCTTTCATGCTTTTATGCTTTTCAAGCATGAAAGTCAAACAGTGTTTGACTTTCTGCTTTGACCACGAGTTGGTCAGCGCAAAGTTCGTTTGAACTTTGCAACGTGAGCGTAATCACAATGGTTATAGTCCCTTGTGACTATACCTACTGATTACCACGTCGATTAGTCAAAGTGAGGAGTCATAGTTTCGGTCAAAGTACGTGTTTATGCGTATTTTGCAACGAAACTATCTTTGGGTATCAAAACACTTTGTTTTGATATCAAAACCTGTTTTCTAACTTAGTTAAACATGTATTAACATGTTTAACTCGTCACTTTTAGTCTTGTGCTTGTTTAGGGTCGTAAAGTCAAGCGGTCTAAACCACCGCTTAGACTTTCGAACCCGACCCGTTTGGTCGATCATTAGGATCCGACCAAGCATATTATGTGACCATAGTTGTATAGGGAATAACCTTCCGAGGTTATACCTTATGGTCACTTAGTTTAATTAGTTGTATGATAGGTAGTTTATATGCCTTAGGTAAATGACCAAAATGCCCTTTTCATGCACAATTGGTATTTAAGCATATGTAACTTAATTTTTGTCACCTAACTGATTATGCAACATATTTAAACATGTTTAGGCATATAATACTTGTCATCGGACTAGTTAGGCGTCTCGAACGCGCATTCGCGCGAACGACGCGTTAAAGTAGCGTAAGCTACCTTAATGGGTAGTAACGGGTCGTAAGCACTTAGGATAGGTTCTGATTTAGAATGTAGGCTTTGTTAAACCATATCACATGAGTTCCTATACTCATTTGGTTTACGAGACCTCATTCTACCCAATCTTCCGATTTAGGCGCCGATTATTTATCTAGCGATCCGATTTCTAGGTACCACTTGATTCCTTGATTTCTGAGCTTTCTTAGGACACTTAATCGAGGATACTTACAATATTAAGTGAGTACATAGTCCCCTCTTTTACGTTTTCAAATGTTTTGGGGTGATACATATGTGCTGATACGCTATTTTCATGATTTCGACTATATGTTACACATGCATAGTACTATCCTTTGACGAATTGAACTATTATCCATGGTTTAAACACTGATTTCCAAGTTTGTTACGACTATTTGTTTGTTCATATGTTTACTTATACATTCATTAACAATGATCAAGCCGATTGGTAGTACGATATAGCGCTATAGGACTAGACACCCCATTCCTGTTGTATGGAATGTCAGAAACCAAATTTTAACCAATAGAATTTGCCTTTGTGGTATTTCTATAGTCTCTAAGGTGTAGTTTGATGCACTAAGGTTTGAATGTATTGCTATATCGCGATTTATGGTATATTTCGATATACTACCAATGTGATACTGTTTGCTAAAGCATAATTTGATATGCTATTGTTTACTAAAATATAGTTTGATATATTACCAAACCACGATTTTAGGTATGTTCCGACATACTACCAACGTGATATTATTTACTAAAGTATAGTTGATATACTACCAACCTTGTTATTTCATAAACCAAAGTATCTGTAAGTATACTACCAAAGCATAGTTGATATGCTATTTTCAAACCAAAACATAATTGATATGTTATTTACAAGAACCAAAGTATGATTTGATATACTATCGACACTCACATTCTTAAACTAAAGTATACCGATATACTACCGAATCTATTGTTTCCGAACTGAAGTATATTCTAAAATACTATCTATTTGTCTATTTCAAAACTAAATATATTTAGATATACTACTTATCCGCTTATCTCAAAACCAAAGTATATTATTGTATATACTATAAACATTTTACCAAAATGACGCATTGTAGAAACAAAACTTTTACAAGGATTCATGGCTATTTTTGAAAACATAAAACCTTTTCTTGTGTTATCCAAAGCCATGAATCTAATACATAAATCCTATCTTACTCACAGACATTTTTATGCTGACGTACCTATTTTCACATATGTTTCACCTGCTGCTATGTGACGATTATTGATGCATGCTACACATAGGATGGACTCGTGCCTTAGCAACTTTAAAACTTAAGAGACAATTATTTGTATTTATCTGATTTGTAATAAAGCAATGAGTTCAATAATTCAATAAAACGAAACTATTTACTCCATGGTTGTGAAACAATGATTCTGTTACGAAACTCCCCGACGTTTCTGCAGCGGTTTCGTTGTTTTAACGCGGTCGGGGTATGACAGAAAAGTTGGTATCAGAGCCAATGGTTATAGGGAATTAGGTTATTAGTAATGCTTTGACCTAGACTATAACCTTCCTAGGACCCTAACACAAGTTATCTTGTGTTTAGTCTTAAAACAATACCGTCACTGTCACACCCCAAATTTCCACGTGTCACCGGTGGGCCCGGTGGGGGAGTATCGTGACGTGGTTGGCAACATAATAGTCAAACAACACAATATAATAATGCACAGCGGAAGCAAAAGATAAATATAATACATTCCGAATATAAGTAATGTCAAAGTATTACAACGGAAGGTAAAGGATCCACAGGCGGATCAAAGAAAAGATACTAAAATTGTTCAACAGACTTCAGGCATCTAGAACTTGCAAGATTCCCTAATGACACCCTGAGCTCCCAGCCAATTATGCGTAGTACCTGTCACTTAACCTTTTGGAAAATACGTCAGTTTACACTGGTAAATACAAGTAACTGACTCATTTTGGAAAAAGAGTTTGGAAAGTGATTCGAGTGCAAACGGCACAAAACTATCTTGACACATTGATTAAAATGCACAGAGGCAAAATTAATCTTTTATACTTGGGACAATTCTATTAATAAAAATCTTGTATCCGATTTACATGGTTGTCCAACATTTAGGGCCGGTGATTATACAATACAAGCCGGACAAGATTAATCGACACACCACAAATATAATCTCACAAGAAGATACCCTTACGAGTGAGTATACGTTATACATATGCAACAGGAGGTGTTATGTCTACACCTTGTGCTTACGTCGTGGCCATTCACTTTTTAAAATGAGCCAAGGATATCCAGGACACGGTCATTAACCCCCAATGTTATTTGTTATCAATCAATACAGATTAAAACGGGATTTTTCAATTTAATCATCTCCGATTAAAAGGTTTCTACACCCGACCAAGCGGTATTTTTATAATACCGTATCCCAAGCCCGTATAAGGGAAAATAAGTTAAAAGTATTTACCTGAGCTAGCAATGCAATTTATACTCAGCCGTACATTCTAATCAGCAAGCATAAGTACTTCTACTGGGGCTCTCAATCTGGAACGAAGGTTTTATTAACCTATTAGATTCCTAACGGGTCTTATTTAAGTCGTAACTTAGACCGGTTAGTTTTAAGGAAGATTTACGGTTCAAACGCACGATTAAGCGAAGACCGGAATAGAGTGTGATTTAGACCCGACAAGTTTGAAGACTTGTATAATATGGGTAAACTAAACACATTCTGGATTTTGAGATAAAAAGGATAAGGTCTGACCCGTTTCGGCTAATTTATGTAAACTAGTTACATAAACCGAACCGAACGCGCCAGAGGCGTAACGGGTAACCATATAGGTCGCGAATAGGTTTCCTAAGTTAATACGCTTTAAATATGTGGTGATATCATTAAGATACCTTCCATAATGCCCGAAACGAGTTTAATTCTTAATTATGCCCCGTAGGGGTATTTTGGTCATTTTAAAGATTATAAAAGGGATTAATTTGACTTCTATGATTCGGGCCTGATCAAATCAGTAAAATAACTTATTTTAATAAGTTACATCAGTAGGTATTTAATCTTAGGTGTTTAAAATAGTTTTAACGCATACTACGCGCTTAATACGCGTAAATGTCGGTTTAAAGCGATTTTCGGGTTTAAATGGGAATTCTGAGTTTCTAATCAGTTTATAAGGTTCAAAATACTTTATTTATTATTTAAAATCAGTAGCAATTGGATTCACATCAAAAGGATTTATAAAACTCATTTTATGCGCGAAAAGGGTATATTAGGTATTACCGAATTAAGGCACTAATCCTAGCTTATGATCAGTTTAAAAATAATTAAAAATCTTCAAAAATCCCGAAATATTATTTAACATCAGTGGGGAAAAGGTTTGGTACCGAAAATCGGGTTTAGATAGGCTATGCGTTAATCGCGCCGTTTTATTAATAAAAAGCTTGTTATTTACGCTAATGCGCATATCTCCTAATCTAGACTTCCGATTGACGTGAAAATTTACGTACATGTTTAATAATCAGTAACTAAGATTATTGTACTTCAACATTTTCAAAATTCTCGTTGTAGGGTCATAAGGGCATTATGGTCTATTTTAAGCGATTAACGGAAACGTGTGCATGCATCGGATAATTAACGAAACAAGTACCGAGGCTTATACTATCATGTAACCCAACCCTAATGAAGTACTAAGGCAATACCGAATCAAATTAAAACGGGTCAGAACCGAAGTCAAAGCAAAAGTCAACGTTTTTCGCCTTTCGGTTCCGAACCAGGTTTAAACTGATATCTGTCGAGTCGGACAAGCGTAAACAAGTTTTTATACTTATTACCAAGTTATATTAAGGTTAAAACAGATTACACGCCTCTTGGATTGCAAATCGTGCATTAAATCATATTTTACAATTCTGTTGACTTTTTCGGTCAACCTTTGACTCGACAAACGACCTAGTTAGGTCTGGAATCGGTACGTGCCCTTACAAGGGTTTAATACCCATATAATTACCTATCTAACGGTACTTTTGATTCGGGTTACGACTGAGCCATCGTTACTTAATCACTAAGTCAACGTTAATTACGATAACATGACTTTTAAGCTAAATACCTAGCTAGAATCAATTTAGAAAGGTTAGGCAACTTACTAGATGATTAATGAATGATTAGGAAGGCCTTTGATCTGCTTGCAAGCTCTCCAAATGATCAGAATGGTTGTAAGAATGAATGAGCACTTTGGTGGCTTTATATAGTGTTTGCATACACCACAATTCATTGACAACAAGCTCTATGATCATCCACAATCATCCAACACATGTCCCTAGTCTTCTAGGGGAGTCTAAGGGTCCTTCACATGCAAGAAAAACCGGCCAAGAGGGTTAAAATCGCGTAATACAGGCTGCTGCCTGTTTCTGGGTGCTGGTGCATGGCTAGCGCACCGTTACATGTTTTTGGTAGCGGTGCGCTAGGCCTCTTCAGAAGCTAAAATATGTTTGTTTAATTGCTGTTTGGTCCTTGGTCCCTTGAAACATCGTTTTCACTCGGATCTTGCAAGATTTATTGTACATTGGGCCCTCTAACTTGACTTTTAAAGGTTCCATGACATAACCAATTATTGTTAAGTCCTCGGTTTGCTTTGTGATTGCTCGTAAAGCCTTAATTTGCAATGTTGACGGTATTAACCCCTCGCATACGAACATCATCATAACATTCCCATACTATATCGAATCTTTGTAATATTTTACCACCTTATTCTAGTGAGCAATATTAATCGTTACAAAGCTTCGGGTTCGCTAAATGGTCACTCAGAGGCATACTTTAACATGTTGACACATTTAACCCCTGTAGTTTGTAATCTCTCACTTTCTTTTACAATTGGCTTCGTATGATCCATGATCCATTCGTTTAAGGGTATAAACATTATGTAGGGTGAATATACAATACCTTTATTCACTGTTGACTTTTAGAACTCGTATTTTCATATACTTTCCACGTTTGTCAACTTTAGTCCTTTCTGAACATTCTTTCGCACGTTCAAACTTATGACACGTGTCATTACATTATAGGACGTGAATTTTTCGGGGTGTTACATCCTCACCCCCTTAAAAGAAATCTCGCCCCGAGATTTACCGAAATAAAGGAAGTATCCTCTGCCTAATAATGGCAACTTACTGATGGTTAGGAATTTGTATTGATCTTGTTTGTTGTTCCCAATGCAACTTTCAGATCTTGAATATTGGACTTACCAATCTATTGCTTTAACAACAGATGTTTAACATTCCATCTTTACAAGGTTTCCAAGGAGCAGCCGTAGGGCAATTAGTACTGATATGGCCCTTTTTGCCACAGCCATGACAGGTCGCATCTTCCAATTTCTTGCAATCCAAGGCCTTGTGACCCTTGGTTTTGCAAATTCCACATAAATTAGTACGTGGGTCGATTGTGCATTTTCCAAAATGTTGCTTTTTGCAGTTACTGCATTTGGGTCTGTTATCAGACTGACTCGAGTTCTTCCTAAACTCGGAATCCTTCCCGCGCTCTGAGCTTCCCTTCTTCCTCTTGTTAGTTTGATGAGAGTTTTCCTCCTCTCTTTCTCTTCTTCTCTCGCCAGAAGCCTTAACAGACTTAATTCTGATTGCGTCTAAGGTGAGAGATAAGGATAAGTCCACCGCGGACCTATATGTGGTTGGCCTAGATGCTTTAACATTCCCTTTTATCTCTGGTGCTAGGCCTCCAATGAAACGCGCTATGCGTTTAGGTTCAGGGGTGACTAGATAAGGAACTAGGCGGGACATAGTGTTGAAACTTGTCACATATGCCTGGCAATTCAAATTTTCCATGACCAAGGTCAAGAAGTCCGATTCTATCTTTTCTACTTCATGCTGAGGGCAATAGTTTTCCTTGACTAATGCAACAAATTGACCCCAAGATAAGTTGTAGAGTAGAACTTTCCCCGTGGCTTGGAGCAATGATCTCCACCATGCCAACGCTTCTCCTTTAAATGATTGTGAAACAAATTTCACAACATCTTGCTTCGCACAACCGCTGATGTCAACAACAGCGTCCATCTCATCGAGCCATGTCATGCAATCGATGGCCCCTTCTTCTCCTGTAAAGTCTCTGGGCTTGCAGGAGACAAAATATTTATATGAACAGGTCTTAACTGGTGCCTCTTGATGAAACACAACTTGTCTAGACGGAATACTCCTTTGATTTGACAAGTCATGAACATCGTCCTCCCTTGACTCATGTGTTTTAAGAGGGGGCTTACAACGAGCCGCAGATAGAGTCTTAGAATGGGTATCATTTGACTCATCATACTGCCGATCAAGTGCTCGAGTAACAGCATAATCTATTATTGCCTGTAGTTCTGCTCCAGTTACATTAATTCTGGTAGTATCATTGTCCTCTTTCATGTGGCTATTAACTTCCTCTAATCCAGCCATGTAGCTTGATGTCTACATAAACATTGACAATGATTTATTCAAAGGTTATTATGGAATCATCATCCTTGACGATTCATCAACCATGGTAATATAAACCATATTGGTTAATTTGTTAGTTATATTAAATTTGTATTTTCATTATAATTTATCCTAGTTATAAAACATTAAGGATATTAAAGTGGCGCATAAGGCCTAGTCACAAGGACAGTTCTAAATTTTGTAAGCCCTGATTTCAGAGAATCGAGGCATTAAGGTTTGAATCACGTTCATTACCTTCTCTTAACAGGGAGTTGTAGACTTCAACTGTCTTTTGTCTTTTAGGACAATAGATATAGCCCGTGGGCATTTCCCTTCTGAGGGATGGTTATAATATGTTCATCTTCTCAGATGTTATTAGTCGAGATTGTATGGATCCTACCGACTATTAAGCTTGGACCTGGTCCAAGGTTTTTAGATAGGAGGTCAAAGACCACCACTATCGTTGTCTTATCAGACAACAAGTTTAGCCCATAGGCACTTCATCACTATCGGATGTTTATAAAATGATCATCTTATAGGATGACACAAGCCATGATTTCTAATTCACTAGGCTAGATAAGAAGATTGGTAGAATCCAATATAAGGATGACTGTTGTGATTTTATCGAATCACATTTGTCAGGAGTGCTAACACGTTCTTAGGTGTTAACAAGGATTTGAATCTCTTGAGTAGGTTTCACCATCCTGGCCGCGTAGGCTAGGTTTCACCTTTAAGATTCTCTTTAAAATGCCTACTGGCAGGGAAAGAAGGATATTTATTTTATTCAGGATTTTTATCATAAATCCTAATTTATAAGTTAATAATAGCACAATGGCCTAGTCGCGTAGACAAGTTTAATTTATAAGCCATGATCGTCTGGGATCGAGGCATTTAGTAATAGCACAAAAGGCTTAGTCACGTGGACAAGTTTAATTTATAAGCCATGATCGTCTGGGATCGAGGCATTTAGCAATAGCACAAAAGGCTTAGTCACGTGGACAAGTTTAATTTATAAGCCATGATCGTCTGGGATCGAGGCATTTAGTAATAGCACAAAAGGCTTAGTCACGTGGACAAGTTTAATTTATAAGCCATGATCGTCTGGGATCGAGGCATTTAGCAATAGCACAAAAGGCTTAGTCACGTGGACAAGTTTAATTTATAAGCCATGATCGTCTGGGATCGAGGCATTTAGTAATAGCACAAAAGGCTTAGTCACGTGGACAAGTTTAATTTATAAGCCATGATCGTCTGGGATCGAGGCATTTAGTAATAGCACAAAAGGCTTAGTCACGTGGACAAGTTTAATTAATCCATTATATGAAAATAAAAGTACAGAGTTGCCCTAAGCGGGTCTTTGAAGGGATAATGTGTCCTCGAAGGGACTGAAGGATAAATATGTCCTTATAAGGACTATTAAGGAAACGATCTTCAGCAAAAGGAGTTTCTTCTTCAAGTTATTTCTGAATGCTCTCCCCTTGGCTGCACGTTTCATTCTGGCCGCGGTACGAAGCTCAGCATCTCAGGGCTCCGGGTGTGGAGAACTCCTATTACGGCTTCTTCACTTGGCGACGTATCCAATAAAAATTTTGGAAGTAAAAATTTCCAGATTAGGATTGAGAATAATCCTATGTTAAGTCTAGACTCAGAAGTTTAGATTGTGCAATTGTGTAACTGAGATTAAACACAAAAGGCTAGTGTTTAATTCACTCAGTGTTGGCTCTGATACCAACCTGTCACACCCCAAATTTCCACGTGTCACCGGTGGGCCCGGTGGGGGAGTATCGTGACGTGGTTGGCAACATAATAGTCAAACAACACAATATAATAATGCACAGCGGAAGCAAAAGATAAATATAATACATTCCGAATATAAGTAATGTCAAAGTATTACAACGGAAGGTAAAGGATCCACAGGCGGATCAAAGAAAAGATACTAAAATTGTTCAACAGACTTCAGGCATCTAGAACTTGCAAGATTCCCTAATGACACCCTGAGCTCCCAGCCAATTATGCGTAGTACCTGTCACTTAACCTTTTGGAAAATACGTCAGTTTACACTGGTAAATACAAGTAACTGACTCATTTTGGAAAAAGAGTTTGGAAAGTGATTCGAGTGCAAACGGCACAAAACTATCTTGACACATTGATTAAAATGCACAGAGGCAAAATTAATCTTTTATACTTGGGACAATTCTATTAATAAAAATCTTGTATCCGATTTACATGGTTGTCCAACATTTAGGGCCGGTGATTATACAATACAAGCCGGACAAGATTAATCGACACACCACAAATATAATCTCACAAGAAGATACCCTTACGAGTGAGTATACGTTATACATATGCAACAGGAGGTGTTATGTCTACACCTTGTGCTTACGTCGTGGCCATTCACTTTTTAAAATGAGCCAAGGATATCCAGGACACGGTCATTAACCCCCAATGTTATTTGTTATCAATCAATACAGATTAAAACGGGATTTTTCAATTTAATCATCTCCGATTAAAAGGTTTCTACACCCGACCAAGCGGTATTTTTATAATACCGTATCCCAAGCCCGTATAAGGGAAAATAAGTTAAAAGTATTTACCTGAGCTAGCAATGCAATTTATACTCAGCCGTATATTCTAATCAGCAAGCATAAGTACTTCTACTGGGGCTCTCAATCTGGAACGAAGGTTTTATTAACCTATTAGATTCCTAACGGGTCTTATTTAAGTCGTAACTTAGACCGGTTAGTTTTAAGGAAGATTTACGGTTCAAACGCACGATTAAGCGAAGACCGGAATAGAGTGTGATTTAGACCCGACAAGTTTGAAGACTTGTATAATATGGGTAAACTAAACACATTCTGGATTTTGAGATAAAAAGGATAAGGTCTGACCCGTTTCGGCTAATTTATGTAAACTAGTTACATAAACCGAACCGAACGCGCCAGAGGCGTAACGGGTAACCATATAGGTCGCGAATAGGTTTCCTAAGTTAATACGCTTTAAATATGTGGTGATATCATTAAGATACCTTCCATAATGCCCGAAACGAGTTTAATTCTTAATTATGCCCCGTAGGGGTATTTTGGTCATTTTAAAGATTATAAAAGGGATTAATTTGACTTCTATGATTCGGGCCTGATCAAATCAGTAAAATAACTTATTTTAATAAGTTACATCAGTAGGTATTTAATCTTAGGTGTTTAAAATAGTTTTAACGCATACTACGCGCATAATACGCGTAAATGTCGGTTTAAAGCGATTTTCGGGTTTAAATGGGAATTCTGAGTTTCTAATCAGTTTATAAGGTTCAAAATACTTTATTTATTATTTAAAATCGGTAGCAATTGGATTCACGTCAAAAGGATTTATAAAACTCATTTTATGCGCGAAAAGGGTATATTAGGTATTACCGAATTAAGGCACTAATCCTAGCTTATGATCAGTTTAAAAATAATTAAAAATCTTCAAAAATCCCGAAATATTATTTAACATCAGTGGGGAAAAGGTTTGGTACCGAAAATCGGGTTTAGATAGGCTATGCGTTAATCGCGCCGTTTTATTAATAAAAAGCTTGTTATTTACGCTAATGCGCATATCTCCTAATCTAGACTTCCGATTGACGTGAAAATTTACGTACATGTTTAATAATCAGTAACTAAGATTATTGTACTTCAACATTTTCAAAATTCTCGTTGTAGGGTCATAAGGGCATTATGGTCTATTTTAAGCGATTAACGGAAACGTGTGCATGCATCGGATAATTAACGAAACAAGTACCGAGGCTTATACTATCATGTAACCCAACCCTAATGAAGTACTAAGGCAATACCGAATCAAATTAAAACGGGTCAGAACCGAAGTCAAAGCAAAAGTCAACGTTTTTCGCCTTTCGGTTCCGAACCAGGTTTAAACTGATATCTGTCGAGTCGGACAAGCGTAAACAAGTTTTTATACTTATTACCAAGTTATATTAAGGTTAAAACAGATTACACGCCTCTTGGATTGCAAATCGTGCATTAAATCATATTTTACAATTCTGTTGACTTTTTCGGTCAACCTTTGACTCGACAAACGACCTAGTTAGGTCTGGAATCGGTACGTGCCCTTACAAGGGTTTAATACCCATATAATTACCTATCTAACGGTACTTTTGATTCGGGTTACGACTGAGCCATCGTTACTTAATCACTAAGTCAACGTTAATTACGATAACATGACTTTTAAGCTAAATACCTAGCTAGAATCAATTTAGAAAGGTTAGGCAACTTACTAGATGATTAATGAATGATTAGGAAGGCCTTTGATCTGCTTGCAAGCTCTCCAAATGATCAGAATGGTTGTAAGAATGAATGAGCACTTTGGTGGCTTTATATAGTGTTTGCATACACCACAATTCATTGACAACAAGCTCTATGATCATCCACAATCATCCAACACATGTCCCTAGTCTTCTAGGGGAGTCTAAGGGTCCTTCACATGCAAGAAAAACCGGCCAAGAGGGTTAAAATCGCGTAATACAGGCTGCTGCCTGTTTCTGGGTGCTGGTGCATGGCTAGCGCACCGTTACATGTTTTTGGTAGCGGTGCGCTAGGCCTCTTCAGAAGCTAAAATATGTTTGTTTAATTGCTGTTTGGTCCTTGGTCCCTTGAAACATCGTTTTCACTCGGATCTTGCAAGATTTATTGTACATTGGGCCCTCTAACTTGACTTTTAAAGGTTCCATGACATAACCAATTATTGTTAAGTCCTCGGTTTGCTTTGTGATTGCTCGTAAAGCCTTAATTTGCAATGTTGACGGTATTAACCCCTCGCATACGAACATCATCATAACATTCCCATACTATATCGAATCTTTGTAATATTTTACCACCTTATTCTAGTGAGCAATATTAATCGTTACAAAGCTTCGGGTTCGCTAAATGGTCACTCAGAGGCATACTTTAACATGTTGACACATTTAACCCCTGTAGTTTGTAATCTCTCACTTTCTTTTACAATTGGCTTCGTATGATCCATGATCCATTCGTTTAAGGGTATAAACATTATGTAGGGTGAATATACAATACCTTTATTCACTGTTGACTTTTAGAACTCGTATTTTCATATACTTTCCACGTTTGTCAACTTTAGTCCTTTCTGAACATTCTTTCGCACGTTCAAACTTATGACACGTGTCATTACATTATAGGACGTGAATTTTTCGGGGTGTTACATCCTCACCCCCTTAAAAGAAATCTCGCCCCGAGATTTACCGAAATAAAGGAAGTATCCTCTGCCTAATAATGGCAACTTACTGATGGTTAGGAATTTGTATTGATCTTGTTTGTTGTTCCCAATGCAACTTTCAGATCTTGAATATTGGACTTACCAATCTATTGCTTTAACAACAGATGTTTAACATTCCATCTTTACAAGGTTTCCAAGGAGCAGCCGTAGGGCAATTAGTACTGATATGGCCCTTTTTGCCACAGCCATGACAGGTCGCATCTTCCAATTTCTTGCAATCCAAGGCCTTGTGACCCTTGGTTTTGCAAATTCCACATAAATTAGTACGTGGGTCGATTGTGCATTTTCCAAAATGTTGCTTTTTGCAGTTACTGCATTTGGGTCTGTTATCAGACTGACTCGAGTTCTTCCTAAACTCGGAATCCTTCCCGCGCTCTGAGCTTCCCTTCTTCCTCTTGTTAGTTTGATGAGAGTTTTCCTCCTCTCTTTCTCTTCTTCTCTCGCCAGAAGCCTTAACAGACTTAATTCTGATTGCGTCTAAGGTGAGAGATAAGGATAAGTCCACCGCGGACCTATATGTGGTTGGCCTAGATGCTTTAACATTCCCTTTTATCTCTGGTGCTAGGCCTCCAATGAAACGCGCTATGCGTTTAGGTTCAGGGGTGACTAGATAAGGAACTAGGCGGGACATAGTGTTGAAACTTGTCACATATGCCTGGCAATTCAAATTTTCCATGACCAAGGTCAAGAAGTCCGATTCTATCTTTTCTACTTCATGCTGAGGGCAATAGTTTTCCTTGACTAATGCAACAAATTGACCCCAAGATAAGTTGTAGAGTAGAACTTTCCCCGTGGCTTGGAGCAATGATCTCCACCATGCCAACGCTTCTCCTTTAAATGATTGTGAAACAAATTTCACAACATCTTGCTTCGCACAACCGCTGATGTCAACAACAGCGTCCATCTCATCGAGCCATGTCATGCAATCGATGGCCCCTTCTTCTCCTGTAAAGTCTCTGGGCTTGCAGGAGACAAAATATTTATATGAACAGGTCTTAACTGGTGCCTCTTGATGAAACACAACTTGTCTAGACGGAATACTCCTTTGATTTGACAAGTCATGAACATCGTCCTCCCTTGACTCATGTGTTTTAAGAGGGGGCTTACAACGAGCCGCAGATAGAGTCTTAGAATGGGTATCATTTGACTCATCATACTGCCGATCAAGTGCTCGAGTAACAGCATAATCTATTATTGCCTGTAGTTCTGCTCCAGTTACATTAATTCTGGTAGTATCATTGTCCTCTTTCATGTGGCTATTAACTTCCTCTAATCCAGCCATGTAGCTTGATGTCTACATAAACATTGACAATGATTTATTCAAAGGTTATTATGGAATCATCATCCTTGACGATTCATCAACCATGGTAATATAAACCATATTGGTTAATTTGTTAGGTTATATTAAATTTGTATTTTCATTATAATTTATCCTAGTTATAAAACATTAAGGATATTAAAGTGGCGCATAAGGCCTAGTCACAAGGACAGTTCTAAATTTTGTAAGCCCTGATTTCAGAGAATCGAGGCATTAAGGTTTGAATCACGTTCATTACCTTCTCTTAACAGGGAGTTGTAGACTTCAACTGTCTTTTGTCTTTTAGGACAATAGATATAGCCCCGTGGGCATTTCCCTTCTGAGGGATGGTTATAATATGTTCATCTTCTCAGATGTTATTAGTCGAGATTGTATGGATCCTACCGACTATTAAGCTTGGACCTGGTCCAAGGTTTTTAGATAGGAGGTCAAAGACCACCACTATCGTTGTCTTATCAGACAACAAGTTTAGCCCATAGGCACTTCATCACTATCGGATGTTTATAAAATGATCATCTTATAGGATGACACAAGCCATGATTTCTAATTCACTAGGCTAGATAAGAAGATTGGTAGAATCCAATATAAGGATGACTGTTGTGATTTTATCGAATCACATTTGTCAGGAGTGCTAACACGTTCTTAGGTGTTAACAAGGATTTGAATCTCTTGAGTAGGTTTCACCATCCTGGCCGCGTAGGCTAGGTTTCACCTTTAAGATTCTCTTTAAAATGCCTACTGGCAGGGAAAGAAGGATATTTATTTTATTCAGGATTTTTATCATAAATCCTAATTTATAAGTTAATAATAGCACAATGGCCTAGTCGCGTAGACAAGTTTAATTTATAAGCCATGATCGTCTGGGATCGAGGCATTTAGTAATAGCACAAAAGGCTTAGTCACGTGGACAAGTTTAATTTATAAGCCATGATCGTCTGGGATCGAGGCATTTAGCAATAGCACAAAAGGCTTAGTCACGTGGACAAGTTTAATTTATAAGCCATGATCGTCTGGGATCGAGGCATTTAGTAATAGCACAAAAGGCTTAGTCACGTGGACAAGTTTAATTTATAAGCCATGATCGTCTGGGATCGAGGCATTTAGCAATAGCACAAAAGGCTTAGTCACGTGGACAAGTTTAATTTATAAGCCATGATCGTCTGGGATCGAGGCATTTAGTAATAGCACAAAAGGCTTAGTCACGTGGACAAGTTTAATTTATAAGCCATGATCGTCTGGGATCGAGGCATTTAGTAATAGCACAAAAGGCTTAGTCACGTGGACAAGTTTAATTAATCCATTATATGAAAATAAAAGTACAGAGTTGCCCTAAGCGGGTCTTTGAAGGGATAATGTGTCCTCGAAGGGACTGAAGGATAAATATGTCCTTATAAGGACTATTAAGGAAACGATCTTCAGCAAAAGGAGTTTCTTCTTCAAGTTATTTCTGAATGCTCTCCCCTTGGCTGCACGTTTCATTCTGGCCGCGGTACGAAGCTCAGCATCTCAGGGCTCCGGGTGTGGAGAACTCCTATTACGGCTTCTTCACTTGGCGACGTATCCAATAAAAATTTTGGAAGTAAAAATTTCCAGATTAGGATTGAGAATAATCCTATGTTAAGTCTAGACTCAGAAGTTTAGATTGTGCAATTGTGTAACTGAGATTAAACACAAAAGGCTAGTGTTTAATTCACTCAGTGTTGGCTCTGATACCAACCTGTCACACCCCAAATTTCCACGTGTCACCGGTGGGCCCGGTGGGGGAGTATCGTGACGTGGTTGGCAACATAATAGTCAAACAACACAATATAATAATGCACAGCGGAAGCAAAAGATAAATATAATACATTCCGAATATAAGTAATGTCAAAGTATTACAACGGAAGGTAAAGGATCCACAGGCGGATCAAAGAAAAGATACTAAAATTGTTCAACAGACTTCAGGCATCTAGAACTTGCAAGATTCCCTAATGACACCCTGAGCTCCCAGCCAATTATGCGTAGTACCTGTCACTTAACCTTTTGGAAAATACGTCAGTTTACACTGGTAAATACAAGTAACTGACTCATTTTGGAAAAAGAGTTTGGAAAGTGATTCGAGTGCAAACGGCACAAAACTATCTTGACACATTGATTAAAATGCACAGAGGCAAAATTAATCTTTTATACTTGGGACAATTCTATTAATAAAAATCTTGTATCCGATTTACATGGTTGTCCAACATTTAGGGCCGGTGATTATACAATACAAGCCGGACAAGATTAATCGACACACCACAAATATAATCTCACAAGAAGATACCCTTACGAGTGAGTATACGTTATACATATGCAACAGGAGGTGTTATGTCTACACCTTGTGCTTACGTCGTGGCCATTCACTTTTTAAAATGAGCCAAGGATATCCAGGACACGGTCATTAACCCCCAATGTTATTTGTTATCAATCAATACAGATTAAAACGGGATTTTTCAATTTAATCATCTCCGATTAAAAGGTTTCTACACCCGACCAAGCGGTATTTTTATAATACCGTATCCCAAGCCCGTATAAGGGAAAATAAGTTAAAAGTATTTACCTGAGCTAGCAATGCAATTTATACTCAGCCGTATATTCTAATCAGCAAGCATAAGTACTTCTACTGGGGCTCTCAATCTGGAACGAAGGTTTTATTAACCTATTAGATTCCTAACGGGTCTTATTTAAGTCGTAACTTAGACCGGTTAGTTTTAAGGAAGATTACGGTTCAAACGCACGATTAAGCGAAGACCGGAATAGAGTGTGATTTAGACCCGACAAGTTTGAAGACTTGTATAATATGGGTAAACTAAACACATTCTGGATTTTGAAGATAAAAAGGATAAGGTCTGACCCGTTTCGGCTAATTTATGTAAACTAGTTACATAAACCGAACCGAACGCGCCAGAGGCGTAACGGGTAACCATATAGGTCGCGAATAGGTTTCCTAAGTTAATACGCTTTAAATATGTGGTGATATCATTAAGATACCTTCCATAATGCCCGAAACGAGTTTAATTCTTAATTATGCCCCGTAGGGGTATTTTGGTCATTTTAAAGATTATAAAAGGGATTAATTTGACTTCTATGATTCGGGCCTGATCAAATCAGTAAAATAACTTATTTTAATAAGTTACATCAGTAGGTATTTAATCTTAGGTGTTTAAAATAGTTTTAACGCATACTACGCGCATAATACGCGTAAATGTCGGTTTAAAGCGATTTTCGGGTTTAAATGGGAATTCTGAGTTTCTAATCAGTTTATAAGGTTCAAAATACTTTATTTATTATTTAAAATCGGTAGCAATTGGATTCACGTCAAAAGGATTTATAAAACTCATTTTATGCGCGAAAAGGGTATATTAGGTATTACCGAATTAAGGCACTAATCCTAGCTTATGATCAGTTTAAAAATAATTAAAAATCTTCAAAAATCCCGAAATATTATTTAACATCAGTGGGGAAAAGGTTTGGTACCGAAAATCGGGTTTAGATAGGCTATGCGTTAATCGCGCCGTTTTATTAATAAAAAGCTTGTTATTTACGCTAATGCGCATATCTCCTAATCTAGACTTCCGATTGACGTGAAAAATTTACGTACATGTTTAATAATCAGTAACTAAGATTATTGTACTTCAACATTTTCAAAATTCTCGTTGTAGGGTCATAAGGGCATTATGGTCTATTTTAAGCGATTAACGGAAACGTGTGCATGCATCGGATAATTAACGAAACAAGTACCGAGGCTTATACTATCATGTAACCCAACCCTAATGAAGTACTAAGGCAATACCGAATCAAATTAAAACGGGTCAGAACCGAAGTCAAAGCAAAAGTCAACGTTTTTCGCCTTTCGGTTCCGAACCAGGTTTAAACTGATATCTGTCGAGTCGGACAAGCGTAAACAAGTTTTTATACTTATTACCAAGTTATATTAAGGTTAAAACAGATTACACGCCTCTTGGATTGCAAATCGTGCATTAAATCATATTTTACAATTCTGTTGACTTTTTCGGTCAACCTTTGACTCGACAAACGACCTAGTTAGGTCTGGAATCGGTACGTGCCCTTACAAGGGTTTAATACCCATATAATTACCTATCTAACGGTACTTTTGATTCGGGTTACGACTGAGCCATCGTTACTTAATCACTAAGTCAACGTTAATTACGATAACATGACTTTTAA